>VXBQ01007014.1:494337-506189 GCA_013400175.1 Phainopepla nitens | reverse complement strand
TCCCGCCCCGCTGGCAGCCGCTGCAGCACGGCCGAGCCGCCACTGCGCCGGTGCCGCTGCCGCGGGCTCCGCGCCGGCGCGGGGGATGCGCGGGGGATGCGCGGGGAATTCTCGGGGGATGCTCAGGGCCGCGCCGGGACCCTGCAGCGCCCAGGTAGGGCGGGGGAACACGGAGCGGGCACCGGAGCGGGGAAAAGTTGGGCGGGGTCATGCTGCCTTTTTTTTAATCTCTCTCTCTTTTTTTTTTTTAATATATACAAATATATGTATGTATACGTAATTGTTATTGTTGTTATTATTGTTTTTCAGCGCACGCCGTGGTTTCCACACCCCCCTGCCGCAGGAAATGGGTAGCCGTGGTTATGGAGCTCTCTTAAGCCAGGCAGCGCCAGCATCCCTTGGAAAGTTTTCCCGCCCCAAAGGCATCGGCAGCTCAGCCGGAGGGCTGGAGGTGAGGAATACTCCTTACGAGCTCCTTATTAAATTGTGGGGAACAGCTGGAGCTGGGGGTGAGTCGAGCCACGCTGTTCCAGGCAGTGACTGATGAGGACTAATCCAGATTGTTTTCCATGTCTCCAGCAGAAGAAAGCGTGGCTTGTGTGGCTGATGGAGCCAGCCTTTCTGGAATGTGAATAAGAGCTTTCACTTAATGCACATTGCTGTACTGCCTTGGTAGCTGCACTTGATAAGCCTGCTGAAACTAAATAGGCAAGTTTTGCATTTATGTATATGTGGAAATACAGAAATATTTATGTTTTTACATATATGTGTTCATTTATATGTATGGGTGGATTCAGAGATGTCTTATCACACCTTCCAGTACTTGAAGGGATTTTACAGAAAAGAACAAGAGCAACATTTTACACAGATAGTGATAGGACAAGGGGGAACCTTTTTAAACTAAAAGAGAAGAGATTTAGATTAGTTACTAGGAAGAAATTTTTTACTGTGAAGATAGTGAGGACCTGGCATGGGTTGCCCAGAGAAGCTGTGTCTGCCCCATCCCTGGAAATGTCCAAGCCAGGCTGGATGGGGCTTGCAACAACCTGGTCTAGTGGAAGGTGTCCTGCCAATGGAACAGGATGGTCTTTAAAGTCCCTGCCAACCCAAACCGTTGTGGGATTCTGGGATTTCTCATCTTTAGGAAAATTTAAAATCAGAATTATCAATTTGTATTTGGTAGTGATGGTTGGCTGATCATAGAATATTTAACTTTATTAAACGTAGTCTATGTTTTGTGTGCTGAATGTATATTTTCTAGATACCTAATAGTAAATGATTCTGTTTCTCCTACTGAATATCTAGTAGTCTGTCCCATTCTTTGAATCAGAAAAATACCTTCACTGCTCTAAATTTATAATATCAGAAGAATCGCTGATGAAACAGGTGTTTTATTTTCTAGGGAGGATTGTCAGGAGAGCTGAGAATGAGATGGACTTACCATGAAGGACACAAAGCTCTGGGTGATGACGAGCTGCCGATGAACACAGTGTTTGCCTCAGAGGATGGATGTGAGCGAGATAAACATGCGTGACACAGTGGGGAAGCATCCAAACTATCCCAGAAAGGCCACGAAGCAGGTGGACATGAATTCCTCCTGCAGCCCTCCTGGAAACTCTGCGGGACTGGCAGGAAAGCAGGAGCTTCCCGCAGACCCGCGGCGAGGAGACAAAGAATCCTGTGGCACCTGCTGCCAGCAACAAGGTGAGAGTCCAGCGGGGGAGCTTGCCCCCTGCAGCACCAGCTTCCACCTGCAGAGTGAAGGTAAGGATTTCGATCCCTGTTCCTCCGAGCGCCCCAGGAAACCACGGACGATAACAAAACCCCGTGAGGACAGCGGCAGCGCCGCTCTCGGGGAGGTGTTCGGCGAGGACCCGGAGGAAGCTCTGCCCTACGGGTGCAAGAAGTGCGGCTCCTCTTTCCGCGGCGCCAGCGAGCTGCAGGAGCACAGGCGGGCTCACCTGCGGGAGAGCTCCTACCGCTGCCCCATCTGCGCCAAGGGCTTCTCCCGCGCGGCCAACCTGCGAATGCACAAGCTCATCCACTCCAGCGAGAGGCCGCACAAGTGCCCCGAGTGCGACAAGGGCTTCATCCGCACGGCCGACGTCTGGAGGCACCTGCGCAACGTGCACAAGATCGAGCGCTCCATGGTGATCCTGGCCAGCGGCGTGGCCAGGAACCCCTGGTCCGTGGTGCACCGCAGCCAGCACAGCGCCGAGTGCCCGGAGCAGGCTTGTCCTGCAAAGCCGAAGTCTCGGGAGGACGACTTCAAACCTTACGCCTGCCCGACGTGCGGCAAAGGCTTCGATAAGCCCAACCTGCTGTCCAAGCACAAGGTGATCCACCGCGAGGACAAGCCCTACAAGTGCCAGGAGTGTGGCATGGCGTTTGTGCAGCTGCTCAGGCTCAAGAGGCACCAGCAGACTCACGCCGGGGCACGGCCCTTCTATTGTGAGGAGTGTGGAGGGACCTTCACGCGGCTGGCATCGCTCCAGCGCCACCACCGCATCCACACCGGAGAGAAGCCCTACTCCTGTAACGTCTGTGGGCATTCCTTCACCGAGTCGGGGACCCTACGGAGGCACGAGCGCACTCACAAGTTGGACAAACCTTAATTTGGGGTCTCTGTGGTCGTTTTGTGCCTGAACGAGGTCTGCTCAGCCGGGCTGGAAAAGCACCCCGTGGTGTGTGCTCTGCCCAGCAGTGGCTGACAGGGAACGCTGCATCGCAGGGAGCGCTGGAACTTGTACTGGGAAGGATTGTGCTGCCTGGCTTTAAATGGCTTTATAGGAGAAAATAACCTAATTACCCCTGAGTAATGAAATGGGAGACTTGAGGAGACTGAAACCACTCCCTTGTGCTTGTGCTGTCTCTGTTTGCTGGACTGGTGATACATCTGCTGGAGCTTTGTGCAGGATGTGCAGGCAGAGGCTCTGAGAAATCACTGGGTAAATCAGCCCTGCCCTCTTGAGTGTGAGGGCTCTTTGACACTGGGTTTGGAGATCTGTCAACTTGCTAAGTTAGAACAGTCCAGAGTTGTCCTCTATCCCTTCTTTCCTTGTATTTTGCTGAATTTTTTTTTCTGTTGCATTTCTTTTTATTTGGAAGGGGAAGCATCATGTTGGTTATTACACAAACAAACCAAATCCACTTACAAACCAATTCCTTAATAAACACAAGAGTTACCAGCTGTATTTCAGAATGTTTCTATCTGAGGCAGTACCAATACTTTATACACTTTTGAGTGATGGGTTGAAGGTCTGTTAATAACGGGGAAAGTTTTATTTTGGCTATGGTGGTGCACGCTCTTGGGGTGACATTTGTGTCTCTGATGGAACCATGCACTCTAAATCTGGAAGGACATGTTTGAAGACACAAAATTCAAAGAGCAAAAAGACCAAATTTAAGCCACCTTTGCTACTCATTGCACAGGAACCTTCTTCATTTAATTTTTTTCACACATAGGGAAGCTTCCCACAACTAAAGCATGTTCTGTGGTGTGTCCAAGTACTGCCCAACGTGTCTGTTAGACTCTTCACTTTGATTTAGATTCAAGTGTTTAGTGAAGAAAAATTTCCTTAGGAATTAGCCTGGCAGACTTGGGCAGGTGTTGGAAAATTCTCCAAGGCTGTAACTTCCAAGAGGTGTGTAATGCCTCAGTGTCAGCAGTGGGAAATTAACTTTGAAATTTAATAATGACTTTAAATTTCCTGGTTAACCGCTGTAGTAGAAGCATCCAGTTTGTCCTGTAGTTGCAGCCTGAATTTCTTTTCCATGTCAGAAGGTTTTGCTTCTTTGCTTCCTTTCTCCTTACCAGCTGACATAATTTCATTAATTTCTTTCTAGGGCTTTCTGCCTTTTCAGTGGAAAGTTGTGCAGCAGGGTGAAGGTGAAGCTCCAGGGTAGTGTACCTTTGCATTTATTACAAGTTTATTTAATGTAAGGTACTGATTGTGCTGTTTGTTTCCATATTTCATAGAATAAAAAGGAGTGTTGGCAGCTCAGTACCTCCCACCTGTGCAGAAGCTGAGCAGGTGTCACACAGTGGATCCTGTCATGTTTAGTGCCAGGTCCTTGGCTCAGATCAAGATGAATCACAGTCTAGAGCAAAACTTCAGCTTGATTATAAATGGGAGACTAATTGGTGTCACTAATGGATCATTTCCATTTCATTCCCCAAAGAAATCTCCAGATGAGGGAACCGATGTGCACCCTGCCCCCGAGGGATGTGTTCTGTGGTCTGTGTGTGTTTGTAAATCTGGGATGGCTGGGCCCTGAGTGAGACTTCTCCAAACTCCCCTCTGCAGGAAGCTCCAGCTCAGTTTTAGGTTTGCAAAGGGCCTTTGATGGGGCCCCTTAGTGACAGCTCAGTCTGATCCGAAGGCTGTGCAGCCTCTCAGAGAGGAAAGATCTTTGCATGAGAAGAATCCCGGCTCAGTGTGGGTGAGTGATCTGCAGAGGGAGGTCACCAGTGATGCTCTGTGGGGACCATGCTGTTCAGCACCATCTGAGGTAGCCTGGAGAGAGGGCAGACAGCAAGGTGACAAAGCTGTTCCAGAGGATATCATGCATTAAGTTTCCACACTCATTTTCTAATCCCATTTTGAAGTTATCAGCTACAATCTCTCCTGTTCATCATCCTGCTTTTCCTTTGGGTATGGGATGCTCCTGCTGTAGGATGGTTTAATAGCCAATTAAACTGCACCACTTATGCACACTTTTATGTTGTGTGACAGTTCTGCTTAGGCAGTTATGGTAATTGGGAACATCCAGTTATTCTGCTTTTTGGTGCTAGCAGTCAGTGGGATTTGTACCTCTGGCATAATGGTGGAAGTATTTTGAGCAAAGGTCTATTATATGGGAAGAGTAAATGGTTGGTGAAATGAAAAGTACCAGGCTTAACTAAAAGGTTATTAAAAAGACACTTGCCTGGAAGGTTGACTTGCATATAAAGTGCTTGGATGTGTAAAAGGAGTAATTAAAATGTGTGATAGTTTCTGGGAAAAGTGTATAGAACTCTCCTTAAAGAAACTCCCACTAACTCCTGTGAAAGCTACAGGGAACCCTGTGGAGCTTCATTTAACCCAGAGGTCAGCACTTCTGCACTTTACATTTTTCACATAAAGGTTTGGAAGTCTCTCCCAGGCCCTGACCCTCTCACAGTGTCAGTCAGAGTGGATGATAGCCTAAAACAGACACAGTCAGTCATGACATGTAGCTGACATGGGGCAAATAGACCTGCTCTGCAGCATTAGGGAGGGGTTGAGGGGTCTGCTTTCAGCAGAAAAGCAGAAATTTTTCTTTGTCCAGAGTGGCCAGAATATCTGTTAGCTTATTTGGATCTATGGAGGCCATGGAAGAAACAATTCCTTTGGCATTGTGTTCCCAGAGCCCTTGGCATGACAGGAAGCCCTTGGACGTGAGCACAGGGCTGGAGCCCTGAGCTAGGCTGAGTATCCTGATTTGATCACGGGATAATGTTTGTCAACAGTGGAACACAGAAATACCTTTTGCTTCTTGCTAATTTTCCTGTTGGTTCCCTACATCACTTCTGCCCAACTCATTTCCTTCACGGGAAAGTGTTCTCAAGACTGAGAAGGTAGAATAGCTCCAGCCCTCACTGACCTGGAATCACCAGCCAGTCCTTGGCAGCTGCAGTACTGTTCTCTTACTTTGTTAACAAAGGTGTTGATGGTAAATTTGTTAATCTCTGCTACCAAAGTTGTTGATGGTAAATATGTCTGTGATTGACGAGTGTGGACACAGCACCTTGAAGAAAGGAAAAGCTGCTGCTGTATAATCTGTGCCCCCCTGCACACCATCCTCCTCCTCTGACACTGTTTGCCTTCTCCTGGCGTGGAGAAGTCTGAAGCAGGAGTCTCCCATGTAAACAGGGGGCACCAAGCATTCCATCATTTGGCAGCTAACCCCAGCAAAGGGCATTGATATCTCTGGAGGAGGCAGCTTTTATTTCAAGTGAGGATTCTTCTTGTTATAAGTGCATATTATATTATTGGCTTTTCGCAAGTATTAAAATGAATGCTATATATAATGTGGGATAAAATGGTAATGTAAAACAAGAAAAAGAGGGACAAGGGGCTTTTTGTCCATGTAACCAATTCAAGGAATGGTAAGAGATAACAAGAAAATTCCTTGCATTCTTGGATCATCCTATCTAGATAGGATGAAAACCACCAGGACCTCAGGTGTCAATCACCCTTATCACCAGTGAGCCAAGAAGAGGAATAACAGGAATAAGGAATACAAGATTTACAAGAGGAGGTGGTGCAGGTGGGGTAGGGGGGACTCAAAAGAATAATGCATGAAGGTTTATGAATATACAACATGTTGATGCATTTAAAGAAGTGTTTTCTGAGCTAGGGGGTGCTTCTTGGTGTAAAAAAACCAAGACACCCGGCCATATTAACCCTTTGCTTTTTTTCTGTCTCCTATTGTCTTTTTATTAAACCTTTTAAATTTTACCAGGAGAGTGAACTTCGTTTTTCACAATCTGCCTCTGACCTTGTGGAGTTTCTGTTGGCACAAGGAGCTCCCACTGCACTTCTCCTCCTTCCAGGCTGAAACTGAGCAGGGGCCGAGCTCTCACCAACAGAACAGCAGATGAAGAGCATTTTCTTTTTTTTGCTAGGATAACAATCTGGAAATAGAAAGGAGAACGGTGTCTTTTTTTGGGTGATTTCAGCTGTGTCTGATGCTTTGAGCAGTAAAATTGTGCCTGTGCAAGATTAGAGCCATCTTCAAAGAGCAGGCACAAAATGGGAGCAAGCCCTTGAACCAGTAAATACAGGTCTCTGCACCAGAGTGCAGCCCACTTGTAAATTCCTTGTAGGATGTGATGCTGAACTGCCCTTGCTCTGTGGGAATATTGTTTTCCAGAGGAGAGTGTGCTCAATGTGCTCCTGAAGTTCATGTAATGGCTTTCTTGTTTATCTGCTTGAAGAAATCATCAGAGCCATCAACTCCTTTTCTCATTAAGGGAACTCTCAGAATTGTTGCTCCAATGCTTTCCACCTGAGAGCAGGAGCAGTGATTTGTTCTGTTTCTCTTCAAGCTTCCAGCACACATCCTGTTGGCTGCAAGGGATTCTTAGGGAATGGCTCAGTGATTTCTGTGGTTTCTGGCCCTGGATTTCCAGGGATGAAGCATCTTCTCTGGACAACCTGTGCCAGCATTTCACTACCCTCATTGTAAAAAACATCTTCCTTAGAGCTAACATGTGGGAAAAGCAGGGCACTGACACCACACTGCTTCAGCTACTGGCACCAAGTCCAGAGGACTGGGATTGTTTTTCACCTGGTGCAGTCTTTTAGACTGTCCATGGCATTCATGACTAGATAGAGAATATTTATTTCCAATTTAGTCAATAGAGATGTAACAGCAGCTCTAAAATAGCTGTAGCACAGGGGAGTTCATGTAAACACAAATAATATCCCCAGGTTTACCTACATAATTTCCTTCTCTGTTTGCAGACTGTGACACAGCATCCAGCTTGTAATGATCACACAGTGATCACTGCAAGAATGAAAAATACAGCTGGGTTCCCCCATCCTTGGCAGCTACAACACTGTAACAATAAAAGCACACTCATTAGAAGCACATTTCTATATTATCAGTCATAGATATATTCACATGCCTTCAATAGCACTGTGTGGCCAGGTCGTCAGAGGCCAGGGCTTGGCTCTTCAGCAGGTTTGGACCACTGTGAAGGGCAGAATAAGAAATGCAGTAGAAACACCCGAGAAATATGGGACATCATCCCAAAGTGCAGGGGGCAGTGCTGCCAGCAGTGTCCTTGTAAAGGTCTGAGGCACCAAAGCACAAGGGGAAAGTTTGCTTCCCAAACTGGAAGCAGGGGCCTGGAAAGACCTTTCAAGCCAGTGCAATAAACCAGAAAATGAAGCTCTGAGCCCTTCATGGGAATCATTTGAGCAGGAAAATCTTGCTGGCAAAATGTTGTTGGTCACCAAGTGGGGCTGGATAAACCAGGTACTGAGCACTAAATCTCTCTGTCATCGTTTGGAAAGCCCCTGGGTTCTGGCATTTGGGGATGCAGCAATGACTAGCAACTAATTACGAGAAATAAAGGAAAAAAGAGCCAAAAATGCTTCTTGCCCTTTTATTCTTTGCAGCAGACAGGTGAAAAGAGTATTTTGCCAGCAGTTGCTCTTAATTATTTCACGACTGCACATCTCTCTTGTGCTGCAAGTTAGAAATGTCAGTTTAATTCTCTTTTAATTGCCTCAGCTCTAAGGTACCTAAAAGAAGCCAACTGTTCCTGGGCTCTGAAAGCAGCTGATTTCTGGAAAAGCACTCAGTGAGCCTCTGCTTTGAAAAGGGGCTCTGTAGAGAGGCGAGTGGGGGGTTCAAATATTTCTGAAATGACTCTGTAGTTGCCTCATCCAGTGTGCTCTGTGTTTGTGTGGGCTGTGTGTTCTGCAGTGCTCATCTGGCTGGCAGAACAGGAGCCTTTGGGCTTTTGTTTGTGTGCATTTGAGGCTCTTCAGGCTTCCCAGGCTCCTAACCTGCATGAGGCCAGGAGGACTCTGAGGCTCCTGCACTCCCAGGGCCATCACTGCAGGGACCTGGACTTTAGAGCAGGAGGGGATATCAGGTGTGGGGAGCAGAGCAGCTGGGCAGCTGCTTCTTAATGGAGCCAGGTTTGTCTTTGCTCACATGGATTCATGCTTAGATGGGACCTCCTTTCTCCTTCTTCTCATGGCTGCAATGTTCATTTGAAAGCACAGATTTTTATTTTCTTCACTCTGTTAACACTTTTCTTACAGATCAACCAGGAAACACAGTGCAGATGTTCTGAATTACAGAGGTGCTGGGGCTCTGCCAGCTCTCAGATCTGGTGGCTGTTTCTCCTGGTGGCTGAGGAGCTCCCATTTGCCATGCCAGGCAACCACTCCTTCCCTCAGAGACCCTACAGAGTGACCTCTGCACCAGGGCAGAGGAGAACTCTGTAGGAGGAGAACTGGACACAAAAGAATGGGATTTTGCATCAAACAAATGCCTTGTGCCACAAGTCACAAGGACTTGGTGTCCTTGCATCCCTCCCGGCCCAGGCAGCGCCTTTCTCCTCTGCCCCACATCACACACACTGCACTGCCCCAGACACCAAAAGGCTTTAGAGTTTAGTATTTTCCCCCAAATCAACAGCTACATTGCAATGAAAAGAACAAGCACTTCTGATTTATTAATTCTGTCCTTTAATTTCAACTAAAGCATCTATCAGACCACTTCTAACTTAGCAAAAGCTACAACTCAGCTAACTAAGGAACATATTCCAGAGGAACATATTCCAGACATAGCATTGAATAATATCATCTCTCAGAATTAAAAAATGTTTATTATAATAAAAGAATTTATTATTTAAAAAGGAATAGAAGGTATAAGATGGCCTTCATCCTCTTATCTTTATTTCTAGCAGGGACCACCACTAATTTCTACCCCTAATTTCACCATTGGAATTAACTTTATTTATAATCCAATTTTTTTTCCACATGCTCCTGGTAGNGAACATATTCCAGACATAGCATTGAATAATATCATCTCTCAGAATTAAAAAATGTTTATTATAATAAAAGAATTTATTATTTAAAAAGGAATAGAAGGTATAAGATGGCCTTCATCCTCTTATCTTTATTTCTAGCAGGGACCACCACTAATTTCTACCCCTAATTTCACCATTGGAATTAACTTTATTTATAATCCAATTTTTTTCCACATGCTCCTGGTAGGCCAGGGCACTCATGGGAGGAACTGTGAGGCACTCATTTATTCCTCAGTGCTCCAGCTCAGGTGTTTTCTGGCCACGCTGTGGACAGTCCTGGCCACGCTTCAGACAATCCTGGGTTCCTTGGAGCCGGACCCTTCTTGGTTGGTGGCAGTGACAGGTGTGGCTCTGCTCCTGCCCTTGCCCCCTGCCCGCTGGTAGCTTCCAGCAGGCTCGGTGGGGGGCTGTGGTCTGATTCCAGGTCTGGAATCAGATCTGGAGCAGAGGCCTTGGCCCCACTGGGCAGAGCTGGGGCTGGGCCTGTGGCTGTGCACGGGTGAAGGTTGCCGTGCTACACCCAGGCCTCGTGGGGCCTCACAGGGGCCTCTGTTCTGCCGTTCCATAGCTCTGGTCTCGGTCTTGTTCACCTTGGGACGTCTCCTTGGGGCTGTCCCCTTCCCAGTCCGGCTCCAGACTGAAACAGACCTTCCTCTCACTCGTTGTCATTGCCAGGACTGCCTCCACTGCTGCTCCTGCCCGCTGCCCACCGAGAGCTTCCAGCGGGGTGGGCGAGGGGCTGGGGGAGCAGCAGGGGCTGTGTGGGGAAACTGCCCGGCTCTCTGCCCCTGCTGTGGGGGCTCTCCCTGCCTTCAGTGCCTCCGTGCCCTGCTGCAGGTGCCGCTGTGTCCCCGGCCGCTGGCGGTGTGGCCGGATCAGAGCCGCCACCGTGCTCAGGATGGCCCGGGAGCCGCGCCGCAGCGAGCGCAGCAGAGCCTGCCCGCGGGCCCTGGGGCTGTGCGGGGCCGCTGCCCGGCTCTCTGCTGCTGCCGCCTGCATGCTGGGGCCAGCACAGGAGTCACGGTGCTCCTCAGCCTCCTGCGGGGCTGCCAGGCACTCGCAGCTCTGCACCTGCATGCACGAGGAGAAGGACGAGGATGAGGTGTCCCTCCGGGCTGGAAACGGCCCCCCTGGCACAGCAGCTCCCTCTTTGCTGGCAATCCCAGTCCTGGTCTCAAGGCAGCTGCCTGCTGCCCCGTCCATCACCTTCTGCCTCCTCCAAAACATCAGCCACCTCTGCTTGGCTTCCACGTCGGTGCTTGTCTCCTTGTCCATGGACATCTTGGACACGCTCCGACACTGCCATCCCCCAGGAGCTGATGTCTCCTGATGGAGCTGCTCTCCTGGGAGTGGGCACCCCTGCGCTCTTTGTGGCCTTTGATACCCTCCTGGGCAGGGCATGGCCCCAAGGTCACCGTGGGATCTGGGCACACACAACCCCCGGGTCACAAAGCGGAACGGTCTGGATGGGGGCCCAAGTGTCCCAAAGGGCTCTGGGCACATTTAATAAGTCCATAATTTCCCACTNTGCTGCCGCCTGCGCGCCGGGGCCAGCAGAAGCTGCTGTCTTTGCCACCTCTTGTGGCCAGGCAGGGGCACGCACAGCCTGCTCCTCGTACTCAGGAACTCCGGGCAGGGCAGCAGCGTCTGGCTGGGTGTCCCTGGGAGCTGCCAGGGCACGAAATGTGCGGGGCAGGTCAGCATCTGCCTCTTCTTGCAGCGGCGAGTCGGGGTCCACCAGGAGCTGTGGGTAGCGCGGGTTCACCCAGATGGTGTGGATAGTCACGGCATTCCACTTCTTCTCTGACAACTCTTCCGTGCTCCTGTCTTCCCCTTTGGCAGCTGGTTGTTCTCTGTTTTGGGGAGAAAGCTCTAAGTACCCTTTGCAAGGCTCCAGGCGTCTTGGTTCATAATTACAGGATACACAGCTGCTCTCATCCCCGCTGCTGCTGCTGCTGCCTTGGACATCCTCTGAGGTGTCCCCATCCTCGCTCGGCAGCCCTGCCAGGAGTGCCCTCGCTGCCGCGACTGCCCACTGCCTGCAAGCTTCCACCTGGGTGCGTGAGGGGCTGGGGGCCAAGTCACCCACAGCAGTTTCTGAAGTGCAGGCCTCTTCCCAGCTGTGAGGGGCTCTGCTGGGCAGAGCTGGGGCTTGGCCTGAGGCTGTGCACGGGCGATGGATCCTGTGCTCTACCCAGGCCTGGCGTGCCCTCACAGGGGGCCTCTGTTCTGCAGTTCCCCCCCTCTGCTCTGGGTCGTGTTCCCCCTGGGACAG
>VXBQ01007014.1:471194-493853 GCA_013400175.1 Phainopepla nitens | reverse complement strand
AGCCGCCACCGTGCTCAGGATGGCCCGGGAGCCGCGCCGCAGCGAGCGCAGCAGAGCCTGCCCGCGGGCCCTGGGGCTGTGCGGGGCCGCTGCCCGGCTCTCTGCTGCTGCCGCCTGCATGCTGGGGCCAGCACAGGAGTCACGGTGCTCCTCAGCCTCCTGCGGGGCTGCCAGGCACTCGCAGCTCTGCACCTGCATGCACGAGGAGAAGGACGAGGATGAGGTGTCCCTCCGGGCTGGAAACGGCCCCCCTGGCACAGCAGCTCCCTCTTTGCTGGCAATCCCAGTCCTGGTCTCAAGGCAGCTGCCTGCTGCCCCGTCCATCACCTTCTGCCTCCTCCAAAACATCAGCCACCTCTGCTTGGCTTCCACGTCGGTGCTTGTCTCCTTGTCCATGGACATCTTGGACACGCTCCGACACTGCCATCCCCCAGGCGCTGATGTCTCCTGATGGAGCTGCTCTCCTGGGAGTGGGCACCCCTGCGCTCTTTGTGGCCTTTGATACCCTCCTGGGCAGGGCATGGCCCCAAGGTCACCGTGGGATCTGGGCACACACAACCCCCGGGTCACAAAGGGGAACGGTCTGGATGGGGGCCCAAGTGTCCCAAAGGGCTCTGGGCACATTTAATAAGTCCATAATTTCCCACTTTATAAGACACAGGAGAACACCCACAGTTCAGGAGGCAAAGGAAAAGAATCCAGAGTTGAGCTGTTGGAATACAATTTTGAAAAAAACAGACCAAATACCCATGATGGCCTGGAGTACTTCAGTGTCTATTTGGCTTTAGTTGAATTCAAAAGGTTTCCTTGCTAAAGTGATTGGAAGTCAAAGACTGAAAACCCTTTCAAGTGTGCCTTTTCCTTGAGGTGTCTTTTGTCTAAGAATACCACAATTGGTTCACCTCATAAAAGGTACTAACTGCTGAAATGCTCTGAATTGCTGGGAAGTCTTGGCTGAGGCTGGGTTTAGATGTGATTCTGGTCAGCATCTCCTTAGGCTCAGCTCTGTAGTGAATTGATGCTGTAAGCCTGACTTAAGAGTGGCACTGGCTAAAGGCGTGAGTCTTTGAATGCTTCTGAATATTTCACATCCTTACCTGCTCCTTTTCTGCACACAGGTGCAGTTCCAGGACTTGGGGCAAAGCACACTGGGCAAATTCCTGTTGCCATTCCTGCCTTCCTGCAGGACACTGGTAGAACGTGGTTGTTTGCGTTATGGAGTGGTTTTCCCAGGCTGGACTTCTTTGGTTTGAATTACAAGGAGAAATGAGGAGGTTCACAGCCCCTGTGATCCAGGCAGGTTTGGATCTTCTGGGCAGCTCTTGGATCCTATGGGCAGTTTCTGGGTCTGCTGGGCAGCTCCTGGGTTGTCTGGGAAGCTCCTGGATCCTTTGGAGCACATTTTGGGACAAGCTCAAAATTTGTAGAATGATTGGGTCAGAACCATGAGAGGCTAAAGACCCCGTGAGGCTGTTGAAATATTGGGGAGTGTTTGTGCAAACTCCTCAGACGTGCTCTAAAATTCAGTTTATATATACTGAACACACTGCAGAATTATTTGTGTGCAAAGTTGCAGTTAGAAAGAACACACAGCTTGAAAAAAAGTCCAACATTTTCCCTACCTTGATATAACTTTTAAATAGTATTTTACTTATAATCATCACTTTAAGTCATTTTCATACCTTTTCTATTTTGTGATTTATAACATTAAATTGAGCTGTCTTCACTATTGATTTAAAACAAAACTCAGTTTATATTTTTAATCACTGTTCAATAAAACTAATATTCTGTAAATTATCTTTCCTCTCCTTTGCAGTGTATGCCAATATTGCAACACATTCCCTATTGTCCATCCTGACTGTACTTTGCTTGTCATTATGGAATAGTTTTGGTGCATATGGGCTGGATCCTTTGGATAAAACCAAAACCCTCCTAATTTAAAGCCTCTTTGTGAAAGGGGAGGATAAGGAAAACACAGAAGTTTTCAGATGTGTATTAATTTGTTTTTACATTCATTTGATCTTTGTTTCAGAGGAGTTACTTTATAGTTGCATCATTTAAAATAATGAGAAAATTAAATGCCCTTCACTTTGACATTGGGAAAGAGGAAGGAAGGAAGGAAGGAAGGAAGGAAGGAAGGAAGGAAGGAAGGAAGGAAGGAAGGAAGGAAGGAAGGAAGGAAGGAAGGAAGGAAGGAAGGAAGGAAGGAAGGAAGGAAGGAAGGAAGGAAGGAAGGAAGGAAGGAAGGAAGGAAGGAAGGAAGGAAGGAAGGAAGGAAGGAAGGAAGGAAGGAAGGAAGGAAGGAAGGAAGGAAGGAAGGAAGGAAAGGGACAGCCTTCAGTCCAACACTGCTGACCAGGGCTTTGCATGGGAATATGATCTGGCTGCCAGGAGCTGGGAGAGCATGTGGGAAGGGGGAATTGCCCCCTTTTTGCAGTTAGAGCATCTTAAAGATGGTGCAGAGCACAGCACCACTCACCTCACCAGATGGATGCCTGACAAAGCTCTCGCCATCCCCCTCCCTGCTCCCCAGGTGCTCATTCCCTCTGGATTTCCCTCTCTTGGAAAGCCTGCCTGCAGTAAATGAGAGTCCATGTCTTGGAAGCAGCTTTAGGTGCAGTAACTTGTGGGAATCAATGCTGTGATGCCCACAGGAAACCAGAGAGGTGCAAATCCATTTGCCTCTGAAGCTGGAGCCAACTGGGCCAGGAGGTCACTGCTTGAGTGACGGCAGATGTGAGGCTGCTCCAGCAGGGCTCTGCTGCTCTCCAAGGGCTGAGACCATTATTTATTGCCTGGATGTGATAAAAATAATTCCAGTAGCCTGGAACCCTCCTCCTAATAGTTTTATAACCTCCTGTTGCACTAGAGCCAACCACACTGCACCACACCAAAAAGTGTTTGCTGGGTCTTGGCAGCATCGCTGCAAAGCAGAGTGGGGTGGGGAATAATAGAACAGGGGAGATTTAGATGGGATATTAGGAAAAATTTCTTCACCCAAAGGCTTGTCAAGCACTGGAACAATCATGCTTGGTGTTTTGGGGTATCTGTGTGGAGGTCCCTCCCCATGCCCAGCTCTTTTCCAGCAAGAAATCTCTCAGCTCTTCTGCAGCAAGAAGTGCTGCAGAAATAAAAAGCAATTGTGATGATTATCATTCTCCCCTTCAGCCTCTTGAAAGAGGGGAAAATAGAGCAAAGTATCCTCCCTGATTGTCTGTGAGGAACATTTTCTCCTGGGCTGGTTCTACCCACAGCAGAGCTCTGGGCTGAACCCAGAGCCAAGGAAAAGCCTTATGGGATGCTGTACACTAGGAAAGCACAAAGTTGTATGGCTTGGGTGAGAAAACAATGATTTTAGAAGAAAGAGATGTTACAAAATCATGCAGGGAAGTGGTTTTTTTTTGTGTCGTGGTTTTTGTTTGTTTGTTTGTTTGTTTGTTTGATAATAAATTTTGTTTTTCCTTGTGAAGTTGTTCCTTTTCCCTTGCAGTCTCTGGACTGCTCTGAGATCCACCTGGTATTTTCCCTGGTTACCAGTGTTAGCTTATGGGATAAACACTACATAGCCTGCCCACAGAAAAGCAACAGTGGGAGGAAATCTGAATCATACCCTGTCCAAGCTGCTCCCAGGCCATTGCAGGAGCTGTCGGAGACACAAAGGCACATGAGAGACCAAATGATAAGCTCAGAGCAGGAGAAATCCTGGCAGGACTTCCCTGGGGCTGTCAGGAGACCTCCCAGCCCCACGGGTCATTAGGAGAAGGCAGCTGGAGCACCTCTCCTGAGATTTTTGGAGCATATCCAGGGCCATCTCCTGGGCATCTGTGCCACAGCTGCACTGGGGCTGTGGTACATCCACATACCAGCAACTGGGTAGACTGGGATCTGGCAGGGGGATACTGGGCAGGCTGCTTATCTGGGGCCAGCTGGAAGGAAAATGTAGGAAATAAATACTCTGCTATTTAAGAATGGCACAGCAAATCTCAGTGCCAGCCTTGATGAGGGAGAAAAGATGATTTTGCTTTCAGACAAGCCTAATTCCACTCATGTCCCTCATGGCCAGGTGTACATCAGCACCAAAGTGTGTGGCCAAATGACCTGTCCAGCCACCAGTGGTGTCCACATCTCTTGTGATAACTCAGGGCAGCCCTAAGGTGGAGGTGACACGGAGTCTTTAAGCTGTGGTCACTTTTGATAGCAGGAGACATATCCATCCCCATAGAGAAAAGCATTTTCTCTCATTTGGAGATGGAGAAACACCTTAAATTTAATTTTATTTTTCCTTTGTGATTATTTTAATACTGATGCTGCTGCACCAGTCAAGATCCTTTCTTGCTTTCAATTTGTTTACCCCTCATTCCAGGGTCTGGGTTCCATTGCTCAGCACTTGATTGTGCCAGCTCCTATCAGTGGATTTCCAAGTGGAAATCCTGCAGTGCATTTCAAAGCAGAGCCATCAGCCTCTGAGCTTGGCTGATCCTCAAGCACTGTATTTTAGCAGGTTCCACCTCAGTGGATCCAGCTGCTGTTCAGATAAAAGGTGGGAATTGATATGAGGATCACATCCTTTGACATTAGAGCTTTCCGTGTGGCATTTCCATGGCTCTGTCCCTCTCAGAGATCATCAGCCTTGGTATTTGTCCATGACCTAGAAACCCAGGAGTGATGTGGAAAGCTCATGTCTCAGGTGGGCAATCTCAATTATGAAATTGAGATTATAAAACCTCTTTCAAAAGACCAGCTTAAAAACATGTGGCAAGTATAGCTGGGAGCCCAGTTCCTCCTCTGAAGGCTGAACTTCTGAACTGCAGATAATTACTACTCTTCTCCTCCCTTTGGTGGCATCTCCTATCTCAGGCTGTAGAAACAATATGTAGGTGCTTTCAAGTTTAAAATAAGCGAACATTTCTCTGCATGGCTGGGAGTTAAAAAATACCATCTTTGTGCTTCCAGATGAAGAGCCCAAGGCTGGAGAGCTGTGTGTGTTCCCATGTGGGGGGTGAGTCACCAGCAGGGCCAAGGGCAGGTTCCTGTCACAGCAGCTCAGAGCAGGAGGAGGGTGAAATGCTGGCTCAGGTTGCCCAGGAAATGGGGTGGATGCCCCATCCCTGGAAACATCCAGGGACAGGTTGAGGGCTCTGAGCAATCTAACTCACCTGAAGATGTCCCTGCTGGTTGTAGGGTGGTTGGACCAAAGGACATTGAAAATGTCTCCTTCCATCCCACGCCATTCTGTCAGTCCATTGATGCCTTAAGTTTTAGCTTTTACATTTTTTCGGACTCTGTGCTGGTTTAATGTACAGTTCTGGGTTTCACATTAAGGGTTGGTGAGCTCTCTTCACAGGGTAGACAGACAAAACAATTCCTTTCTAGCTGAGGACCAAGGACAAATTTTAGGCCCAAGAGTGTAAAGAACAGTGAAGAAGAGAGGAAGAACAAAGAGGATAGAGCTTCATAACCTGAAGCTGTAATTGGACAATTAACTCCAATATGCCAATGGACCAGAGCTTATAAAAGTGTGAGACCTCGTGCCTGGGCGTCCATTTTGGGCCCATTGCTGGATTGCTTGGGTGTAGCCCCAAGGGGTTCTTGCATGGCCCAAGCTGGATCCTTTCAATAAATACCTTTTTTTTCTTTTACTCTGCCTAGTCTCTAGTCTAGTCTAGTCTCTGTTTCCAGGTCATCCTTTCTAGGCAACACCATGGCTATGGAAGCTGGGCTGCTGGCAGGGGACAGGGCCCTAGTTTGAGATGTGACCCCACTGTCCCTGTGCTGCTGGGTGGTGGCACATTCCCCAAACAAGCATTCCAGCCACGTTCCCTGCAGTAGGACAGACCTGGAGCTACGGGCTGGGATGAAGCACCACTGCCTTGTGCTCCTGGTGCCGGGCTGGAGCTGGGAGCTCGGTGTGGAGGTGGTGGTGTGGGTGCTGTCCCTGAGCTGGTGGCACTGGAGGGTCCCTGCAGGGACAGTCCCCGGCGGGCCCGCGCTCCCTCCCCGCAGCGGCGGCTGGAGGAGGGCCACGCCTGGGTGACACAGGCAAGCTGGCGTGTCCTGCCGAGCAGCAGGCAGCAGATGGCAATGTCGCCCTGCCGGAACCGCAGGGATGCAGGGAGATGCTCGCTGTGCCGACAGCTTGGGGACAGGAGACAAAGCCTGGTGGTGGTCCAGCTCCTTTAGCAGAAGCCGTTGGGTGTCTGGTCGAGTGCTCCTTGGCTCTGGGCTGCTGTGGGTCCCGCTCCCCACGGCCACAGGCGGGACAGGAGAGCAAGGGAACAGGTAGGGACACTCCTTTCTGCCTGCTCCCTCCCCAGCCTGACAGAGGCTGCTGTGAGGCCAGGCCTTGGTTGGAGTGATTTTGACAGCTGAGGAGACTGAGGCAGGGAGCAGCGCCTGCGAGTGGTGCTGGAGCTGTTCAGCTGCTCTTTGGGAAGTGGGGTGAAGCTGCTCCCAGGGCTGAGCCTTGGCGTGGCTGGGATGTGACCTTTGGCAGGGTGGCGTGCCTCTTCCCCCTCACTCACCCTGGTGCCAGCAGGTGTTTTCCAGATGGAGCCGCTGGGAGGTTTGGATGGCCACATCTCCTCCCTGTGCCCCACACAGCCCCAGTGGGATGGGAGGCTGGGGGTTCCCTGTCACTGCCTGGCTTGGTGGTATGCCAGAGTCACCCCAGAGTCACCTCAAGGACTTTGTGCCATGCACTCTTTATCTGATGGGAGCAGAACCAGCCTTGGAAATATTTCCTTCTCCATTTCTCTGAGCTCCATCTCATCTTTTATCAGTCAGGGCTGCCGAGCTCAGGGAAACGGGAGCTGTGTGCCTGCTTGGGGCATGCTCCTGAGGCAGGGCTGTGTGTTTTGTTGACTTCTCTGGGCTGACAACATGCTGGTGGCATCAGTGGCACAGAAAACAGGGCTGGCATCAGCCCTGGGTGCAGGTCGCAGCTCCAGGTACCACCCGCAGCCAAGGCACCTCATCACAGGCCTGGGGAGGACAGGCCAGAAGGTGCTAAGAAATAATTCTGTGTTGCCTAAAGGGGCCCTGAGGGTCCCTGTGGCCTCCCATTGTCTGGATCCAGCACATTTCATCGTGTTTTGGAACCAGGCAAGGCACTGGGTTACACATCCTCTGCTCCCCAAACTGCAACGCTTCCAGTTGGCACAGGGCCATGCAGGTGCTAAAAAACAAATTAATTGCCTTCATCTGAGCGCTCCTGACTCAGCATTCCTTCAGTCAGCACTTTACAGCAGGTGTGAGATAACAGGAAAATGCAACGCAGAGAGCAGGGCCCATTGTCCCGGCCGAGTAGCTCCCCATCAGGTACAGCCCCAGAGATGCTGGCAGTGCACTCTCAGCACGCATGGGCCAGGCATGCCTTTGGCAAAAGGCCTTGTGGGTCATGGCAGTGGTGTCCTCGTGGTGCTGTCCCCTCACCCACTCCCAACTGTATCCCTGGCTCTGCTAAAGGGTGTGAGTATCTTGGAAGGTGCTGGGTTTGGGGTGCTCCTTAAGAAAATTAAGGCTTTATGCCAGGAGGCATCAGCTCTGTGGGTTCTGAGCTTAATTTCTTCCTCTCTGAAGAATTTGAGTGATTCTGTTTTCTTTACTTAACATGTGGCGTTGTTGTCATTCATTAGATGGTGGCCAGGCTTTGCCACAATGGCAGCTGCATTTTGGGAGGAGGAGTGTCCTGGGCTGACACATCCATGACATGTGGTGAACAGTGCTCAAGAGAGAGAGGTCAGACTGAACCTGAGGTTTTGGGGCTGGCCTCTGTGTTGATGCTGTGCGTGGTTTTATATGCTCTTCCCCTCTGGAATTATGATTTGGTTTCCAGGAGAGGCTTGACTTGGCACATCAGCCCTTAGGTGAGTCACTTGTGTCAGCTGAAGGAGCTCCCAGGAGACCAGGCCACAGTGTGGAGGTGCAGAGGGCTCCTCTGTCCTGGAGAATGGCCAGTGTGGGATGGAACAATCAGGGACCCATGGCAAAGAGGGAGTGGGGGCACCTGGAGAAGGGGACTGGCAGTGCTGGAAAAAACATGGCTACAAACAAGGAGGAAGGAAACCCTGCCTTGGAATAAAGTACAAACTGAGCCAGACCCTTTTTCACTTGATCACCTAGAAGTCCTGGAAAAATCAGTGGAGAGGGCAAAGCAACCCAAACTGAATGCACTGTGCCTGGGCAGGGATGTTCAGAGATAAGGAAAGTGCAGTCCTTGCAGTCAGGGGAAGGAGCCCCAGCCCAGGACCAGGAGATGCCTATCAGGCTGGACATTGCTTGTGCCACGTACACCACACCTGCATGGGGGTCAGACTGCTGCCAGTGTTATATAAACCCCTATCACTCTCCAGGTGCAAATAAGCCTTATCTCCTAAAGTGAATCCTATTAACCAGAAGTGGACTTTGCTGCCCGTGTTGTGCCCTTTAAACCACACTTGGAGCTTTTCTGCCTCTAGTGAGTTGGGGAGGGTTTGAGGAAAAGAAAAACAAAGTTGTTTCTTCCAGAGTGAGCTGCTCTGAGCTGTGGGTGTCCCACCAGCCTCATAGGTGCTGCTGCAGGAGCAGCTCCAGGTTTGTTTTGGTGGAGATCCGAGGGCTTTGCCAGCCTCCAATCAAACCAGTTGGGAAGTTCTTTGCCCAAGTTTGGAGCAGGAAGCTGCCCTTGCTCTGCAGCTCCCTTGGCTGGCTCAGGAGAGTTTGTCAGAGGCACTTGCACACCAAACCCTCCTTGCAGTGCTAAATCCACTGATAATGGACTTGCAGGTAACAATGCTGGGCTGCAGCTGCCCCTGCCTCCAGTCCTGCAAGCACGAGCATTGCAAGGGACCTTTCTGGCCCTTTGATTAAATGGTGTCTGTCTTGGTGTTCCCAGGAAGGCTTCTCTAGCAGGAGCAGTAGTTTATGAGGTCCTGGGACAGGCAGTGACTCTGTTTCACACATGATTCATGCAGTTCCCAGGAAGGATCCTTTGCTCCCTGGGATAGTTTGGATCACCATGCTGCTTCTTTCCACTGTTTCAAGGTAAAGCAGCCCACTTCCCTTGAGAAAGGGAGCCTCTGCTCAAGGAGAAAGGGAAACGTTGTCTCTCAGACTGGCTCCTTCTCCCTTCATGCTGTGCCCGTGTCTCCAGGCCGTCCCTCTCCCCGTGGCTTGGGGAAGGGGAGCAGTGCTCAGCCCAGTGAGTGGGACTGCAGAGGGTAGTGCAGATCAGAGAATCACAGAATGGTTTGGGTTGGAAGGGCCTGAAAAGCCATTCCATTCCTATCCCCCTGCCATGGGCACAGATGCTGTTCACTATCCCAGGTTGCTCTAAGCCCTATCCCACCTGTCCTTGAACACTTCCCTGGATGGGGTAGCCNAGCCTCTGCTCAAGGAGAAAGGGAAACGTTGTCTCTCAGACTGGCTCCTTCTCCCTTCATGCTGTGCCCGTGTCTCCAGGCCGTCCCTCTCCCCGTGGCTTGGGGAAGGGGAGCAGTGCTCAGCCCAGTGAGTGGGACTGCAGAGGGTAGTGCAGATCAGAGAATCACAGAATGGTTTGGGTTGGAAGGGCCTGAAAAGCCATTCCATTCCTATCCCCCTGCCATGGGCACAGATGCTGTTCACTATCCCAGGTTGCTCTAAGCCCTATCCCACCTGGCCTTGAACACTTCCCTGGATGGGGTAGCCACAGCCTCTCTGGGCAACCTGTCTAAAACTTCCTGGCTTCTTTAAGTGTAGCTATAACCTGCAGGGGTGAAAGTGGAAATGGGACCACCTGGCCCTTGTGTACTGATGCCTAGAGAGGCTACCTAGACCAGAGGCTAGACCGTGTTAAAGGAATAAAGTAGGGATTTATTAAAAGGCCTTCACAGGATACACCTTGGGCAGTACAGGAGCCTTGCCATGGCTCCACCCAAGATGGACCCCTAGTCACGAGTTTTCACACTTTTAAAAGTTTGGGTCCATTTCCATGTTGGGGTTAATTGTCCAATTACACCTTCAGGATATGAAGTTTCCATCTCCCAGATTGCTCTCCTCAGTTCGCTGTTTTTTGCACTTTTTGGGCCTGAAGTGGCCACGATGCCCTTGGTTCTCGGGCTGGAAAAGGATCGGTTTGTCTGACTGAACTGTGAGGAGAACTTGCTAACACTTTATGTGAAGTTCAGAGTTACATCTTAATACAGTACAGAATCTGGAAAATATGAAGGCTAAAACTTAAGGCATCAGTACCAGCCCGGCTCCTCAAACGAGCTGTGACAAACACTGGTTCAGCAGCAGTGGAATA
Organism: Phainopepla nitens; assembly: GCA_013400175.1. Lineage (NCBI taxonomy): Eukaryota > Metazoa > Chordata > Aves > Passeriformes > Bombycillidae > Phainopepla > Phainopepla nitens. The sequence goes on along the minus strand of VXBQ01007014.1, from coordinate 483,589 downwards.
CGCTGCTCCTGCCTTGCCAGTAGAGAGCTGGTGGGTAAACTGGAAGCTTGGCTGCCCCTTCAGAGCTTTGCAAAGCTGTCTGGATGCTGCTCTTCCTGCATCTCCCTCGGAGGCCAGGTCAGCAGAGGGCACTGCATGTCCATGCTTAATCCGCCTGGGAAGGGCGAGCGGGAGGGAAGGTCTTTTCCACCGCTCAGCTCCAGCAGAATTTTCTCATTGACCACCAAACCTCTCCCCCAGCTCCCTGCCAAAGAGCTCCGGGCTGCAGGACTGCCTCCCTGATGGAAAGATCGGGCCTGATTAAGGAAATCAGGAGGCATTCGGTGAAACGACAGGAAAATTGAGATCAAACGGCAGGAAATCCGCCCTCGGGCAGCACAGAAAAGCCGTGCTGTGGAAAGCTCTGCTCTGGCAGGAGGCGATCCAAGACAAACAGGGATCTGCCTTCTGGGATGGACTGGCTGGCAGGCAGGATGGGGGAGAGCCGGGGATCTGGGCAAAGCCATAAAAGCAGTTTGGCTTTGTGCTCTGCTGTGGTCACTGCAGGCAGTCAGGGAGGAGCTCCCGCCCTGCCCAGCCTGCGGGATGGTACCCCCCAGCCCATGCAGGAGCAGAAGGAGCCTTTCTCACCATGGCCTGAGGCAGATAACTATATTTATAACTTACATCACAGAGTATTTACCAGCCTGAAGTGGCATCAGATGGTCCCAGCTGGGTTTGGTGCAGACTGTGCCCTCCTTGGTGAGGTGTGGGCTGCTTGGAGGCTTTGGGCTCCACCAACGAGAGTATCTGTGTGCAAACACAGAGATAAATGTCCCAAAGTGGATGTTCCCATGGTGCCTGTGGAAGTAGCTGCTTGCTGGAGTGAACAGGGAGCCAGATGCTACCTTTTGCATGGTTGCAGCACTGCAAGTTTTGAGGCAGTAGTGACTTCTCCTCGGTGGAGGTCTCTGGCTGCAGAGTCAGCCAGGAAGATCAAAGATTCATGGATTTTTTTGGATGGACTATCCTGCTGCCTTTCATGGGGCAGGAAGGGAGAGGGATTGAATTCTGGAGTGTTTCCCCTTGGGTTTCTTCCCTGGTTGACATCAGGGCTTGTCTGAGAGCTCTTGGATGGTGAGCTGGCAGCATTTGGGTGACCGCCCCATAACCCCCACCTGTCTGGCTGGTTCCTGCAGGGCTGAACCCCGCAGGAGGCCAGGCATGTGCATCTCCACGAGGCAGCTGTGGGCTGAGCCAGCCCAAGGCTTCACTCAAACGAAAACTGACATATTTCCAACCAGTAGGAAGTGATCGCTGCCAGGGAACCTGCCTTGGAGTGCATTTGTTGACTGAAACCTTTATCAAGAGAGTGAAGGTGGTTTGCAGACATGCTGATGTCCTCAAGATAGCTTTCATGGAGGCTTTTCAAGACACTGCAATTTCAGCTATTGCCCTTTGACAGCAGCAAAGATAAAGAGACACGAACCTCCTGTTCAAGGAATCTTCCTCCTCCTCCTCCTCCTCCTGCAGCTCTTGAGATTAGGCTGCTCCAGGGCTCTGTCCCTGGAACAGCCAGCTGCTGAATCACCCACAGCCCTAATCACCCATGGAAGTGCTCTCTGCTTTGTTTCTCCTCACCCTCTTGGAGCAGGGGCTTGTGTGGAGGTATCTGAGCTCTGCACGAGTGCGAGAAATCCTCAAGGTGGAGGTGACTGATCTTCTCTGACTCTGTCAGTCCTGTTCAGGCTGCCTAAACAAGTCTGTGTTGCTGAGGAGAGATGAGAAAGCTGAGCTAAAGCCACATTGCCGGGCACAATTAATGCCTGAAACAGAAGTGTGTTCATGTGGGACTGTAAAGGAGCTGGGAAATACCGCCAGCCTATCCATGAATGTCCCGATGAACCTCGTGGAGGCCACAGGAAAAAGTGTTAGACCCAAAAGGGAGAGAGGTCTGTAAGGGGGACCAGCTAGGGAGGTCGAGGCTGCATAGACCTGCCATGAGAAGAGGCTGTGGCAGTGCCAGTCAGTAAAGATGGAAGGGGAGGCGAGCTCCAATGAGCTCTGGGCCATCTCCTTCCTGCAGATGGAATCACAGAATCATTTAAGTTGGAAAAGACCTTTAAGGTCATCAACCATGTCTCCAGGTGCCTTGTCTACACTCCTTTAAATACCCCCAGTCATGGTGACTCCATCACTTCCCTGAGCAGCCTGTTTTGGTCCCTGACAACCCTTTTCATGAAGAGAGTTTTCCTAACATCCAATCTGAACCTGGTGTAACCTGAGGCCATTTCTTCTTGTTCTGTTGTTGTTACCTGGAAAAAAAGACCAATTCCCACCTGGCTACCTCCTCTGGTCAGGGAGTTGTAGAGAGTGATATGGTCCCCTCTGAGCCTACTTTTCTCCAGGCTGAGCCCACCCAGCTCCCTCAGCTGCTGCTGGTGCTCCAGACCCTTCCCCAGCTCTGTTCCCTTCCCTGAACACACTCCAGCCCCTCCATGTCCTCCTTGCAGAGAGAGGCCCAGAACTGGACACAGGATTTGAGGTGTGGCCTCACCAGTGCCCAGCACAGGGGGACAGTCACTGCCCTGGGGCTGCTGGCCACGCCGTGGCTGGTACAGTCCAGGTGCCCTTGGCCCTCTTGCCCACCTGGCCTCATGTTCAGTTGCTGCTGACCAGCACACCTGATTGCTGGTCCCCTCAGGTGGCTGCCTTGGGGACCCTCCCTCTCAACACTCAGGAATCTTCTCCAGATTTCCAGCACAGATGTATCCATGGCCGGCTTTTTCTTCATTTGTTCCTGAGCCAGAGGACAGTGCTGGCACAAACAGCTCCTCTCCCTGCCTGTGCTCTTCGATGTTGATTTGAAAGAGTCTCTCTCTGGCCTTGGATTTCAGAGGGATGTTTTTTAAAACCAGAAATAAATGGGCTTGAAATACTTCCCATAATTTTGCAAGATCTCAACCCTCTGATAGCCGGATTAGAAGACGGGTAACAAAGAAATCAGCAATCAGGCTGGAAGCACTGTTGTTAAATGGACACCACCGTAAAGCCAGTCCTTGTTGTTTACAATTGAACTCATGAATTTTTAGATATTAATGTATGAGAGATTGAGTAAACAACCATTGTGCCTCTAAGGAATGAGTCCCAGGCTGTCCTGAGCTGGAATACTTTGTACTTTCCTGATTGCCTTCCAAGAATTTCAAATTACTTGGTAAGAGAAAAACAACCCGGCTTCATGAGATGTTTGTGAGGTTTTCTGGATGGACTTAGTTCTTCTGCTCTGTGATGAGGCTGCTTTGGGGCAGAGCTCTGGGGCTGGGAGCTGTGGGACATTGAACACCTGGGTGTTCATGGGGAGGAGGGAACTTCATGTGAAGGATAAACCACCGGGGTCAGGAGGGTCAGCCTGGGGGGTGTTAAAACCCTGCTGTGGTGCACAGGTCTGCAATGGGTCTGCAGGCCTGGCAGTCAGCATTCCCAGTTTGTTTGGCAGGGAAACATCATGGACACTGGCACAGAGCAGTGAAGGAACAAGTGAGAAGTCACACAGCAGTTCAGGGCGGGAGCCAGCAAGGAAAGGACTCTGTTTGCCTTGCTCATGAGCCTTTCAGGAGCAGCTCGGATGCTCTTGGGCACGGGCCCATGGGAACAGCCCCCAGGGATAAAGTGACAAAGGGATGTGTGGCCAGGCCGTGTCCCCCATGCCATGGAGAGACTGTGCCGTGCTCTCCAAGGAAGCTGTGGCCCATGTTATGCACTCCTGGGTTCTCCAGGCTTACCCAGAGTGTTTCTGGGCCAAGGTGGCCCTGACAATTGCAAATTGTCCCTCTGGGCCAGTCCGGACAATCCTGCCTTGGGCAGCACTTTGGTAAAGCAGGCAGGATGGGTCCCTCTCTACCTGGCTTCTTCTTGGCTTTGGTTCCCAAGCCAACAGCCTGGAGCTGTGGAAAGTCATGAATTCGGGTTACCAAACCATCTGCTGGCTGCATTTTAAAAAGCAATTAAAGCAAAATTGTTTCCAGCCCTTCTGTTTGCAAGATGTAGTCTAAAGAGAGAGAGCCAAGCCAGGATTTGCCCAATCCTGCCGCTGCTCCAAGTATGAGTTAATTTGATTTAATTCCTCTGCTGTGTGTGCTGAAAAGTGAGGAGTTCCCTACTGAGGGCACAGGGAGCATGCAGGTAAACAGGGCTGTGTGCTGTTCAGTTTAAATGATGGGGAAACCCAGGAAAAGATGGCATTTTGAGGCTTTTAAAATTGCTTTTAATTAGAAATTATTAAACAGAGCTTAAAAATGTATGAAGTAGGAATAGTTTTGCATGGTAGAGGATGACAGAGTGTTGCTGGAGATGGATGGATGGTAGGCAGGCAGGTCTAGGCAGATTTGGAGGGTCTAAGGAGCTGTTCCAGGGGTACTCCACAAGGCTGGGAGACTGGTGTGGGGGCAAGAGCCACCTCTGCTCACGCCTGGACTCCCAGGGACATCGCCAAGCATAAAACTCTTCTTTCTTCCTTTTCTCGTAGTGAAAGGCACACAGAGAGCGGGGGGGAAAGGAGGTAGGCATGAAAAGAGAAGGTAGGGTGACATCATTCTTCCTTGTCCTCCTTTGGCAGCTGTCACCCTGCCAAATCAGAGGATGACCTTGTGCTGGAGGGGAAGGTGAGGCCATGCCTGGTGGTGAAGGGCACAGACGTGGAGGATTTAATATTCTCTGTGTTTTTATGTCCACAAGGTTTTCATCCCTGCTCTGCTGAGAGGTCATGCCCAGGAGAGCTGGGAAAATGAATCCTTATGACCCACGCAGGGCACGGCTTTGGGGACAGCTGGGGACTGCCTGACAGCCAGAGGTGACATGATCAAGATGCTCTGATGCTCCAGGCTGTGCTTGGTGGAAAGGTCACACACCCAGGCCAGTGGTGACAGTGGTGTGATGCTCTGGGAGCAAAACAGAGAGGGAGCAGATTTGGGACAAAGCACCTTCTTTTTCCAGCAGGGGAGGGTGAGATGCCCCAACGCTGAATCTTGGAGAGGGTGAGATGAGATGAATCAGAGAATCCCAGAATGGTTTGAGTTGGTAGGGACAGCAAAGATCATTTAGTTCCAACACGCTGCCATGGGCAGGGACACCCTCCACTAGACCAGGCTGCCAGAGCCACGTCCAACCTGGCCTTGGACAATTCCAGGGATGGAGCATCCACAGCTTCTCTGGGCAGCCTGTGCCAGGGCCTCACCGCCCTCACAGGGAAAAATTTCTTCCTGCTATCCCATCTAACCCTGCTGTCTTTCCATTTGTACCCATTCCCCCTTGTCCTGTCACTACTGTTCCTGACGACGAGCCCGTCCTTGGCTTCCCTGTAGGTGCCTTCAGACACTGGAAGGTGCTCTGATGTCTCCATGCCACCTTCTCTTCTCCAGGCTGAACAACCCCAACTTTCTCAGCCTGTCTCCAGATGGGAGATGCTCTTACCAACTTCGTGGGCCTCCTCACGACGGCTCCATGTCGTTTTAATGCTGGAGATACCAGAACTGTTGAGAGGAGATAAAATGCAGTGATGGTGCCGTGCTGAGTCTGTGGGGAAGGCCCTGCTTGGCTTGTCCCCTCACACTGCACGTACCACGGCTGTGCGCCGATGGGGCAAAAACCCCCCGAGCACGGCCAGGAGGTGTTCCCTGGTGAGCAGAGGGTTTAGCACAGCTGCGGGGTCTTTGCTGGGGCGGCTGCTTGGTTGGCAAGGAAAAAGCCCCGAGCGCAGCCCCGGGCCGAGCTTATGTAAGAGCTGGCAGCGGGGCCGGCGGTGCGGAAACCCAGCGGGGCGCAGCCGCCTTTGATTCTCTCCTGTTTGCTCAGCAGCTTTCATGCGGCGGGGGAGCAGGGCGAGGACGCGAGATTCCTGCACACTGAACTCCTCTGTTTCTCTCGGCAGGATAAACAGGACATAAAACAAAGCCCCGAGCCAGCTCTCGCCTCGGAGGCAGCGCGCTGCCAGAGCCCCCGCGGGACAGCCTGTTCCCCTGGGGAGCAGCCACCTCATCCGGGGTGCCAGGGGCTGGCATGCAGGAGGCGATGGGACCCCACCCGGGGGGGTTCTGGGTGCTGCAGCCCTTTTGGTGGCCGGGTGAGGGTTGCCCTGTGGCGTTGAGGAGCAGGGAAATGGGGGCAAAACTCCCTGGGCAGGATTGAGGTGGTGAGTCCTGCGAACTTGAAGAGCCCGGGATGGATTCTTCAAAGTGAATCCAGTGAATCTCCTGGATTCGCTAGGCTGACACTCTGTGGCCACTGCTTGGGCTGGGTGTCACCTGCCCAGCTAGCCCACAAGGCACTGTCCCAGGCAGCAGGACTGAGCCCTGTCTGACCCACTGTGGGGTAGGTCAAACTCTGTTCCTCCCTGCAATGGATTCTGTCTGGGGGTTTCCAGAGCTCCCTGAAAGCTGGGCTACTTTATTTATAATTTCCCTTGAGGAATAATTTCCAGGCTCTCTTGCCCCCATACGGATCCTTGCCAGTGACAGAGGGCAATGGGGCTGACCTCAGCCCTTTCCCAACACAGGATTAGCTAAGCTGGCTCCTCAGAGAGACAGCCCAAACCCCTGCCAGCTCCCCTAAATCTCCAGAGAACCACGATTTCACCACTGCTCTCCTCCTCCAAGGTGAGAAGGCGGGGGGCACACACTCGCTGGCGAGGTTTGAAACCCTTCCAGACAGTTTCAAGGGTTTGCTTGGGAACAAAATGTCCCGTAGCCACCCTGAAGTCACTTGGTTGGGGGAAAGCATCAGCCTAGAGTGAGGATGCAGCAAAACTCTTCAAGAATTGTTGCTGCTGAAGGAACACGAAGGGAGGATGGTTTGGTGCTGTACCCCTGTCCTGCCAGCCATGGTGGGCAGCAAGGTTCCCTCTTTCCTAGGGCACTGCTGGTGAGTTATCCTGAGCTGTCCTGCCCCAGCTCTGCCACAAGCCTTGTGCTGCTCTCTGCACTGGTGTTGCTGGCTCCTGCTCCCAAAAGGAAGGGCTGTGGTAGGGGAAAAGCCATCTAAGCTGCTTTCCTGGGATGTGGGGGCTCTGAGGCACACACATGGAAATGCAGAGGTAGGAAAGGAGGTGCTGCCCTGAAGAGCAGCGTGCCTGGGTGCCTGCTCTGGCTGCTGAGCATCCCTGCCAGTGCCTGAGCTCTGCTTCTCCAAAACCCTTGGGATCTTGGTGGCACGGAGGACGCAAATCCTGGGACAGCTTTTTCAAACCTCTTGGCCTGGGGTTTTGTGAGAGCCAGCTTTCTTGTAGGATTCCCATTCTGGGCTAGATGAGTTGGAAATACTGCAAGAGCAGCCCTTTTTCTGTTTTGTTTTGGTTGTTTTGGTTTTATTTTTCCCTGATGTTTGTGTCTTTCCACTTCTGTCTCTGGCCAAGGCAAGCAGTGCCAAGGCACAAGGGCCAGGCACACCCAGAGGGAGGAATGGGGTTAGCAAAGCACCCTCAACCCGCAGGACAGCGAGGACAGAACACAAACCCGGTGGTGGGAGCGAGGAGGAGGAGGGTTTGCTTACCACCTGTGGCTGATGGATGGCTCTCCTCACAGGGATTCATGGAATCATTGAATGGTTTGGATTAGAAAGGACCTTCAAGATCTTCTAGTCCACCCCCAGCCATGGGCAGGGACACCTTCCTCTACAGCAGGTTATTCCAAGCCCCATCCAGCTTGGCCTTGAACACTCCAAGGGATGGGGCATCCACAACGTCTTTGGGCAACCTGCATCAGTGCTTCACCACTCTCTGAATAAAGAATTTCTTCCTCACATCCAATCTAAGCCTGCCCTCTGTCAGTTTAAAACCACTGCCCCTTGTCCTGTTACTCAATATCCTTGTCAAAAGTCCCTCCCCAACCTTCTTAGAAGCTCCTTTTCCACGCTAGAAGGTTCCAGGATTCAAGGCCAGTATCACGGCTTCAGTTCAGCCCCCTGTCTCCTGCTCCTGCTCCTTCTCTGATGCTGGTCACCTTGGGAGAGGTGAGGAGGGTCTGCACAGGGGATTCACACAGGATTCCCAGCCCCATGGACAGCTCTTCCTTTCCCTGCTTTGAGCAGGAATATGGGCTCCAGCTGCACGAGTGGAAAAGGCTCCAGCTCCCAAAAAGCAGCGCAGGATCAAAGCTTTCGAAACACTCAGGGCATTTGGCCCGGGAGGTTTTGTTCTGACTATTTATAGCAGCTGGGGCCAAGCAAGTTCAGAGTTGGAGGAAAAACTTTTCCAAAGCTGGGGGCCATTTGGATGAGGGAGGGCGAAAGGGAGTTCAGCCAGGCCCGTTTCCAGCAAATGTTGACTCCTTCCCTTAGGTATGTGTTGCTATCCATGACACACTAACAACAGCTCCGCACACAAGTGCCTGGCCGGCCCTGTAAAGAGTGAAACAAAAATGTGAATTGGCTGGGAAGGAGAACATGGAAAAGAGAAAGTTTCCAAACAGCAAAGCTGTAGCATTTGAAAGCAAGAACTTTCCCTACCAGCTTGTTTTCATCCTCCAGTCAATATCCTTCGATTACAAATCCACTGTGATTGTTTTCCAGGAGAAAGCTGGTGATGATTTTAGGGCAGAAAGACCAAATTATGGTTTCCTGAAGCCGTGCTTGGAAATTGAGAGGAGGGGCCTTTTTATCTTCAAGGTGAATTTTCTAGTGCTGTTGCTAAAGAGCATTTCATTTTCCCGTGCTACCCAGCAAAGCCAGGCTTAAACTCTGAGCAAGCAAACCAACACAACATCCTTTAAATCCTGTCACCCAGACCATGAAGGCAGAGCTGGGGTTTTCCTGTCTGCCAAGTGAATTGTGCTGCTGCTGCTGCTGCTACTGTTTAGTGGTGAAGAGCACAAGCGGGTGCTTTAGATACACACCATGGCTTTTTCATGCCTGGCTCTGCTCTCTAGATTAGAGGCACGCAGTACAGGTTACAAAACTATCCCTCCAATTACCAGCAGCTTCCCAACCATGCTCAGCATCTCCCTTTCTCCTAGGAAAAGGCTGCAATTAGGTTGGCAGGTAATTATAATCAGCGGACACCTCCCACTAGAGCAGGTTCCTCAATGCCCCATCCAACCTGGCTTTGACATCCCCACCAAATCCCATCCTCTGCTGCAGAGGATGGCTGTCCTTGCTGTGGATGGTTGAACTGCACTGAAGGAGCCAAATTGTTCTCCTTCAGGGAAGGCTGCAAGATCTCCAGAGCATTTGGAAGTGTGAAAGGACCTGTGTGTAGTTGGAGAGCGGGATGAAGGTGGGTCTGGGCTGCCTGCATTTCAGGTGGCCATGGCTGGAGTTGCAGGGAGAATTGTCAGGGAAAGGGAAGGTTTCCCCTGAACCTACCCAAACATCACTTTCAGGACCTGGCTTGTTCCATATTTCTGTAAATGACCCAAAAAAACAGAAGAGTAATGTTGAGCTGTGTGAAGGAGGCAGAGCTGAGGGAGTATCAACAGCACTGGAAGTATTGGCTGTTAAAAAAAGAAACATGGGTGACCTGAAATACAGGAGCAACAAGAATGATATGAAGAGCAGCACTATAAAACACAACATCTTTGAGCTTGAGGAGCAACAACACACAATAAATAGGACTTTGCACTGTGTGGAGGTACCAGAGAAGGGCTTCTGACTGGCTGTGGATCTCACAGCACCTGGGAGCCACTGTCTCAATGCTGTCATGAAAAAGGGAGATGCATCCTTATATGACTCCGGTGACAAGGCCTCTCTGTTAATCTCAGGACCCTCATGGCGAGAGCTCCCAACACCTCCAGTGGAACAGCAGATACAAATCTGATCATCCTTCCCTAGGAAATGCAAAGAATGGAGAGAGTACAAAGGAAATCAACTGTCCTGGTTGTGTCATGGGTGAATTTATTGTGAGGGTCAGATGTGTCCCTCTTGCATTTTGTTTTTTTCAGCATGGCAGAAATGTGCTCTGAGCCCAGTTTTCACCCTTACCCAGCAGAAGAAAATGTTCTTCCCATTTTTTTTTGCCTCCTAATGATGATGATGATGACCACTCACCTCGTTTTGTACGTGTCCTTACCGTGAAAGACCCTTCTTGTGCTCGGCACTAATGTTCCAAACTCTTGACTTGGAAGGGCAGCACTGGCCAAGTGGACAGTCACTGGTTCACTGAGAGGCTGTCTGCTCTGCAATTAACAGACTAAATGCCCGCCATTGTGGGTGAGAAGGAGTTTTAATTAAAATCCCTTGGTATTGGCTTTGGCCAGCTCATGGAGTGAATGGGAAGAGGGCGGAAGGGCCAGGTCAGTGACTTGGGTCACCCCAGGAGAGCACCCACTGAGCTGAGACTGAGCACAAGGAAGGGCCCAGTTTATAATTGCATGGGATTTTGATTTTTTTTTTCCCTCGAGTGACCTGCCCAGTGGACAATTCCAAGCTGATAGGAACGCAGATACTGCCAACCCAAAGTTGGGATAGGTCCACAGGTTGTTTGAGCCCTAATGAGGAACCATGAATAGGAGCTCACATCCACAAGGAAAAAACACCTCACTTCCTTCTCTAATGAGCGTGGCTCTCCAAATGCTTTTGTCTTGGGCTCTGCTTGGCTTGCAGAGGTGCCAAGGGCTGCATCTTCCAAGCTGCTGCCACCTACCCCATCTCCTCTCATGATGGCCACCAGGAAGGTGCCAGGTGGCCAGGGCGGATCTGCAGCGTGGTTGTGGTGGTGGCACTGGTCAGTCAATGTCCTTGGAGGGTGACACCCCCTGACTGGAAGTTGTCCTCACCAGTGGCATGCTGAGCTCTGGACAAACCACAAGTTGTTGGTGTGTACACCTCAAAAGTGTAAGAACAGGTGCTCCCTTTAATGAGTGAGTGTCAGCTCCTCCCTGTGACAAAGTGCATCAATTAATGCAACCAATTAATGCAAACATCACACAGGAAGCACCAGGAAACTGGAACCAGGATGGCTTTCCTGGTTGTTTGCATGGAGCAAGTCCTGCTTACTTTCCTGATCTTATTTATATTCCCTCAGGACGGGGTGATGACCTTTCTGATTTGCACACAAAATGAGGAGACAAAATGAAGAAATACAAAAATATAATGGGTATCAGCCCCATAAATTGGCACCTGAAGTCCAGCATGAGGTTTCTACCAACCCATATTATCCCTTGACAAAGCACCAGGGCCCTGAAGATGCTCTCCGGAATGTTACTCCAAAATCCCTTTTTATTTTTTATTTTTTCTAAGCTTGTTAAGGTAATTTGGGAGGTTTTCCTCCCACCCCATCCCCTCCACCTTGGACTCCTGCACCTTTCCTTCAGACTTTTCCCAGAGGTACTTCAGACATTCTTGAAGGATGACAGAGAGAGCATCTGGCACAGCCTTCTGGGAAAGGGCTTTAATTTTCTCTTGGGCTCTGGCCTAAAGAAATCAATTTGCTTTCACATGTTTTAAGGAAGGAGGGAAAATAAAAAATAATTTTCTGCTGTCACTGCAGTTTCTGGCTCCTGTTTCAGGTTTAATTTTGTGCTCTGAAGCTGCGTGGGAGCGCTGAGCAATTCTGGCATTTCTCAGCCGGTGCTGATAGTGGACCAGACCCTGTCGAGGTGAACCCAGGCTACACCTGCACATGGCCAGGACGGGTAGAGGTGCCCAGGGTGCCCCTGCCCAGCACCCATCCTGTGGGCAGGGACGGAGAGGGGCAGTTTGGGTGGCAGGGGCTGGAAAATGGGGAGATCCCCAGTGCCAAAGCACAGGAGGGGCTCCAGGGACTGCTCAGAGAGGCTTCAGGACTGGGTGAAACATTCTGCTGGATCAGTTTAGCCCTGTGCTGGGCCAGCCACCTGGGATGAAATTAGCATTTGGGGGCAAGTGGCAGGGTTGGTTTTTCTTACTGTGCCCGTAGAAAAACGCCATTTTTACTGCCCAAGTGTAGCAGACAAAGAGGTTGGCTGTGTTTTTCCCTTTCCTTTCAATCCCCTTTCTGCACGGTAACACTTTCTACTTCCAGACCTCGTTCTTTTTCTTTTTTTTAACTTCTTTTCCCTCCTCCTATTTCCTCTCCCTTCCCTTCCCCCCCTCCCAAACACCTCCGGGGGGGGGGGCACAGCCCTTGCCCCTTTCCCGGGGTCCCCACGCTGGCAGGGTGCCGGGGAGGTGCCAAGGCGATGCCAGCGCTTCCTGCTCCCTCCCTGGCAGCACAATGGGGACATTCAGGCGGGCACCGCGTAGCCCAGCACCAACCCAGAGCCCCCCCCCCGGGCCATCGCTGTCCCCCCTATCGCTGTCGCCCAAACAGCAGCATGAGACCGAGAGCAGCTGACGCCGTGTCCCAGCGCGCCGGCGGAGGCGAGCAGGAATCCAGCATCACAAAACAAGTCCTGTGCGCCCTCCCCTCCCGCCGCAGGCGCGTGTGCCCGTGGCCCCCTCCTCCCTCCATC
>VXBQ01007014.1:428017-470442 GCA_013400175.1 Phainopepla nitens | reverse complement strand
TCCCCCCCCCACCCCCCCCAAAACCTCCAAGTCTGCCCAGTAACACCAAACTGGGCTCCCTTTCCCCCCCCCCCCCGGCCAATCCGAGCGCTGCCAACGAGGCAGGGAGATGGGAGAGGGGCAGGAGCTGCTGGAGCCGCAGGAACGGCGTGTTTCCCTGCTCCCCTTCTTCCTCCGGAGCCCGTTGTTTTTCAGCTCGGGGCCGGAGGGGAGGCGTGGGTAGGAGCTGCTTGGAGGCAGCTGCCGTCCTTTCCCAGCAAAGCAGAATACCCTCAAAAACATAGGATGAGATTCCATCGCTGCTCAAGGGAGTCTTGTTCTTAATGACGGGCAGATCGGTGTTTTAGAGGTGGGACGGAGGAGAAAGGAGAAGGGGGCAGCACGAGAAAAAGCAGGGCTTCGTCCTCCCTGGGTCTAACCAGACCTTTTCAGGGTTTCCTGCCAGCTCCAAGGGGTTTGCTTTTCCCCCTCCTCTTTGCTTTGCTGTTTTTCCTCATCTCTGCCGGCGCTTGCAGCAGCTGCTGTGTTTGTGGAGCAGGACTGGTGTGATTCCCGTGCTCCTGGGGAGCTGGGACTGGGTGATAGGGATTGCCTGCTGCCTTCCAAAACTCCACAGGAAGCTGCAGGGATGAAAACACTCAACATGCTGGATTTTAGGGGATGCCTTGCTTAGTTAAGACGCTGGGGGGAAATGATGCCTTAAGTTTTAGCTTTTATATTTTTCAGATTCTGTGCTGGTTTAGTGTGCAGTTCTGGGCTTCATATTGAGGGTTGGTGAGCTCTCTTCACATAGTAGGGGGACGAAACAATTCCTTTTCTAGCTTGGGACCAAGGACAACTGATACAAATTTTAGGCTTAAGAGTAAAAACAATGTTGAAGAAAAGAGAGAGAACAAGGAAGGATGGAGCTTCATAACCCGATATGAAGCTGTAATTGGACAATTAACTCCAATATGCCTATAAAAGTGTGAGGCCTTGTGACTGGGGATCCATTTTGTGACCATTTGTGGGTTTGACTTGTTTGTAGCCCTGGCGGGGTTCCTGCACTGCCCAAGCTGGATCCTTTCAATAAATATCTTTTATCCTTTTATTGTACCTAGTCTCTGTTTCCAGGTCAGCCTTTCTAGGCATCACCTGTGCCTCCTCCCTGCACCAGGATTTTTTGCAGGTCCCTTGGGCTCAGCAGCCACAGGGCATGAGCTGATGGTGACTGGGAGCAGAATAATCATATTTTGGTAATTCTTAGCCTGTTCCTGGGGTGCCACCTCAGGATGGGCTTGCCACACCTAGAGCACAGAGGTGTCAGGGATATCTAATGCCCATCCCTGAGGTGAAGGATGGGTGTTTGGTCCCAAGATTGGTGGTGCAGGCAGGATAATGTGCCCCATGTTTCCTGCTGAGACGCAGGAAATGCAGCAGTGCCCAGTGAGTGGTGGAGGCCAGGTCATAGCTGCTCTTCTTTGGAAATGTAGGAACTCTGTTGTGTCCACAGCACTGATGGCAGTGAAAAGGCTGCCCAGGGAAGTGCAGGAATCATCATCCCTGGGGGTATTTAAAAAACATGTAGACATGGCACTGGACTCAGAGGTCTTTTCCTAGCTAAAGGATTCTGTGATTCTCTGCTCTTCTCATTTGCATCCTGCTGAAGCCTGAGCCCGAGAAGTTGTGTCGTGGCTGAAAGCAAAGAAATCCATATGGGATCTCAGTAAGCTGAGGGCTTGAAGGCCTTGTTGCAAAGAGTGGAAAGGAGGAGGCCAGGTCACCATGTAGCTTATACCTTGCAGGGAAATCTCTGCCAGCCATGGTGCCAGCCAGAGGGGACTGTCCTCACATCCCAACACTTTGCAGCCACCTCTAGAGGAGTGCCACACTCCTCTGGTTTTTTGGGATGGCGTGAAGGGAAGATGTTGTAATATAGATAGATAAATTATACAAAAAAGCCTAATAAAATCAGGCCTTGCTATGGTAAGTTAATAGCTGGCTTGTCACTTCTAAATGCAAGCTAAGCTGGCTTGCAAATTCCCATATGAAAACAATCTTGAGAATAAAGGTTTGTTAGACAGCTATTTCTGGATTAAAAACAACTACACCTACTATGAACAAAAGATCTGTCTCATGGGAGCTAGTGAATAAAATATGTAAACGAACCAAGAATAGAGAGATTTGATAGACAAATAATATACCTGTTACTAACCCATAAAAGAATTAACAAGGAAACAATTAACCAATTAGAACTACACACAAAGTCTATAAAAATTATATAAAAATAAGTTGTGCAAACAATAAAGGAGCCTCAACATAATCATATTGGTTCATTGTTCTGGAAATCCTGAGCTTCCACAGGAAGATAAGACAAGCATCAGGGCTGGGGAGAGGACATCTGCCTGCTGTAAGCTGGTGCCCTGGAGAGGGGTCAGGCTGAGCCCTGCAGGCCCTGTGTGGGGACAGCCGCAGGGACAGGGCTCGTGTGGGGCTGCAGATGTCCTGGGAATGCCAGCCGAGCCGTGCCAGTCGTCGGGGCGTGGCTGGCAGTGTGTCCCTGTGCGTGCTGGTGCTGCTCCACCCCAGGGAGAGGCTTGGCCCAGGGCTTCTTGCACAAACTGTTTGTGAGGGCGAGGAGAGCTGGGCCCAGGGGCACGGAGCAGCCCGGGACGGCCCGTGACAGCTGTCCTGCAACAGCTGCTGGAGCTGGGCCAGGACCACGCTGCAGCTGCCTGAGGGAAACTCCAGGAATTACAGCTCCCAGGGGTGAGGGCACTGCCAGGAGAGCGGGGCCAGCTCAGCACCACGGGCTCTTCCCTACACAGGGATGGGACAGGCAGTGCTGGCAGGAGCTGTGCCAGTAAAGAGGTGTTATTCCTTAAAACGGTGTCAGGGTGTGTTTTTCCTGTCCAGGCTGGGGATGCAGATGGGTTTTGCAGTGGGATGAGAGTCCTCCTGATGCAGGACAACTCCATGTTCGTGAGGCAACCAAGGCAGAGGCTGCCTGAGCTCCAGCTCAGCCTTTTCGGCCAAGAGGATGGGAAGGGGCAAGCAGGGAGTGGGCAAGGGGGGCAGCCAGCTTTGCACCAGGGTTATGGGACGGAGGACACCTTCAGGAGGGTGTTTGCTGAGGCATGGCCCTGGGCCTGTGGCAATTCCCATCCCTGCCAGTGATGTGAGCAGGGTAGTGGTCAGTCCAGAGTATCAGGGGTGAGCTTCCCTTCACTTTTCAAATCTCAGAAGAGACTTCCCTGGAAGAACGACTAAGTTTTCTTTGGAGCAAAGATAATTTTCTTCTCCTCCCTCAGTGCTGAATACTCTGGCATTGCACCAAATAGCAAAGACAACATGAAATACACCCTCATTTCCTTGGCCTATCTTCCCAGCCATCCCCCAGCAAAGAGAAGTGACACAGCATCTGCGTTTCTAGCTTCAGCCTTCTTCCAGGGCTGGGTCTTTGTCACTTTTTTTGGTGCCAAAAGCTTTGAAATCTGTTCAAGGCATAAAACAAGGAGTGAGCAGCAGAAGCAGTGCTGCCTGTTAAGCCCTGCCTGCTGCTGGTAGTGCCCCAAAGGGCCTCCAGTTTGCTCAGGTTTTTAAGGTGCATCACTGAGGCCACCATGATCCCATGGCATTGCTCAGCCTCCCTGTTCAGTGCACGTGGGGAATGGAGCCACTCAAATCTCTTCCCTTCCAATGCAGGCGAAAAAAAAGAAAAAAGAGGCTGGAATAACTATGTGGGCTCTGCCTCACTGGAAACTGCTGGCCACAGCCACAATGTTGAGTCTAATTTATGGGTTAAGCAGATTTGGGAGAAGCTGATCAGCAGAGAATGATCCTGCTGGTGTATGCCGGGTCATTTCCTCCAGGAACTGGAAGCAAGATGGGATCGGAGGCATGTGTGGTATCCACTGTGCCTTCACCACAGCAGCTCCTCATCTTCCTCCCTGCCCTCTTGCAAAGCAACTCAGAAACCAGAGAAGCGGCTCTCCCCATCTCCATCCCCTTGGCTTGCTGCAGGGGCCTTCCCAGGACATTGCTCCCAGCTCCTCCTTGGCTGATGGTGTGATGGACGGGAATAGCACTGGGAAAAGCTCCCATCCATTTGCTGTGGGCTGTGGAGGACACAGCAGGATGGACCCACCTTACACACAGGAGTGTCTGGCTTGGGCAGGATGGGGAAAGCAGGGGATTTATTAAATCCTTTGGAAGGAGGATTTAGAACCTGCAGGACATACTTAGTCAGGAGGACATTATTCAGTGGTGGGCTAAATAATTTCCAGCTTCGCTGTCTCATGTTGCCCATTACTTTGCACTTCACTGAGCCACCCTTCCACCCGTCCTGAGCTCAGAACCCCTCCAGCAGGAGCTGTAAAACTCTGCCATCAGCCCTAGGATTCCCATGCCCTCCTGTTTGCCACCTTTAGCCCTGGACACTCGGACAGGGAAGAGGATTAAAGAGGGAAGTGGAATTAACAGGGGGGCGTACTTTGGGAATGATGTGCTGGACAGGACTCAGGTGGGGCCTCTGTGATGGGGCAGGACAGGTCCCAGAGGTCAGATGCCACGTCTGGGTGTCAGAATGGGGAGAGGTGTGAAGGTTGGCATGGGGATGTGCATGCAGGCATATTTATTGCCACTTCAGGGTTGCCTTGCAGTTAAAATTTATGGTACATCTTCTCTTCCAGCGGCATTTCCAGGATCTAGCTCTTGTTTCCAGAGATGACTCTGGAAAATGGCATGCAGTGAATTTCCCCCCAGCCCTGGCACTGTACTGCCTGAGGTGAGGTTTTCCTCTGCTCTGCCCTCTCCTCCCTGCTGCTCCCATCCCTCCTGTTTGTTTTCCACGTCCTGCAGAGCCAGCCGAGCAACGTGCTGTAATATTTTCTTCCAAATGAAGCTTCCTACAGTAATAAAAAAGGAAAAATGTGTTTTGTGCTGCAAATGAGAAATGTCCGTGCCCTACTGCTCTAGCCCATGTGCTCCCCTCCCCTGCAGGTAGGTCTGGGAAAGCTCCTGAGTCACCCTGGTCCCCATTTGTTCCCAGTTGTGCCCATGGGCCTGGGGGAGATGGGGAAGAAACATCAGGCCCTAGTGACAGCCCCCAGGTGAGTCTGCAGCTCCTCTGGGCACAAACAGAGGGTTTGAAACCTCTGTTTGCAACCCCTTTTTTGTCCTCCTGGTGTCACCTGGTCCCTGTTTAGGCAGATGGTATAGAGGGAAGAAGGAGTTTCCCAGTGTTTAACCCAAGGGATGTGTGGATCGTGCCAGGGAGGCACCAGCTGAGCATTTTGTGCAGCTCCCAGGCTGCACAAACCTTTGATGGTGACATGACAGGACACAGTGTCTTCAGAGAGAGATCAGTCTCCAATGACCGCCAGGAGCAGCCTCTGAGCCCCAACATGGGAGCTGACTTCATGCCCAAAAATCCCGTGGCAAACTCCTCATGAACCTTTCTAGGAACTGGACTGCTCAATGGCCACATAGCACCTTCACCACTGCAAAACCGCTCATCCTCAGGGTGTTTGCACATCCAGGAGAGCTGCCTGGCATTCCTCCTTGCCTGCTGAGCACCAAGCACTGGGCAGAGACTCCTCCTGGGGTCCCTGTGGCTCCCCATCCACGCTCAGCTAATCTGCTGGATTATAGTCTTTATATTTAACTGGATTAGATGACTGTTTCTGCAGTTACTGTTACTGTTTTGCACTGGCCATATTTATAGGGTGCCCTCGTCATATTTATAGGGCTGCAGAATCAAGTTACAACTTTAAGGGCTGCAGCCCTGTAGGTCACAGCAACCCTGGATAAAGTGGAGGAGCATCACCCATCAGCGCCAGCACTTGCAGGGTGGCACGACAAACAGAAAACACCTCCCCAGTGGAGTGTACTGAAATCTGCTTTGGGTGAACAGGCCCAGGGAGACAACCTTAAACCCTGAAAGGGGGCAGTTCACAACAGCCCCTTGGAGTCCCCCCATCCTCCGAGCCTGGCACACTGGGAAACTGCCAGCCCTGGAGCTGCCGTTATTGTGGCGGCAATAAACACCTTCCCGCGGCTGGTCAAAGTCCAGCCCCACATCCTGTGTGCCAGAGCCACCCTGCTGACCCGGGGTGGAAGCCTCTCTGCTCTTGGAGGGAACAAGGCAACCCCTCAGCTCATCCTGACCTATGTCCAGGTGTTGGTGTGGACCTGTGTCCAGTTCTGGGCCCCTCAGTTTGAGAGCCTTGAGCGCGTCCAGAGGAGGCAACGAGGCTGGAGAGGGGCTGGGAGCACAAGCCCTGTGAGGAACCACTGAAGGAGCTGGGGGTGTTCAGCCTGGAGAAAAGGAGACTCGGGGGTGACCTTATCACTCTCTACAACTCCCTGCAGGGTGGCTGTGCTCAGCTGGGCTTGGTCTCTTTCTCCAGGCAGCACTGACAGAACGAGGGGACACAGTCTCAAGCTGCATCAAGGGGAATATAGGTTGGATATTAGGAAGAAGTTCTTCATGGAAAGGGTGATGAAGTTCTGGAATGGCTGCCTGGAGAGGTGGTGGAGTCACCGTCTCTGGATGGGTTTAGAAAAAGCCTGGATGTGGCACTGGGTGCCAGGATTTAGTTGAGGAGTTGGGCAGGGATTGGACTCAGTGATCTTGAAGGTCTCTTCCAAACTAGTCATTCTGTGATTGTGTGATTTTATGACCTGGAGAACAAAGTCCACAATGACGCTGATTCAGCCCCAGCTAAACGTTGGCTTTCACTTTGCACAGGCACTGCTGGTCTGGACACTCTTGTGTCTACCTTTCCTGAGTGCAGAGGATGTCCCTGAGGGCACACACACTCTTAGCTGGACTTAAGGATGAGGAATATTGAAGCATATTAAGCAAACAAGCCCCCTCCAGCAGGATCTCTTTGACTGCAGCTGATCTCAACCACGCTGCATGTTCTGAGGAGCTAAAATTAGCTTGTTCCCATGCAGAGGCTGTGCTTGGAGCATCACAGCTTTAGAAGCTGCTGCTGCTAGTTTGGGTGTGAGTGCATGGGAGTGGGCAGCCCTTGTCCCAAAAATTAATTTTTTCAAAAGCCACTTGCCTAAAGGCAAGGGTGGGTGAAATGAATAACCTTTGTGCAACAGTTGAGATAAAAATGCTGCTCGTGTGGGCTTGTGGAGCATCTCCTGCTTCACTGCAGCCCCAGGATGCATGGGAAGATTTGCAAAGCCCCCACTGACTCAGTCTCCACCATGCTGCCCCAAACCCACCATCCAGCAAAGGAAACTCCATGCCTTTCCTTCATGTCAGGCTGCTTGCAGATGACTGTGGGATGAGGAAAGTCACCTCCATTGCTCAGGCATCCCAGCAGGGATCATCCCTAGGGACAGAGAGTCCCAAATAAGCTCTTTGTGAGTAATGAGGAACTCCAGCACATGCACTAAAAATAAGGAAGCATCAGGCAGCAGATAAATCAGCTGCAGGGGCCCCCCGGCCTGACGGAGCCCTGATTTGTGGCCTGACCTCGGCCACACTGCCTGGACTCCTCAGGCCCCAGCTCTCCTGGCTGGAAAACCAAGGAGAATAAAAAGCAGGATGCCAAGGCTGAGCTTAGCTTTCCCTTCTGCAGATAAATCACTTGGAGATGAGGAAATTGGCTGTGTTTGTTTGCCAACAACTCACTGCTGGCGCGCCGGGCCTGGCCGGGCAGGGCGGCTGGGCCGGGCAGGATGCACGGCTGAGGCGAGAGGATGAGCAAACACCTGATGCCTGGAAAGGCTGATCTGGAAACAGACTAGGTAGAATAAAAGGATAAAAGGTATTTATTGAAAGGATCCACCTTGGGCAGTGAAGGAACCTCACCAGGGCTACACCAAAGTCAAACCCACAAATGTCTCAAAATAGATCCCCGGTCACGAGGTCTCACACTTTTATAGGTTTGGTCCATGAGCATATTGGAGTTAATTGTCCAATTACAGCTTCAGGTTATGAAGCTCCATGCTCCTTGTTCCCTCTCTTCCTTCGCTGTTGTTTACACTCTTGGGCCCAAAATTTGTCCTTGGTCCCAAGCTGGAAAAGAATTGTTTTTTCTCCCTACTCTGTGAAGAGAGCTCACCAAGCCTTCATATGAAGCCCAGAACTACACACTCAAACAGCACAGAATCTGAAAAATATAACAGCTAAAACTTAAGGCATCACACCCTTTGGTGTCCTTGGCCTCATGGAGAGAGGGTGGAGAGTTATCCCAAAGACCCAGTCCCCAGCCAGCACAGTGGCACCCAGGGAGAGGGAGCAGGGTGTGAAGCAAAGGTCAGAGTGGAGGGACCCTCCCCATTCTGCCCTGCAATATTTGGATCACACCAACACTCTCCATCGCTGCGCGGCTACCATGAGAGCTGCATAAATCACCTAAAAATAAAAAAATGCAAGGTCTTTCTTCAAGCATTTTCCCATCACTAGTTCAAATGTTGGTGTTTTTTTCTATTCCATGCAAGAAATCTACTTTGTGATCCCTCGCATCCCACACTATGTTTTGTGGGAACAGAGTTGGTGCCCAACAACCCTGCCAATATTCCCAGGCTAGTTGGGGTGTATTATAAAGGCACATGCAGCTTGCTTTCCCTTCTCCAGCTGGTGGGAAGTCAGGAAGGGTCCTATGTTTTAGCTGGGGAAATATATCAGCCAGAGAAGCAGGCTGAGCTCATGGATATTGAATCATAGCGAGTGCCTGTATTTTTTGACAGTAAAGAGCCTGTCTAGAGGCACCTTTGGCACCTGCAAGGCTTGACTTGGGGTGTCTCAGTTATTCACTGCTTAATGGGGAAAGCTCAAGGAGACAGAGTAGGAATTGCACCTTTCCCATCCTCGTTTTCCTGGCAGCAAAAGCAGTTTGCTGCAGCTCCTGCTCCCATCTATTCTGGAGCTGGAGCTGTGAAAACAAATGGGGGCTGATTACGCCCCGCTCCGAGGAACGGTGCGGATGTGAGAAGCAGCAGAAAAAACTTGCTCACTTGGTGTTTTCCTGAGTGCCTGCCAGAGCTGCATCTGCTGCTCAGCCGACGCAGCGCAGGATCACTGCCTGGCTGCTAGAAGAGAAGAATTTGAATAATTTCTGTCACGTGGAGGAAGAGGGAGCACAGACCCACACTGACAGCCTTTGGGAGCTTAAAACTGATGCTCGTGTTCATTGGCTGCCATATAAGATACATCAATGTATGGATTTTTTTTTTTTTTTTTTTCCTTTTAGAGTAGTGCTTTCCAAAATGGTTATTATTTCAGGGGTTGAACTTGAAAGGGCTCTGGGGTTGTGTGTCTTTTAGAAATCTTGAAGCCTTTATTGAGCAGATCCTAAAATCCTACTCCTGGTGCCCCACTGTGGGAGTATAAATCAAATCCCTCTCTTCTCTCTCACTTATGTACCCTGAGTCTCCTTAGTCTCTCCTTTTATACATGGAGGTGTGCCTATGGATCAAGCCTCCTCCCAAATGGACTATTTTGAGTACTGGGCCACATAAAAGGCAGAAATATCCAATAAAATCAGACCTGGTGAAACCAAATACAGTAAAAAAGCTACAGGCAGAAAAGCTCTGCAGAACTGCAGCAAGAGCTGCTGAGAGGTCTTCTCCAGTCCCACCTCCCCAGCCTCAGCAGATCCTCTTGCCTGTGGTCTGT
Source organism: Phainopepla nitens (assembly GCA_013400175.1). Lineage (NCBI taxonomy): Eukaryota > Metazoa > Chordata > Aves > Passeriformes > Bombycillidae > Phainopepla > Phainopepla nitens. Next base: position 460,820 of record VXBQ01007014.1, on the reverse strand, counting down.
CTTGGAACTGGGAGGGAGGGAAGAACATAAACAGATGTGATTCCTTGCAGAAGAAGGAGGCACCTGGGTTCATGGTGAGAGGACCCTAAGGAGCTTCCAGACTCTGGGCTGGGAGAACCTTCTGCTGCCCTTTCCCTCTCCTTTCATCCCATCTCTCAGCAGCACCTCTTCAAAGAGTTGGGTCCAGTTTAAACCCATTTATTTGAAGCCAAGGAAGGAGGAAGATGGAGAAATGCAATTACTGGGTCCGTGATTTATCTCCTGCAAGGTTCCCAGGGTACAGTGTGTCTGCTGGAACAAAAATCACCATTCATCTGGCCCTGATAATTCCATAAACAGCTCCAGGTCCAGGGATGAAAAAGAGCCGTTCCCAAGGGGGTGCCTGCATTTTGATGGATGCCTCAGACAGCTGCTCCCTCTGGGATGAGCAGTGCTCTGCTGCACGACAGACCTCAGCACCCCAAAATGGGCCCTTTTCTTTATCCCCAGACAAAGGGAAGGGGCTGGGGGACTCACTGTGATCCCAGTGGCACTTGCTCAGGCTCTCTGCTCGGCCTCTAATCCCTAGGGACACCCTGGGTGTGTTTGGAGGATGGGAGGGATGTGGGTCTCTGAGCTGAGCTGTGTCTTTATGTCAAGTGTTTTAAATTGCACTTAAAAATGTGATATTAAAAAAAAAATTATTAGCATTTAATTAGGAGGATCCCCAGGCCTGCTGTGCTCCGGTTTGGCCAGGGGTAGGGAATGGAGCTGGGAGCATAACAGGGATAGAAAAGCAATAAAACATAATCCTGGGATTACAGGCAGCAATTAGCACCACAGGTATGTCCATGTCACCCTGGGCTCCCTGTCTGCATGGTTTGGGATGAAACAGGGACTGGATTGTGCTTCCAGCCCAAGCTCACCCCAAACCCCTGGGTTTGGGCTGAGGCGGGATTAGCTCCGTACTGGGTTCCTGCAACTTGTTGGCATTACAGTTCCTTAGGGAGAAAAAACACCTGGATGACTCCAAGGAGCACTGCTCTGGATTTGAGCGGGGGAGAGCTGTTGGCAGCAGCAGGAGGTGGGGGAGAGATGCTCCAGAGAGGCAGGATGGAAACAGGAGAGCATGAGCTGCAGCCAAGGCTCTGCTGGGTAAGGCTGAGCTCCCCAGCGTGTGCCCTGTGCCCACCTGCACGGCTCAGCCCACACTGGGTGGGAGCAGGCAGCACCAGGCACGTCCCAGGCTGCTTTCCAGAATCATGGATTACAGCTGGAGTGGGTGCCTCCTCCCCAGAGCAAGTCACAGCCACCCTGGCCTGCCAAAAAAAAACCCCAGCAGCACTGAGAGGCCAAAGTGTTTGCAGGCAGCCGGGCTGTGCCACAGCAGCATCCACCTCCACGGAGATGGAGGCAGGTGGAGACAGCACAGCCCACTGCAGCCTGGTCCAGAAAATGGAAAATTCCCCACCAATAAAAAAGGGAGTTCAGGGAGCTGTGGGTGTGAATCGCCAGGGAGGCACCAGGTCACAGCAAATGATGCAACTTTCCCTGGGCTGGAACTAGATGGCTTTTAAGATGACTTTTAATCTAAACCATTCCACAAATCCATGATTCCATGTCACCATCCTTCCCTGGCCCAACAGCCCTGTGTGAACTGCACCCCTCAAACAGCTCAGGCTGTTTTCTTGAGGGAGGGTATTTAAAAATCCCGGATATTTCCCCAAGGGACCGGCTGCCAGCGAGCCGGTGTCCAGGAGAGGGCAGGGTGAGCTGCCACACCACAGCATAGCACCTGCATTTTGGCATTATTTCCAGCCCAGACACAGCTTTGCCTTTCCCACATCTCTTCCTCTTGGCTTTTGTTTGGGTTTGTTTGTTTGCTTGTTCGTTTTTTTGTTTCTTGGTTTGCCTTTTTAGGTTTTTTTGGGGGATTTGGGGGGATTTTGGGGGGTTGTGGGAGAGTTTGGGGTTTTTTGGGATTTTTGGGTTTGTTTTTTTGGTTGTTTTGGGCTTTGTTTGGGTTTTCTCAGGGTTTTTTGGGTTTGGGGGTTTTTTGTTGTTTTGGGGGTTTTTTTGTTTGTTTTTGTTTTGTTTTGGGGGTTTTGTTTGTTTGTAGTTTTTTTGGGTTTTGGGAAGATTTTTTTTGTTGTTGTTTGTTTTTTGAGGTTTTTTTCCATCTTAAACCCCACTGAAGCTCTAAGGTTTGTGCCTCTCCTGGTCCCTTCCAGTCCCAGGTGTCCCTGGTGAGCCGGGCCAGCAGGCACCTTGTTTACAGGGTGCTCCTGCTGCTCTTTGGAGGGGTGACAGTGGTGACATGTGCCTCGGCAGGGCGGGGAAAATGCCCTGCGTTAATCCAGGGATCAGCTGCAAGGAACGTTGCCCTTCCAGGAAAAACAGGCAGCTGTGGTCACCATCCAGCCACTGAGCTGCTGGTTTCCCGTGGGCTCTGCCCCATCCCGAGGGTCTGGAGCAGTACCAGGAGCTCAGGGGGGCACTGGGGGAGTTGGCATCACCCTGAGAGGGTCAGCACACACCCCAGCCAGCTCAGACTCAGCCAGTGTGAGAAATACTCCCAGCTGGGCAGCCCAGATCAGACTGGGAGGTGGAGAAAGCAGCTGTGGAGCTGAGGATGATGATGATGGAGATTTTCTGTGAGCAGCAGCGAGCTAGGAGAGGGTCACTGAGCAGCACAGCGGAGGGCACTTTCCTACACAGCTTTCTCCAGAAATAACACCCTTCCCCAGACACTCTGGAGACTCCTCTGGCCTTGCCCTGGCCCCAGCCTGTTAATGTTTAACTACTGGACAGGGACTGCATGTGGCAGCCAGCAGGGGGGTGGTGTCAGGCAGTGGGTGGCTGGGCACACACACCAGGTCACCTCCCTGCCCCGTGGCACCCCCATGGCCTCGTGCCACCAGCAGCACCTGAGCTGCTCCTACACCCCAGGGCTCGGAGGGAAGTGGCTTTGCCAGGGAAGAGTTTTCACTTGAGAAAGGGGCTGCTGGGGCTGTGGGATTCCTTGGCTGCCCTGGGCTGAAAGGGGGAGGATGCTGGGTCAGCCTCCCCCGTGAAGCGCAAAGCTTTGCAGGCAGAGCTTTGGGGTGGTGCACAGTGTGAACCCCGTGTGTTTGTGCACACCAAGCCCCTTTTCCCCCAGGAACATCATCCCAAGCAGGCCCAGGCCTTGCAGAGGCAGTTGGTGCCATGTTTTAGGGCAAGCTCTGGCCTGCTGGGGGAAAAAACGCGCGGCTTCCTTGTACGCAAACAAAGCTTGACTTTATTGCCTTTAAAGTGCAACCAGCACAAACAGTGGCAAAAGTGCAAACACTGATAATGCTCGGAACATTCTGAGCTGTGCAAACAAGCTGGAGGAGGGGGAGAGTGTTGAAATGAAGGGGTGAGGAGGCCGGGAGGAGGAGAGGCCCCCGCCCCAGCAGCCCCCCGGGCCCCTCGTTCCCTTTGCCGAGGTGCCCCAGGCGGTGATGCTGACGCTGGGTTGGGGTGGGATCAGCAGCCTCAGGGTGAGCAGGGCTGAATGGGAGCCTCCCAGAGCACAAACCCCCACCGAGATGGGATGCAGATGCTGTTACAACATTTCTGTGCCCTGCCCTGGCAGAAGGAAGAGCTCCAGAGCCGCCCCTCAGAGCTGGTGGGACAGAGCAGAGCCACGCATCCCTTGCCTGGTGGCTGTCCACACAGAGCATCCCACCGTGTTTCAGATGCATTCAGAATGCTGCCCCTGCCTTGCTTTATTCCCTTTTCCCCCATCCCACCTCCTTTCAGCTGCATTACACACACCTAGACCTTCTTGGGCCTGGCTCAGCATTTTCTGTCCTATCCAGCTCTCCAAAGTCTCCTCCAGGTGATGAGCCAGAGGTGGCTGCTGTATATCCCAGCTTGCCTGGTGGCACAAATCCCTATTTCTCTCAGGGCACATTTTGCCCTGGATAGGGGAGGATGATGCACAGAAAGCTCAGTCCTGGCAAAGGTGAGATGTTTTACAGGTAACCAGAGCACCAGGGAGGGACTAAAATCCAGCTCCTCAGGGGACATGTTAGGCTTCTGCCTCCTATTCCTTAGGATTACCAACCAGGCTGGAAAAAACAGGCCTCTGCAAGAGGGATGAAAAGAAGAAAAAAGATCCCTGGAGAATCAGGCAGGGTGCAGGGACCTCAGCCCTTCTCTTGTCTCCATCCCTCTGGATCCCAGTACACCAGAGAATCCTCCCAGGCTGTTTTTGCTGGCAGGCTGGGAGGGGAAGAGGAATCAGGGCACCCCTTCTCAATGCTCCAGCTGACAAATTCCCACCAGATGGGGATTTTTGGGAAACCAGGGACCCAAAAAGCCTCTCACTCACTACTTGAGATCAAGCCAACCTCCAGCACCGACACTTGTTTTCACACAGCCAGCAAGACCAGAATATTGGGAGGAATTAATGTCTTTGCCAGACCTACCCAAAACCAGCCAGTTCAGCATGTTACTGCGGGTTGGGACAGGCAAACAAAATGAGGATCCACTTGCTTTTGTAAGGCTTTGGAAAACAGGCTGGAGTACAGTACATAATGTAACAAAAAATAGACGTACAAAAAATGGGCTGAGTCCAGTTGCTTTGGGACAAAGTGATCTGGTTTTCAATTTTTTTTATAAAGCAAAGCTTCCCTTACTTTTTCTTCTAGATCTGCCAAGTCTCTTCTGAGTGAAGTTTTGGGGATTTTCCCATCTGGACTCTACGTCTGGCAGGGGAGGCCAGGAGTGCCTGCAGTGCCCCGCCTGGGAGCAGAGAGGTGACAAACATCAGATGTGACACCTGGGCTAGTGTTGGCCCAGCATGGCTTGTGGGTGTAACCAAGGCTGGAGGCCAAAAGCAATAAGTGATTAGAAGAAAAGAGGAGTTTGCTGGGTGCTGTTGACAGAGGGCAGGTTTAGATGGGATATTGGGAAGAAAGCCTTCCCTGTCAGGGTGGGGAGACCCTGGCACAGGTTTCTCAGAGAAGCTGTGGCTGCCCCATCCCTGGAAGTGTCCAAGGCCAGGTTAGATGGGGCTTGGAGCAACATGGGATAGTGGAAGATGTCCCAGCCATGGCAGGAGGTGGAACTAGATGATCTTTACTATCCCTTCCAACCCAAACCATTCCACAGCATGTGAGTGACACTCCCACAAAAGGGACATTCAAGAAAGAAGCCAGACAAAGCCCTGCCAGGGTGCTCGATGCTCCCAGGTTTTTGGAGCAAGCTGTTATTCCCTTCACAAGCTCTTTCTCTCCTGCTGCTCACCCCAAACACTTTCCTTCCCAAAAAATCACGATGAGCATCACACAAGCCCCAGGAGCCCCATTTCCCCCCAGCCCTGCCCTGCAGGCTGCCAGGAGCAGCTGTACCTCACCTGCGGGGTGCTGGAAGCTGCCAGGCTTAAAATGCTCACAGCTCCCCAGGGAGCAGCAAAGCTATTTCAGAGGCCTCAAAATTGCAGCAGCCAAAATTATTTCCTGCATTAAGTTATTTAAGCATCTGGCTGTGCAGGTACAAAAGCAGCTCGCTTACAAAAACTGCTTTTCCCTGCGAACTTTCTTCGGTTTTCCCACAGACGCAGTTTTCTCTGCGCTGCTGGGATTTGGGGAAAAATTTTTTGGAAATTTTTTTTGGAAAATTTGGGATTTTTGGGAAACCTGCTTTTTGGTGAGCATGTTTGGGGTGGGACAGGATGGCACCGAGGCCACCACGTCCCTTGAGCACCCGGCACGCTCGGGATTCATCCCCAGGGAGGAGCAGCCGGGTCGGTGCCCTCCCCAGCGGGCAGCCCATGTCGCACCCCGTGTCCCTGCCCGTGTCGCAGCCCGTGTCCCAAGCCTTACTCCAGGGTCAGGCGCCCCACATCACGCGCCGGAGCATCGCCACCGACTGGCACTTCACAGCTGCTTTGAGGTGCTGCCAGGGACGGGAGGTCGCGCCTGCCAACAAATCACAGGCATTGTGCTCCGTCGCTCCCCCCTTTCTCCCCGTTAATGGCCCCTTTCTGTCCCCAGGGAACGTGATTCCGCATCATCCCATCGCTCTGCGAACCCCAGCTCCGCTCCGGGCTGGCTGCCTGCACCCACTGCTGGCCACGTCCCAGCTGGGGCTCTCCGTGCTGGCTCTGCAAGAAGCGGTTGAGCCCCACCCCGTCCCCCCAAAAAATCACTTGGTGCGTTCAAGAAAATCTCCCCCACCACAGCAGCCATAAGCCAAAAATGCGAAAATGGGGTTTATCCCCCAGCTGTTGCAAAAGCATCTCCCTCACGCTGCCTCACAGTGGTACCCAGAGAGGTGGCACACAGCAGTTGGCACCCCAAACTCCACGGCTGGAGGAGGTGGGGGTTTGGAAGCTCTCTGGGAACACACAAGCCACCGAGCCAAGCTGTTGTTCTCATTTGTTATTCAGCGTGAAGGAAATCTCCCGGCAGCCTCCCCATCCCGGAGGATAATTGATGCTAACGTCATTTCATTTCGGTCCAGCTGCTGGGCTGGGAACAGATGTTTTATTGTTCCAACTGAACACACGGAACCCAAAAAAATTAAAAAAAAAAAAAAGGCAACAAAACCCAGCGATTTTGTGTTTGTGAGGTGAGGTTAGCCGCGGTTTCCTCTCCCCACAAACACAAGGAGGCAGAGCAGCAGTCCCAGGGAAGAGCCAGGCCTCTGGGAAAGCCAAGGTTTATGCATCCAATACATGATTCTACGTCCAATATTCTGCCCTGTCCAAGGGGCAAGTGCTTCCAGCAGAGAATCATTTCCTGAGCTGTCACCTTCAGGTGGGATGCACAGCCCTTGCATCCTCCCAGGAGCTGGGATCCACCTGGGTTTTCCACAGAGGAGCATAGCACAGGCTGAAAAGCAAAGACACGCCTCTCCTCCAAGGAGAAGCCAAAAACAGGTGCAAAGATGTGGCACATGGATTTTCACAGCTCAGTCTCTTGTGAAGGAGCTCATGGACAGCACCCTGGTGATCCAGGGTGGGAGTGCTGCACTCACGGCCATGCTGGGAGCCTCCCAGGGACACACACATTGCTCCAGGAGCATGGGATGGAGGGAGGAGGTCCGTGACTTGCTCTGCAGCAGGTGCAGGACAATACCTGGAATCACAGGCTGAGCTCTCCACTGCATCCTGAAGCATTCCCGTGAAGCTACCAGCAGGCAAGCTGTGGAGCAGGTGGAAAAACCTTCCCTGGCTGCCAAAAAGAGAGATGTTTAAAATGAAAAATCTTACTGAGCAGCCAAAAAAAGGAGCCCTAAACTCACCCAGGTTAACAGATGTTAAATGTTGATTTTCACTCTAGCACTGACAACCCTCTAGAGAAGGACAGAACTTCTCCTGTGCAGAAGAAACACTCCTTTACAAACTGCAGAGGAGCTACCAGAAGGGCAGGTCTAGGTGTTCTCCTTGCTGTCTACCTTTGTTGTAGGTGAGAAATGAAGCCCCAGAAAGAAATGAAGAGCTCTGAAATGCCCACAGCAAATTATTTGGGTGATGTTCCCCTCCGGGCTGCCTGCAAGGTTGACGTCTTTTGATCCCTCCTGGTGTGTACCATACACTTGGCAGTATTTCTGTGTTTTCTCCCCGTTCCACAAGAGGCTGGTGGGAGGGATCTAATCCTCAGGAATCCAACTCATGGAACACCCTGCTGCCCCTCAGGACACTGCACTGGAGCTGGGGCCTGGCACAAAGTTTGAAAAGCCCCGGCAGCAGAGTGACCACAGCACCTTGTCTTAGAAAGCAAATGTGGAGGACTCTTCATGCTTGCAGATAAAACACCTTGCCCGTGAAGAGCTCTGGGCTCTGCAGCACATCCAGGAAATCCAGGCACCAGATGTGACTGTCCCCTTGAGAAGGACAGTCTGGGGAAGGTCTCTGTATGGCCAAAACTCAGTGAGGGGCTGGAGGTGGAAAATACCTCTTGGATCACCCACTCCTTCCCATTCAGCTGGGTGAGCAGCAGGGATAGAGTCAGTGAGTGTCCCCACCACCACCCAGGCCTGCTGACAAGTTGTTCTCTCTTCCAAACACCCTCCCTGCACCCACTGCATCCCATGGATGCTTTGTGCCTCCTGGCTGCTCTTTCCCAGCTGGCTTGGCATCAGCCCACAACCACAGGGGTTAGAGCTCTGAGCAGGCAAGGGGACTTGTTGGGGATGCCATCACAGCAAGCCAGAAGGATTTGGTGTGCCTGGGGAGCAGCACTGGCCCAGAGGCCACCTCACTGGCCAGCAGAGTCCCTGGGGGGGTGTCCAGAGAGGTCACTGAAACCTTCAGGGGGTGACACTGCGTGGGGACATGTAGGGAAGCAAGGAACTGGCTGCAAACCCGGAGCTGGGTCAGCTATAGGTGCAGAGCCCGAGAGGGGGTGTCAGAAGGAGATGTCATGGAAAATATTTACTCTGTGAGGTCAGTACACCCTCGGCTGCTCTCTGGAGGGGACTTTGAACACAGGAGGGCAGACGTTTCCCTTCTGCCGGGGAGAGCAGGCACTTCCCTCCGCTGGGCAGATGAGAAGCACAAGTGGAAAGTTTTGTGAATAAGGCAAAGCAAATGAGCCATCAGCTGCCGGCCACTGGGAGCTTGCTGTTAGGGGAAACAGCCTGTTTTGGAAAAAAAGGCGTGGATCTCTGAGAGAAACATCTAGGGGGGATAAAAACACTAGAGGGTCTGCCCCAAAGCAGAGCCATGAGCTGGCAGTAGGACACAGGGAAGTGCAGGCACACTCTGGGTTGTGTAAAGAGGGGAAAAATCATCCCAAAATTGTGTGATGGCTCAGAAAAAAAGACCCCAGTCCTCATGTCTGGCTGTTTCCAGCAATAAAAACAGTGCTTGGCATCCTCTGCTCCTGGGGTTCGGCTCCCTCCCACAGGGATCCTCGTCACAACCTTTCATGTTCAAGGCAGGATTTGAGTGTTGGTCCTGCTAAATCCACCTCTGGATGAAAGCAATATGTGACTGATCACTGCTGGGTGCTCCTGAAGCAGGTGAGGCCAAGAATTTGGGTGGCTCAAGCAGAGAAAACCATCTCACACAGAAGATCACCAGAAAAGGCAGCTATTTCACACCTCCTGAGGCAGAGCTCTCAAACGAGGACTCCCAGCACATTTTGCTTGGCCTAATTTCCAGGCAAACCTCACGCCTTAAAGCAGGGATCTGACACTTACTGCCCCTCCAGGGAGCCTCTCTTACCACAACTGGTGGTTGGGTCAGCATCCCAGAGGAGAATTTCTCTCTTTATTTCAGGCTTCGATGATAAATTGATGATTTTCCCCCAAGGCCCCCCAAGGGGATGGTGACTCCATCACCACTCACAGATGAAAGGGGCAGGGAGGGCTTCCATTGCTGCCAGCAGTGACTCAAGAGGTGGAACTCCAGCCCTCCTGACTCACTCCCTGTGACCCTGGTGAGATGCTTCCCTTGCATCAGTCACTCTGGAGATGATAAAGGGACCCAATCTATGTTTTCAAGATGTGCTGTGCTGTTTTAAGCCCCCAGACATTCTCCTTTCCAAGGTTTTTCCCTGCTTTTTCAGCTTTTGACTCACCATGTTGCCAACTCATCACTCCACTGAGCAAGCAGGGTAGGGGTGGCCTTCTCCCCACCCTTCTCCAGTTTGTCCCAGTGTCATCTCAGCATCCCAGTACCCTCAGCTCCCTTAGCACAAGGGTGCCCGTTGTCCCAACAAACAAATTCCCCCTGAGACCACTCACACCAAGAGTCCCCTTGTGCCACCAGTTGGGTCTCCAGCTCGGCACCACCAGACCCTCACTCCCCTGGGACTGTTCCAGGAGTGACAGCAGCGGGAGGGCTGTCCCCTGTCCCCTGCCTTGCTCTTGCACCCAGATCCTGGCACTCTCCCACCCCTTGCCCCTCGCCCCAGCCGGGCACTGTGGTGGCTGAGACACTTGAGCCCCGGCTCAGCTGTTGACTCCAGTCCATCCCCGAGGAGAGGGATGGAGAGGAGGACTTGCTCCAGGCTCCAGGGTGGAATTTCACTCACTTCAGCGACCTAGTGCCTAGTGCTCTAAAAATACAAATAAAGCAGTGGGCAGCCCAAACCCACCCCGTGTCCTGCAGAGGGCTGCTCGGCCAGGCCCTGCCTCCCTGGCTGACAGACATTCAGCTGAAGGCTGAAAATAAGGGCAAATTTTAGGAGACCTGGGCGTGGGGTCAGGAGCGGGAAGGTTCTGTGCGCCCCTCACACTCCCAGCTTTGCTAAGCCAGACCAGCCAGGCTCATCCTATCTCCCCTGGGTTCTCCCATCCCTCTGACCACCCCTCTCATCCTGCTGCAGCCAGGCCAGGCTGGGTGCAGGGGACACAGCAAGGACACAGCCACGGGGGTCACATCCCCACCCACCAAGATCATCCCTCCCTCATGGTGTCCATGTCCTCAGCCACTTCAGACGAGCCCTAAAGTGGCAGCAGGAGCTTTTTTTTCCCATCCTCACCTGCTTGACTTTATGTTCATAGCAACGAGTTTCACTCCCATCTCTTCCTCCCTGGGTCTCCCCTTCCTCCCCCTTGGGATCATCCACACTCAGTCCCCACATGGATGTCGTTAACAGAAACCACCCCTGAGCCTGAGCTTGGGTTTAATTACTGTGATGTTTTGTGATTGCAAAACCCCCTTCCCACCCTGCTCCCGTCACGTCTGGCGCTTGCCCTGCCTCATCCCCTGGCGTGTTCCAGGGCCAGGGAGCCAAAGGGGACAGCAGGCAGTGGCGGGCACGCTTTCCCTGCCCCCAGCAATAAAGAAATTCTCCCAGGAGGCAGGGGAGCGGGGTGGGAATGCCAGGGGAGCTGTATTTGGGTGGGCAGGCAGGTTGGGAGGCGCTGGCAGCTGGCACAGGGAGCACTGCTGTCTGTGAACGGGGGCAGGATGTCACCCACAGCCGAGCTGGGCAAGGGCAGCGCAGGGGAGAGGTTTGTCCCTGAGCCAAGGGGCTATTCCTGACTTTGGGAGAGGGTTTGGAGCCGGGCTGCACCCGAGGAATAGCCACTCATCCTGCCATGGAGAAGCTTCCCTGTCCCCGGACTCCCCGTGAAAGCTGCCCCCGGCATTCCCACCGCTCCTGTCGCCGCTCTGGTGACACCTCCTGCCCTGGGACACGCTGTTCCTTGCGCTGCCACCGCGGGAAAGCCACCCGGCGAGCCGGGTCCCCGAGCAGGCAGCAGCTGCTGCCGGGAGCCGGCGGGGTTACGGGCCAGCGGTTGTCTCATGTTTACCAGCTCCCGGCCCCGTGTCCCGTGCCGGCAGGATTCCTGGAAGCAGGAGGTGATTTCACACCCCTCCCCGTGCCGCAGAACACGCAGGTGGTGCCAAAAGCACAGCCCCTCATGTGACTGCTGCCGATATTTCCCAAGCAGCTGGCAGGGAGCAGCCATCTCCTTCCTTGCTGACCTCCTCCTCCTCTTCTTCCTCCTCCTCTTCCTCCTCTTCCCTTGCTGATCCTTTCCCTTTTTAAAATTCTCCTTCCCCTCCTCTTGGCTCTGCTTTTTTTCCCCATCTCTTAATTTAAATTAAAGACCTCCAGAGATGCTGGAGGCCCCCAGTCTTCCGAGGGGATGGGTAAATCCTGGGTTTCCTCCAGTGCTGTGCTGTGAGGCTGCTCAGGTGACACCAGGCAGCCACTCCGGGGTGCAATAAAGGAATAAAGTCCTGGAGTCCAGACCCTCTAAATGGTTTTTGGAACTCTTACCTGTGCAGGGAAACAGGGTGTGAGTCTCACTATCACCTGCAAACCCAGGCATGAGGATAGCAAGCCCCTCACCTGCTCGTGCTCCCTTTTCCCAAGCCCCTACACACCTCTGATCCCAGCAGGGCAGGCCAGAGGGAAGTGAATCCTTGCAGATGCTGCTCCAAAGCTCTCCTCAGTCCACGTGGCCTGTTTGCAGATGTTCTGAACTGAGATCCCATCAAGCAATGAGAACAACTCCACAGCCAGGCCCAGCCCAACCCTGTCTTCTCAGCCTGGTGTAAATCATTTGTTGTCCCTCCCTTTCGGGAACAGTATCACCTACAGCTGGGCTTTACCTGGTGCCCCACCTGAATTACTCCCATGACCTCCAGCATCATGTCCAGCACCTCCTCAGGACTCCTGAACTACTTTCTCTCTGATTCGCTTTAAATACCTCCCAAGACAAATTGTTTACATCTTTCAGAAGGTCTTTTGTGTCCAAATCTTTCTATTTTTATTCTAGATTTCTTTCTGAGACAGACTGGAAGCTATCCTGAGTTGTCACTAGGGCAAAGGTCTCCCTGGGATATTTTTACACATTCAGGAAGACAAACTATAAGATCTAATCTTGCAAAAACCCCTGAAGCGTTTTGTCGAGACACCTGCACAATTCCTTCATGGCAAACAAAACAGCTTCAAGCTGCAAGTTAACTTAAAATGCCTTGGCTTTTTTTCTGGTGTGCATTTTTCCCCCTGTAAACAAAGAGCCAAACAAAGTACCCTTGCTACCCAGTGGAAAATTCAATCTGGGCAAAGGGGGTGAAAGAAAAAGAAAAAAGAAGCTTTGTAAATAAGTGGTTGGTTTTGCAAAGGGTCAGCACAGCGTCCACCCCATTGGGTGGGCTCTGGAACATAGGTGGCCATTAGTGCTGCATGAAAATCAGAGGAAAGGAGAAAGGGAAGAGAAGGATGTGAGAAGGAGGAGCAGACAGCTCCTGCAGGGCTGCAGGGAAATGCCAAATTTCAGGTGACCACTCCCAATGCCCAGCACTGCTGCCACATGGGGATGGATCAGCCTTGAAACCGTCTGGATCCCCATCTCACACATGGGAAAGCCCTGTCCCAGCCTTCCCGGCACGGGGACAGCTTGGGAGGGCCCCCAGGCTGATGTCAGGGCTGTGAGTAATCCCAGCACTGGCTGTGGGATGAGGATCCCTCCCTGTGACCTCCTCAGACATCCCCAGCTTCTCTGCGGGCCCCGTCTCTCCGTCACATCCGTGTGCTGTCATCCTCCTCCTCCTCCACCATCTCCCTCCCACCTTCCTTTAATTGCAAACATCATGGAAGCCCTGGCAAAACCCCAATTAGCAGCCAGGCTCCTGTCAGCACCTATTATCTCCTGCCTTGGCCGTGTCCTGAGTGAGCTGCTTCAAAATAAAGGCAGAAGGACGTTGCCCATGGGCAGGAGGAATTTTCCACTGGGTGGGTGCAGCCAGCCTGGGTCATGGGATGCAGTGCCCTGGCTTGTGTCACCCACCAGCACCCTGAGAGGCAGCTGTGCCTGTGGGCAGCCCCTTCCTGTGCTGCCCAAATCCCGGGGGATTGCCCAAAAGAGACACCTTTCAGCTGAACCCGACTGACTGCCACCTCATTCCCAGGGGGACAGGCTGCAATCTCCGGATTCATCCCACAGCAACTCCCTTCGGGCTCCCTCGGCATGGCCTTGGCAGGAGGCTTCGTGCATGAGGGGGTTCCCTGCTGACCCCTGTCCTGGGCTGAGCAGGGGATGTGTCTCTGTCCCACCAAGCTGCCTGCAGGGATTTTAACAGAGTCCAGCCCAGCTGGTGATGCTCAGGAGGAAATAATGAGGAGCAAGAGGTGCTTGAGGGGGAGAAGACAGGGGCTGAGGGCTCCTTGAGGATGCAGACATATCTGAGAGGGAGGGCATCCTCACCTTTTCTGGTGGCTCACTTCCCCCCTGCAGCACACAGCGCTCTCAAGCTGTTTCAAACCAGCTGAACAGCTGGCAGGGCACCCAGCCCGCTTCCCTTGGCCACAGGCAGCAAGATCCAGAGGGTCTCCAGGGCACAAACCCACTGTCCACTCCTCTCCTGGCTGGCAATCAGCTGTCTCCAGCTCCCTGCCACTCCACATCTGGAAGGGAAGCATCAGGAAGGGACACACTGGGCACTTCCCCTCCGCACATCTGGGAATCGAGAGCACTTCATTGTGCTGGGGCAGGGAGGGTTTTGCTGGTGTTATTATTCCAAGCTGGCCCAGAATCCAAGGGAAACAAAAGCTTCTTCCTTGCCAAAGGAAGGGCTGGCTGGAGGCAGCCACAGGAGACGAGGGCTGGGCTATTCCTTGGGTTCACAAACGCTGCATTTTGGTGTTTAAATTTAGCCCTAGATTGAAGCTGTGCAGACATGAGCCCTTCTGGAGAGCCAGCAGCCTGGCCAGCATCAACATGAACTTCGTGTGTGCCCTTCCTTCCCAGCAAGCTCAGCCCCCGGACCTCCTGCCCCCAGATGTGAGCCTCCTGCCCCAGAGGTGAGCCTCCAGCCCCAGATGTGAGCCTCCAGCCCCCAGATGTGCTCCACGGGGCAGATTCCTGACACAGAAACACCCCAGACATGCTCTGGAGAGCAGCGATGGCTGGGCAAGGCAGCCTGGATGGAATAACAGCTCATTTGGCCATCCAAACTGCAGCAAGACAAAGGAAGATGCTTGCAAGTTTTTCTCTCCTCGTTAAGCAGATGAGGCCAGATGTTGAGAGCTCTGGCCATGCCCTATGTCACCTGCGGGCTAATTGTCTCACTCTCAATGTTTGGGGGAAGTTCTTTCAATGAGGCAAGAGACGGGACTTGTAGATGCTTAAAGGTGCAGTTTATTTATCTTTATTTATCTCCTATATGGAGCAAAGGCGTGAGGTCTTTTACAGGTGTTGAAAGCATGGCTAGAAGTCACAGGACTTCTGCTTGCATCGTCCTTTAAAGACTTATTGGCCAATAGAATATTAACACCTAGGATGTTTTACACCAATAAACCACAAATGAAAAATTTCGTCTAGCAATAACGTGACCTTTTCTGACCAATCTTGTTCTGCTTCACAAATCCATTCTACAGACTTCTTGTCACCTTTATAACTACTTCTATTCTCTTTATCTAGCTTCACATGTCTCTATTTTGACTACAAGTCTACATTCCTGCTTCTAGCACCTAAGCTTGGAAGCTTCTCTCAGGGCCTTAGATCAAACCCTATATTTAATTATAAGTTTTGACCCACAGGCCCAGTGCTCTGAAAACTCTCTGCTTTTTGGACCCTAACAGTCACCTGCCTCTTTCCTGGGCCACAGAAAGTCCTTATGACTCATGGCCTCTGGTACTTTGGGATGCCAGTCCTCACCTGGGAAGGGAGCCAAGCCCTCTCTTCCATTTCATCACCAGGATCCATCACCCCCACCTCACTGCAGAGCACAGCAAACGGCCTCAAGGAAAAAAAGTCATGCCCACTGCAGCTCCCCCTCTCTACATTTAGACTTCCAGATGGGAGAGGCGCTGGGTTTTTACCTCCCAAATCCATAACTGCAAGGTTCCAGAGGGAAGTTCTTTCCATGATGCTCCATCATACCACCTGGGAAGCTGGGAATGGTCCAGAACCTGCCAAAAGCTGTCACCTCCCTGCAGCTGAGCTCTGTGGCCTCTGCCTGAGCTGGCCACTGGATCAAAAAGGGCAAACGAGGAATCAGGAGGAATGCTGTTTATTTGCTGGGGCTCTGCAAACAATTCGTGTGGCCTTGTCCTCTGGATCAACCTGGTTTGATAAGGATCCTATTCATATTCCAGTGATTCCTGAAGAACAGAAGGCTGAGTGCAAGTGAGCCATCCTGCTCTTGTCTGCAAGGGAAATGTGTCTGCTGCCTCAGACCCCTGGGGAAAGAGAGGTGCTCCAAGCTCCTGAGGCTTTTCTGCACAAATCCTGGGTTGTGGTAAAAGCACCCTGCTGCAAATAAGGTGGAAAGTGGAATCACCGGCTGAAAAGACAACCTGACATTCAAAGGGCACCAAAGGATGGGAATATCACACTGGATCTTTAGGATGAATGGCAAAAAATGGTGATTCTTTTCTATGTGGAGTAGTAGAATAATGAAAATGGCTGAATACTCAATTTCATGGCTTATTAAAATCCTGGGGAAGATGTTCCTCTCTCTGCACACAGCTCCCCAGGGATGAACTGTGTTCCACTGCTCTTGGGAGGGTTCAAATGCTACAGGGATGCACAGAAAGCTTTGGGCACAGCAAAAACACAAAGGTAGCTTTGGCTGGGGTATTTCACCCTTTCTTTTTTCTTAAATACTAATTCAGATTGGAAGATAAATGTATAACACCCACGGAAATACGTGCTTCTCTCCAGGAAAGGGAACTGCAAGCCCATAGAGCCACGCACAAGCTGGGAAGAGCAGAAATGCAGACAGCTTTGTGCTGGAAAGCTTTCCCCCAAGACAAAGACAGCCTGGTGCCAGTGTAAGGAGAATTAGGTGGATTCAGTGAGTGGTTTAAGCACGGGTTTTGTGAAGCCTGTGGCTCATTGAGGAAGAGGAGTGGAAGGAAGGCACTGCCTGCTGCACTAAGAACCGTGACACAGACATAATCAAGCTTAGCAGCTCTGCTGAAGCTTGGAGTGATCCTTAAGGTCTGGGGAATACAGGTCAGCTGGATTTGCATCAGCTCAGTGGCTCCTACCATCCCCATCTCTTCCTTTCCAAATGCTTTTCCTTTTAGCCACTTTCATCCCCTCCTCTCCCTGACCTCTCAGTGCTGCCAGAAATGCTCACACCTGCAGATTGAATAGAGACTCTGCTCAAAAAAAGCAGCTTTGGAAGAGTTGGGGGGGTTGATCTGCATGACCTGCAGAAACGGAGCCCATGGCTGTGTCAGCTCTGAGGGGTAATTGGGAATGCTGCTACCAAATGGGGATGCTCAGGTGGGAAACACATCCAAGTTTCATTGGGATTTTTCTCTGTAAAGAAGCCTGCCAGTGGTCAAGAAGCATTTGGACAACACTCAGGCAGAGGGTGGGATTTTTGGGCTGTCCTGTGTAGGGACAGGAGTTGGATTCCATGTTCTGCCTCAGGATATTCTGTTATTCTGTGTTTCCCCAGGATGGGCTGTGCTTGGAGAGGAACTTGATGGTCGAACCCCTCTGATAAATCCAAAGGGAAAATCAGCAAGCTGTAAGCATAACAAGAACAATTTGCAGTTTTTATTGCCCCAATTCATGTCTTTGCTTTTGTTTTGCAGAAACCCCTGGTATGTTTGCAAAAACTTGCTTGATAGAAAAAGGAAAGCATTGCTGGACTCAAGCTCTGGACTTTGCAGCTGCAAGTGCCACGCTCTCTCACTCATCTGTGTTTGTACAAATACAGACAACACCTCGCTGGGTTTGTACCACCCTGTTGATTTCTAGGCAGGTCTTCATGAGAACAGCCCTCCCTGGATGCCCTCTGGTTTCACAAATGCCTAAGAACTTTCTAAGCAACTCACAGAAACCAGGGAAAATGTAATTGAAATGAGCAATCAGCTGGGAAAAAAAAAAATAAAATCACACACACACAGAGCCACATGCCTCGAGCTCTTCCCGTGGGGAAGGGGAGGCAGAAAGCCAACCCTGGCCTCAACAGGGTTTAGATGTGACTGTGTCCTATCCGTGGGGATGCTGCTTGGGAAGCTGGGAGGGCAGTCCAGCACTGCCTGCTGCCTCCAATCACACCGCTGGCAGCTCTCGTTGCTATGGCCCTCAGGTCCGAAACTTTGGAAATTAGGTAAAAGGTCTAAACACGAAACTTGCTTTTTTTTCTTTCTTTTTTTTTTGTGCCTCCTCCCCCTCCACAGTGGCGCCCCTTGCCTAGCACAATCCCTCTTCCTGCTGAGCCCGAGGAGGAAAGCAGCTGGGATGAAGAATTAACTCTCGCAGTCCCAGGGGTTTGGCGATCAGGAGCAGCGGTGTGAGACGGGAACGGTGTC
This sequence comes from Phainopepla nitens, assembly GCA_013400175.1. Lineage (NCBI taxonomy): Eukaryota > Metazoa > Chordata > Aves > Passeriformes > Bombycillidae > Phainopepla > Phainopepla nitens. Next base: position 443,121 of record VXBQ01007014.1, on the reverse strand, counting down.
CCAGGGGAGGGGAATGTGCCGGCAGATCGTGAGTCCCACCTGCCCTGCGGCGCTGGAACGCGTGGAGGGACGGATTCACCCTCTCCTGCCCCAGCACAGGCGTGGAGTTAAAGTGGGTTTCGTGCTGCGTGAGGAGCAGCTGGGAGATCCCGAAGGATGGGTTTTTTCCATTCCCTGGGTAGAATTTGACTGTATCCAGTTCTGGCCCCTCAGTTTGGGAAGGACAGTGAGAGCCTTGAGCACGTCCAGAGGAGGCAACGAGGCTGGAGAGGGGCAGGAAGCACTGAGGGAGCTGGGGGTGTTCAGCCTGGAGAAAAGGAGACTCGGGGGTGACCTTATCCCTCTCTACAACTCCCTGAAGGGTGGCTGTGCTCAGCTGGGGTTGGTCTCTTTCTCCAGGCAGCACTGACAGAACAAGTCAAGAACAAGGGGACACAGTCTCAAGCTGCACCAAGGGAAATCTAGGTTGGATATTAGGAAGAAGTTCTTCATGGAAAGGGTGATGAAGTTCTGGAATGGCTGCCTGGAGAGGTGGTGGAGTCACCGTCCCTGGATGGGTTTAAAAAAAGCCTGGATGGAGTTGGGCACAGGTTGGACTCAATGATCTTGAAGGTCTCTTCCAACCTGGGGATTCTGTGATTCTGTGTGATTTTTTAAGGGTGCTAGACCCAGAGAGATCCATCTCCTCCCACTCCAGAAGGGAGGATACAGCGCTGACACCCACACACACACAGATCCCCGAGCTTTCCCTTCATCCTGGCAAGGGGGTGGCTCTGCACGGCACAGCCTGGTTTGGCACAGGCATCTCTGGCCGAGAGAGGTGATGCTGAGCTGGCACTGTGCCCCCACCCACCAGGGACCCCACAGTGCCACTCGCCCTGTTCCTGGAGGAATCCTGCCTGTGCTCCCTGCCTCGGTGCCCCACGGCCATTCCTGCACCCTCCTGCCCACCAGGGCCACCCCAGGCCTACCTCAAGGGGTATATGTGGTGCCTTAAGTTTTAGCTGTTATATTTTTCAGATTCTGTGATGTTTGAGTGTGTAGTTCTGGGCTTCATATGAAGGGTTGGTGAGCTCCCTTCACAGAGTAGGGAGACAAAACAATTCCTTTCTAGCTTGGGACCAAGGACAAATTTTAGGCCCAAGAGTGTAAACAACAGTGAAGGAAGAGAGGGAACAAGGAGGATGGAGCTTCATAACCTGAAGCTGTAATTGGACAATTAACTCCAATATGCTGATGGACCAAAACCTGTAAAAGTGTGAGACTTCGTGACTGGGGATCCATTTTGTGACATTTGTGGGTTTGACTTGGGTGTAGCCCTGGAGGGATTCCTGCACTGCCCAAGGTGGATCCTTTCAATAAATACCTTTTTATCCTTTATTCTACCTAGTCTCTGTTTCCAGGTCAGCCTTTCCAGGCATCACATGAGCATCTACAGCACACCGAGGTGGGCTGGGAGCAGTCTAGGAGTTACCCCATCTGAGCCTCTTTCATGCTGCTGCCAGGAGAGAGGTTGCTTTTCCAGGTGAGAGAGCAACTGCCCCGAATTCCAGCTCCAGGAAGCTCTTGGCTGCTCAGCCAGACCTCGGGAGCGAGCCAGGCACCTCACTGGCTTGGGGCCAGCTCTGCAGGGCAGGGGCACGGCCACAAAGGTGGCTTTGTTCCTCCTGCCTGCTCACAGCTTCACCCCAGCCCTGGCTGTGACACCTATGAGGTGGAGTCACCTTTCCACGGAAAATCTCCCAGCGTTTCCCAGATGCTGCGTCACCAGGGCCGGATCGGGTTCGTCCCTCTCTCGCCTTTCCCCAGGAAAATTCCAGGCCAGGAGCGACCCAGGTGGGGTTTGGCCACGATCTGCTCAGCTAAGTGTTTGCATTAATCCCTCTTGGAGCAGATTCCCATCCCCACCTCTGCCTATCTCCCTGGAACTCACCTCCCACCCTGTTGAGGAGTGTGAAAAGCACCTTACACATCTTCTCTTTCAGAATCACAGAATCTTTCAGCCTTATTTACTCAAGAAAGTTAAGGTGGATAAACTGCAGGTGTCAAGCCCTTAAAGTCTGTAGGGAAAGGAATTATTCTCTAGCAGAACAGCTGGGGAAATCCCAAAGAGATTCTGCCCCAAACCCAGCTCAGGTTTGAGGTGGACCCAGCCAGGAGCAGAGCCAGCTCACATTGCTGGTGTGAAGCTGGCCACATCTCTGCTAACACTCTTCTTGTTTTCTTTCCCTTGTGCCAGCAGGTGAACTGTTTGTTTCCAAGTGATCCCAGTGTCTAACAATGTTTTACTTCTCCTGACAAACACTGCCTTGCCCATCACCCAAAACCAGCCCAGCAGGCAGTGGGCAGCGCTGCTGCAATCCCTCTTCCTGCAGGTGATTGTTAATGAAAAAAATGAATCTCCATTTGGCACAGCAGCTACATTTAGGGACAGCAAAATGTGACCACTTTTAGAATATCATCCTGTTCTTTGTTCATGCTCTCAACCCCTGCTTAGAAAAAGCCTATCTGAAAAAAAAAAAACAACAACAACAAAAACACCCTTGGATATTAAGCACCTGCAGCTCCTATAAAACATCAGCTGGGACCACAGAAAAGGAAAGTGGAGCCTTTTTGATGAGAAATTTGCTGCCTGAGTCTGGCTTGGCTGCTCCCACCATTGTTGGGTGGTTTGGGCTGAGCTGGAAGCTCAAGCCTGTCCCACCAGAATGGGCTCCCAGGGCAGCCCAGCTCCTGCCCATCCCCATCCCTGTCCCAGGAGAGCAGCAGGAGCCAAGTCAGGATCCACCAGGCTCCTGCACTGTGTGGCTGTTAGATCCCAGCCTTCTCTGGGAATAGCAATAACCGTTTTCCCTGTAAAATGTTTTGGATCCCGATGTATTCAGGATGCTAAAAACGTGCATCCTATGCCTCGCTTCTGCTTCTAAATACAGAGCTGCTTTGCAGCACAATGTTCTGCCTCACCACCTGCAGCACGGCACCAGACTAAACAAAAATGCCAAAAAACAACCCCCAAAAATTCCAGACCCGAGGGGCCTGACCTTGCTGTGGCAACTGTGAGACCAATTTCTGGGACGGCAGTGGGTGTGCAAAATAATATTCCTCCCAGTCTCTGCCAGGGGAAAGAGCTGGGAAGGATGCAGGGTGGAGGGAAAATTCATGAGGTGTCTTCCCCTCCTCCCATTCTGTCTTGGGTTTAATGGTTGGACAGCGATCAGCAGATGTCAACAGCGCTGGAAAAGCAGATCCATGCAAGGGAGCCACGAGCCCAGCACAGCCAAATAAACCCATTTGGGGATGGAGCAGAAACGTGCAAGACAATAAACCCTGCGTGAGAGCAACCAGGTCAGGCAGCAAAAGCCATCCAGGGGTGTAATTCATTGCATGCCCTGGTCTCCCTCCCACTGCTCCCATTTGCTGCTGTGTTGAGGGCACATCCACATGTGTCTGGAGGAGCCACCTGGATCCCTGAAGGTTTGGCAAGCTGGAAACAGCCTGCACAGGTACTGGGGACAGCAGAGCCAGGAAGGAGGATTTTGTTTGTTCAGTGAAGGGTGGAGGGAGGTGCAAAGCAAGGGGAAATCACTGATAGGTAGACGGAGGATGGAGCTCTGACAGCAAAGGTCCCCTCAGGACTAAGAACCAGATCTCTGGAGGGGAGAGAAAACAAACAAACAAACAAACAAACAAACAAATTAAACTAAAAGGAAAATTAAAAAAAAAATCAGTTTTTTCTTACAGAGAGAAGTCACATGTTTCCTCATGACTGGAATATAATGAATGGCCCAAAGAAATATTCCAAACAAACAAACCATAACCCTCTCATCTGAACATACTCCTTGCCTTCCAGCCTTCTCCTGTCCCCAACATCCTCCTCATTCATCTCCCACCCATTAGTGGACAAACAGAGCAGAGGGACAGGAGGAGCTGAGAATCCAGAGAAGACACAATTCTAATTAATACAGCTTTTCTTCCCAAGTCCCTCTGTGCAAAGGACAGGAGTCTGGCAGGAGGGTCCCTCAGCACAGGGCCAGAGGAACGAGCCCCGTGCCATGGAGATGGACCAGCAGTGCCCACGGGCACATCTGCTCCTGCTTGCTTTGCTTCCCGTGGCACTGACGTTCAAAACAAGCTGTTTCCAAGCCCAGAGGAAGGGCTGGCACCTGCCCAGAGGTACCTGGCAGAGGGAGGCACGGCGTGCCCCACGGGACGAGCGTGCGCTGCCCAGGATGCTTCCCAGGAGCGCAGGGTGTTCTGGCAGGGCTGGAGCTCTGCTCTTGCAGCACGCTCAGGCAGAGTGCAGAAACACACACACACACACAGCTCCAGGTGCCCCCTGGTTTTTTGTGTTCAGAACAGGACTGCCCAACAACGAGTGAGCCACACGACTGAAATCCTATCCAGCAGCAGCCGAGCTCCTCATCCTCCTGCTGCCACAGACCCCTGAGCACACAGGGGTGCTCCTCCCCCATTTCACCCCCCCAAAATCTCCCCAAGCCCCGGCCTGGGAGCCCAGTTCAGGATTGCACCACTTCCCCCCAGCCCTAGGTCTGGCCCAGCTCTGCTGAGAACACTTGATCTCCCCGAGCGCTGCCAGCTGGGTGAAATACAGCTGCTGCCTCAATAGCACTGGCGGAAAAAAGGCCTGACATTATTCACAACAAAAAGACAAGCATTGCTGTGCTTGCTTTAGATTTCATGGGAGCAGTTCCCACTGGCTGCATGGGCAGGGGGAGACGAGCAGGGGGGCTGCTGGATCTCAGGGAGCTCTTTGGGCAAAGCTGTCACAAGCTCCCACACAAAACCTGCAGAACCCGTGTGGCATCGCTGCCATCTCCCTACCCCAACCTTGGCATAGAGGTTCTTGGTTTGCCAAGACCATCTCTTCCAGAAGAAGCTCCCATCTTAGAAGTTCCATGACTTTCTCCAGCCCAAGATCACCAGCAAGCTGAGGGAGAACTTGCCAGGAGAGCCAGCCACAAGGAGAGGTGGAAAAGAGGGAGACAGTGAATCACCCAGCATGTGTTATCTGTCTGGGTGGAAAATGGTCTGAAAATATCTTGTATTTCAGAGCAGGTGCATAGTTTTTGGTGATTCAGCCACCTGAAGTCTTGGCCTCCAAGATTTCAGATTAAGCCCCTCTCTAAGCCCAGCTGTTCCCAGGTAGCTTCCTAAATGGAAATGGCGTTGGGACAGCATAGCCCTGGGCACAGCTATTCCCACCTCAGACTTGGGGGCTTGCTCAGAATCACCTAAAACAAAAACCACCTGAAGATTGTTTCACTCTCAAGTTTCTTACTCTGAAGTTCATCAGAAAATTACGTATGCAGTGACTTTAGATCAATGCCAAATGATGATTTGAGGGCTGAAGTGGTGCCTTAGCTGAAACTATCTTTTCCTGTTTGCATCAAATCCAGAGTCCAGACACTCTGGTAGTAATTTTGAACACATTAAGCAACTTTTCACACCACTTTCATTATAATTGTACCTGAAATGAACCAAACCCGGATTAGTCTATAATGTTACGAACATTATTTAAGCAGAGTAGAAAAGGCACCTGAAAATAAACAAGATATTTACAGGTGATAAAAGGTTAGAGTGAAAAGGAAAGAAACCATCCTGAGCAGTGCAGTGAATGACACGGAGACAGACTGCGGTTTGTGATTGAAGCAAATGGTCCCAGATTTTTTCGAAACACCTGCCGGCCACCTTGCTTGCCAGAATTCAGCTCAGTAAGGCAGGAGGCTGCTATTCCCTTGCTTTCCCAGTGTTTTAGGCATTTTGGCCAGGCTCTGGCTCAGGACAGAGGCAGCTGGGCGATTCAGCAGCTGCTCAGCATCTCGTCAAGCCATGGGGGGGTTTGAGCCACACAGCTCTGTGATGAGAAATAACACGGGTCTGATTATTATTTCTCATTTTAACAACATGTTTGGCACTGGGGGAAGCTGCCAGCAAAAACTGTGGAGTCTGGTGCCTCACCCACCCCCAGGACATGAAAACTGCTCTCAGCTTCATCTCAAACCTGCGTGGAGGGTGAGGACCTTTCCTTCTGAGCCCTCGAGGCCCATGCCCAGCCAAATGGGCCAAATGATCATCAATCCCAACTGCAGGGGGTTAAGACAGGAGGGTGAGGCTGCTGGGGAGCCACCAAACAACCCTGCCAAGCACCCACTGCTGTCCTGCACCCAGCCAGGATGGTGCCAGCAGGACCCCTGGGTGCAGGATCTCCTTTGGTGGGACAGGAATCACGTCCTACAGATGGGACACTGGGAGGAGGGCCAGGGTTGGGACAGGTGGAGAAGTTTCTTGGCACCAACGTGGTCTCCCTCAGGCTGTGTTTTCCATGCCAGCCTGCCATTGCTTTCTGGGGCTGGGATTGTGGAAGCTTCCATCTCCATTTTCCTGCCTTACCAGCATTATTGAGCACGTGAAAGGGAAGCCAAGGAGGGCAGAGAGTTCAGCAAATGGGGCAGGAGAGGAGGGTCCTGAGGTGAGCTGTGCATGCCTGGGCCAACCCTCCTCAAAGGGCTTGCTGGGAGGAGACCTGGGCACAACCTGTTGACAAAGGAGAGCAGGGCTCCCGTACAAACAAGCTGGCTCCACCTGGGGCAAGGGATTAGGAAGCTCGGCACAGCCCTCGGATTCCTCTCAGCAAACCGACTGTGGCTGGAGGCAGGGATTAAAGCCGGTGCTGAGGAATGCGGCTCCTTCCCGCCGCGGAGTCCAAGTTGGCACGGCATCCCCACTCAAGACTCGGCTTACATAATGCAGCTTATGAAAGCAAAATAGCACGGCCATGCCAGCCTGTGGGCAGGCCAGGATGGGAGGAAAGAAAGGAGAAAAGAAGGACATTTTTTGGCTGAGGTGAAGCCTCGCTGCCCACCCTGCACTGCTACCCCCACCTTGTGCTGTGTCACCAGGGAAGGGAAGGAAAGGAAGGGAGCGGTGAGGGAGAAGGGCTCAGTCCTCCTACAAATCTGTGAAGAGCTGCAGTCCTGGTGTTCATTCTGGAGTCACAGAGTGTGGATTTTCCTCCCCAGTTTACCTCTCTGACCCTGGGTTTCTCCTCAGTCAGGCAAGTTTACACTGAGGTCAACCACTGCAGGTTTTGGGGGGCTAACATGCAAGAAGCACCCAGCCCCAAATTCCATTCCTTGTGAACACAAACACCTCCAGGGGCAGCTTGGAGATGCTCTGACCCACATCATCTCTCTCTGGGAATGAAGCCCCTGGAGATGCTTCAGTGTGAAGAGCAGAAGGATTGTGTCTGCCCAGAACCCTTCTCCAGATGTTCCCACCAGAGATTATTGCACAAAAAGGAGAAACAGTCCCCAAACACCCAGCACTGGCTCAGGGTGGTGATCAGACTGAGATCACCACTCAAGGACCAGGCAACTCACAAGTGACCTCTTCAGTCATCCCCCAGTGACTGATATCCCCTACAACCTGCATGGCCTCAGGAAAAGCAGATCCTACAGCTGGCCTGGCCTGTTTATCAGCAAGCAAAGAGTCAGGGTTCAATTTCCATCCACTGAAACTGTAAATAGGTAATCAGTCCCAGCTGAAGAGCCTGGAGAGCCACTCGTGAGTGGAGGACCCACTCAGGAGCCAGGCCAGGTCTGACTCTGCACCCAGCTGGCTGGGGAAGCCAGGCAGACCTAAGGAGATCTTCCCTTTCAAGAGCTGCCACTTGTTCCCTAAGCAGCTGTCCTCAGTTTAATCAGGAACTGAACAAGTGGGATGAGATCCTGGCCTGGCTGGAGCTGAATTTTGGATGTGTGTGATGGCAGGAGTCCCCTCCCAGCTCTGCCACCTTGCTCAAAGGGGTCACACAAGAAATTACCACACCTGACCTTTTCTCCAGCACCCTTCTTGAGCATGACCTGGCCTCCTTCAAGGGGACAAAGAACCTCCAGCCACTTTTCCTGAGGTGGGAACCTTATCATTTTTATCAGCTGATGAACTGCAAGTGTAGATCTCAGCCAGGACTCCTCCAGGCCCCACACCAGAGGAGCTGCTAGAGCTCCAAAAGGCATTTTGGGAGAACAAAGCTGCTCTGCTAACAGCAGCTTCAAGCCCAAACAGAGCTCTGCAAATCCCCTCCTCAGCAGCCTGTGCCTGGCTCCCTCCCTGGGGCCATCCCTTCCCATTCTCTGTGGGCAGAAGGAGATGCAGGACACTCACATGAGCCAGCATCAACACGCCAGGAAAAGGGGAAAACACAGACTTGGAGAAATAAAACAGTTTCACCCAGTGGCAAGAAGTGCCTCTCTTTTCCCCCACGTAAAAGCATCCCAAAGACAGCTCAGCAAATCCTGACCCAGCTAAGGCTGGCTGATTCCTCCTCCTCCAGATGAGTTCAGGGAGAGAGGAGTGTTCAGCCAGAGGCTGTGCCAGCATGTGACGGCTGACCTACCGAAAAAAAGGTAATCAAGGAAGATCAAACAGCCCTGGAAAAACTCCCACAAAATAGTAAGGGAAGTAGGACATGGATACTGGAGCAGCATCAGGGCACTCTGGGAGTGGGAAAGGGTTGGAGAAATCCAAGCAGCCTCACCTGATGCACCAGGATCTGCAGAAAGGGAAAAATCCCTCGTGTCCAGGCAGTAACTGGCACCAAAAGATGCTTCAAGTGTGATCTTGATTAGCTCCTGTGCTCCAGGCTGTATTTGAAGGGAGCTGTGGCTAATCTTCTCCTGATTGCCTTAAAATCCAGCTGTGGGGAAAAGCTTGGCATGAGAGCAGATATATTAATGGGTTAGGGGCAGCCTTGTCTCCCAAGCTGGTGTTTGATTAAAAGGGAGCACAACCAAAAGGCACTTCAAAAAGCTGCTGCTATTTTTGTCTGCTTCATTTGGAGCAGTTCCTGATGCTTGGATGTGCCCAGCAAACCCTTGGGGATCAATCCTTGCTATATCATTATTCACATTTTAAGGATGTGTGAGTACAGAGAAAAGGGATTCACTTCCTCCTGAGAGGCTCAGATCAAAAGTCATAATGTTTTCTATGAATGCATAAGACGTATATTCAGCTTCTGAGGGTTTCAGGCTCAGTTTGTAAGAGCCCCATGGCCTTAAGAGGAGGCCTCCCTACCTACAGAGCTCAGAAATGGTGTTTAGGTAACTACAAAGCAGATTCAGCAAGCAGGCTTTAGGCAAAAATTCAGAAAACAATGTCTAGATGGAATAAATTATTTCCCCCCCCCCTTCTAATTCATTATAATCTCTTTTCTCCCCCTATACTTTTAATAATGATCTGAAAAGCCATTTCCCAGCACAATGTTGTTCTGACCTTGTTTTCAGCCGGGTAATTGTGCAGTGAGTGGATAAATGCTTTCTCAGCTGAGAACAAGAGGAACCATTAAGCATCAAGCTCCTGACCTAAATTTAAGTTCAGGGCAGCTGGAGGAGCAGAGGACTGATGCCTGCTCCCCTTATCAGCCTGAGGGACACCCTGTAGGTGGCATCTTCCTTGGGAACACCCCAGTGGCACAGGGAGGTGCTGTTTATCCCAAAGCAACCCAAGGCAGGTGTCCCTGCCCGTGGCAGGGGGGTTGGAATGAGATGATGTTTAAGGTCCCTTCCAAACCAAACCATTCCATGATTCTATGGCAAAACACAAAGCCTGCTGCCCATCATTTCCTCCTGCCTTGGTGGTGCTTAGTGGCCAAAACTAAGCCACGTCCCCTTTTCCCAATTATTTTATTCCCCAGGAGGAAAGGGTGTCTGGAGGGAGATTCATTTCAATGATTCACAGTGTTTGGAAGTACAGGGTCTTTAAGAAAAACAAACAGAAAACCAAACCATGTCTTTTCCCTCCTTCTGTGCCAATACCTTTAGAAAAGTTCCCTTAATTCAGGTGTAATCCAATTCTTTCCTCTCTAACACTTTCTTGGAAGGCATAAGAAACAGCAGCTGCCTTGCCCCTGAGCCCAAATCAGAAAAAAACTTCAAGATTTCGGGGCTCCTGAGCTACCCCACAGCAGCCTGGGTTTGTTTTGGCTGCAGCACCTCAGCTCCCAAATCCTTGTGGCTGTGTCAGCAGGAAAGGAAAGGGGAAAAGGAAAAAGGAAAGGGGAAAGGATTCACTTTGCCTCTGTTCCAGTCCCACCCCACCCCACGAGAGCACAGGGACAGGGTAATTTTGGAGCTGTGCTGAGGAAAGTGCTGCCTTCAATGTTCCCCAGAAGGGAGATGCAGGAAAACACAAAAAACCGTGATAGCAGGAATGGCCTCATCAACCCAGCAGGATGCTCAGGTGCAGTTAATCCAGATTTAAAGGTGGGAATGGTTAAAGCATCCTCTCTTGAAGGAAGCACCTCCAGGGGAGCTGGGGAATGGCACCACAAGCTAAAAAAAAGGACCATGGGAGCAAAGTGACACATTTCTACTGCCCTGGTTGTTTTCCTGAATGACTGGGTTTATGCCAAAGGTGGGCAAACAGCATTTTCCCCTTTCTCTTTCCTTTCTTAGGGAGAGTGGGAAAGAATTTCTTCTTCCACAAAGCTCTCTTTTAAATTAGGTTTGTTGGAGTTTTGTTTTCAGTAGGATTTCTATATCCTGTAGAATTTCTGAGGAGGGGGGCTGGGAAATGCACAAATATGTACTGACCCCACAATCCTCCCTATGGGCACTCACAAGCCCAGGCCCTTCCCCATCCCAAAAGACAGAGCTGGACCATCCCTCACCACAGAACCAACCACTGCTGACAAATTCCTATTTTCTGGAGAGCACACATGGATTGAAAGACCCCTGCCCTCCCAAAATAAAAAAAACCCCACAAATAAAAAGCCACATCTACCCACTATGACAGCCAAAATCCTTTCAAATGGTGAAGACAACACATGTACAAAAAGAGGCTGCAGAGGTCAGATTGAAGGTTTTGTTCTTTTGTTCTTTTTTTATTACAAAAAAAAAACCCCAAAACTTATTCGGAAGAAGTCCAAATGCAATGGAATATAACTGGCACCATCTAAGATACCCAAGTGTAAAGTCCTGGAACGTTTGAACCCCCCAGCAGGAGCTGGGATTGCCAGGGCTGGCTGGGAAGGACAGGTGGCCTCTCCCTTCCCTTCTCCTAGCCCCCATCCTGGCTGGATGGCAGGCAGCCCGAGAGAGCCAGGACACAACAGTGGCATCAACGGTCTCTGTAAAACCAGTCAGTCGGAGAAACTAACAACATTATGAAAAAAAAAAAATCTAAAACATCTCTTCTTTTTTTTTTTTTAAAACCTTTATCAAAAGCCCTGCTTTAGTGACATGCTAGCCCTGCTGGACAGGTGACACAGCCACAGCTCTGTCCAGAACGCTGTTGACCAGTCAACTCTTGGTTCAGGACACCTTCCTCCCGCTCTGAGTGTGTCATGGCCACCCGAGTCACAGTGACAAATGCTTCTGCAGGCTTCCCGCTCTGGGAACCCCCTCCTGCAAGCTCCACTCCATGCTGGAACAAATCTCATCCGAGTCTCCCTCCAAGCTCACTCTCAGTCCCACCTGGAGGCCTCCGACAGCATCCGCAAGAGCTCTGCCCGCTCCGGCTGGATGAGGCGTTGGAACGTCATCTCTTCAAGAAAAAAACACTTTCATATATATATTTTTCTTTTTTTTTTTTTCTGTTTTTATATTTAAATAGAAAAATACTACTTCACTCTGTGTTATGAGCCAGAGATTGGTTGACTTCCAGTGACAGAACCAAGAGTTCTCCTCAACGCTCCTACGCTGAGCTCAATGCCAGAAGATTCCCAGAAACCTCAAGAGTGGCCTGGAGGGTGACGATGTCCCCGGCAGGAGCACACGCACAGCTCCCATCACCACAGCTCCCATCTTCCCTTCTCCACAGAGAGGCACCAGCCTTAGAGAGCCATCAGTCTGCAGAGAGCCAGCAGCGGGGCTGGCCCCCCCAAATCTGGCTCTGTTTTAAGCTTTCTCCTCTCCTACAGGCTTTCTGCGTGTGCAGTCTGTCCCTGGAAGCCACTGGATCCCATTGGATGTACACATGAATTAGACAAAAAAAAAAAATAAAACAGTGGTTAAAAGTTCTCTAACACCCCGTCCTCCTCTCGTCTTCTCAAGAGTCAACGAAAAAACAGACATGGATAAAACTAAACCCGCCCTCCTCCCCGCCTCAAGACAACAAGAGTTACTGAGACACGAAACATGTTATCTTGTACCCTCGGGATTACAGCTAGAAGGGAAGCTTAGGGGCGCGGGGAGCGCGGGGGGAGGCGGTGTCTGCGGGGCGGAGTCCGCTTCAGTTCTTGTACTCAAAAGGCTCATCCCCGGTTTCGTTGAGGAGACACGTGCGGACCAGCGCCTCCGTCACGGCGTAGGGGTCGCAGTTGGCGGAGGGCCGGCGGTCCTCGAAGTAGCCCTTCTTCTCGTGGCCCACGTTGCGCGGGATGCGGATGCTGGCACCTCGGTTGGCCACGCCGGCCGAGAACTCGTTGATGTTGGACGTCTCGTGGAAGCCCGTCAGGCGCCTGGCATTGTCCAGCCCCCCCTTGGGGTCGTAGGCGCGGATGTGGTACTGGTGGCGCTTGCTCAGCTTCTCGATGGCCTCCTCGATGTGCCTGCAGAGGGAGGNTGTGCCGGAAGGGGGGGGGAGGGAGGGGGGGGCGGGGGACGGTGCCGTGAGGGATGGGGCGAGCTGAACCCCTCTGGAGGGTCGTGCCAAAGTGACAACGAGATGAATCGCGGTCCCCAAGGCACTTCGTGGTGATGCCTCGTGCCCCACGACCTGCTTGGTTCATCCCAGCACAGGGTTTCTCCCCACTCCTGCTGCTGGCCCAGAAAAAGGGTCCCAGATCCCACAGGCTCCCTAGGGAATGCTGCCTGTGAGACACCACCAGTTAAACTTCCACCTGCTCTTGGAGGGGAGAGCTCTCAGCACTGGAGTTCCCCAGTCATGAACCTCACAGAATCATGGGCTGTCCCGTTAGCTCAGAGATTAAGGCAAGAAAACAGAGCTGCCAGGATGGATCCCTCCACACAGCTCCAGTGCCACAGGGTCCCTGACTGCCCTCAGCACAGCAGTTCCATGCAGGAACTCACAGTTTGCATTTTTAGGATGTTCATCTTTAAGAAAACATGGCAGCCTCGCCCAGATGAAGCAAATGGTCTTTCTCTTTCATCATGGCTATAAAAATATAATTTAAAAAGCCCTGTGCTGAGTTTGTTTGTTTGTTCTCAGTACTGGGAGGTCAGGAGCTGGACAGGCTGTTAGGGATAGCTGCATCCTGTACTTCCACCAGCACTGGTGGAGCTGTACTGCTGGCTGAATTGCCCACCAAGCATCAAGATGAGCATGTATCATTATAAAAAATACACATTAGGAAAAAAAGAAACCACAGAAACAAAACAGACCAAAAAAACCCCATCCAGAAGACTCGGATGTCACGCCAAGCACCAAACTCCCGCGTCATCTGAAGCGCTGCAAAACCCTGCTGCCCAGTAAACAACCCAAACACTTACTTGAGCCCTCCTTCTTCCCTCATGCTCTTGGTGCTGAAATTGGTGTGGCAGCCAGCACCGTTCCAGTTGCCAGGGATGGGTTTGGGATCGAAGGACACCACGACCCCGAAGTCCTCGCACACCCGGTGCAGGATGAAGCGCGCGATCCAGAGGTGATCCCCCATCTCAATCCCTTCGCACGGTCCCACCTGGAACTCCCACTGCAAGGAGGAGGCGCCAGGGGCTCAGTGGGGTGGAGACAGGCACCTCCCACCCCCCGATGCTGGGCACAGCCACAAAGCTCAGAGCCAGCAGAGACACAGCTCCCGCTGCCGGGGGTTTTTCCATGCCACTCCCCCGCTCCATGAGGCGTTTTAGAATGATTTACCTGGGCTGGCATCACTTCTGCGTTGGTTCCTCCAATTTTCACGCCGGCATAAAGGCACGCTCGGTAGTGGGCCTCCACAATGTCCCTGCCATAGGCTTTGTCTGCCCCCACACCGCAGTAATACGGACCTGCAACAGCACAGGGGAACATCAGCCTCCAAAGGGAAAAACCCTGACATTCAGTGAACACCCAGCACACATAGAGAACTCTTCAAAAGCCCCAAGATCTGTTTTTCGTGGAAGAGCTAGCAGGGTAGAACACTGATGGAGAGCAAGCTCCCTCTGAGTTTAAGTCTCCCCCTGAGTTTAAGTCCCCTGCAGACCAACAAACCAAGCAGCAAATTTGGACGTGGCCAATCCCCACCTCAGACTTCCTGCAGCAGATTTAACATCGTGGTTAGTTTTTGCAAATATCCCGCTTTCTACCGTCCACCTTCGGTTCTGGGAACACCACAGAGCCCTCAGCTCGCCGGAAGCTGTGCCACACAGATTTCAGCTCCAGCCAAGATTACCTTGGGGTCCAGGGAAGCCATTGGAAGGCCAGCCAAAGGGATGTCCATCTGTGCCCAGGAGAGTGTACTCCTGCTCCATCCCAAACCAGGGGTGCTGGTTGGACACCATGTCCATAATCCTCCTGCAGGTGTGCCGGAGATTTGACTCTGGAACGGAAAAGCGACACAAGGCCTCATGAGTGATGCCACCTCCACCTCCAATCCCCATTTCCACTTATTTTACAGTTTAGAGTCCCAGCAGAATCGTTGAAGAATCCCGAGCCCAGCCCTCTTGTCCATCACCAGCACTTGGTTTGCCCGCTACTTTCATTATTCCTGTGTCGTGCTAAGGGCACAGACAGCACTTGGGCAGGTCTCCCATTCCCCTTCCCAGGAGCACCACCTCCACCAGGAGGAGGGAGAAGCTCCTTGCATTCACCTGCAGACTGGCGGTTGTATTTGAAGACCTCGCAGAGAACGAGTTTGTTGGGGTCCTTGCGGAAAGGGTCCCGAAACATGGCAGCAGGTCGCAGGTACATGTCACTGTTGGAGCCTTCGGACTGGTAGGTGCTGGAGCCATCGAAATTCCACTCAGGGAGATCTGGAGCAAAGAGAGGAACCAGCCACAGTGACCCCAGTGGTCCCCAGGATGGGCTCCCTGCCGCTCGCCACTAAGACGTTGGTGAAGATGCTCATGGAGAATAGGTTTATTTTGTCCCAGCTCAGCTGATTTTGTTCCAAGTGGGGGAAGCAAAAAAAAAAAAAAAAAAAAAAACCC
>VXBQ01007014.1:383745-423784 GCA_013400175.1 Phainopepla nitens | reverse complement strand
TTTTTTTTTTTTTTGTGGGAAAGCCTGCTCAGGCTGTGCTCTGGCCCAGCTGCGTGCTCCGGTGGCCCTCGGTGTCTCCCCTCCTCGGGGAGCTGGGGAGGGCTCGGTGCCAACAGGTGACACGACCCGCCCACGGGTGGATTGAAATCCGCCTTCAAAGGGCCACACGCTCAGCCAGAGGGTGGGACAATGTCCCCCTTCCAGGGGCGAGTCCCAACCGGCAGGGGTTTTTCCTTCTTCCTCCTATTAATTCGTGGGAACACCTTTATTGGCCTGGCCTGGCACTTCCCGCCGGCGCAGTTTGATATCCTGAGAGAAGTGCCAAGGTTGGGAAGTGGCTGGGGAGGGATGAGGGTTGGGCAGGCTGGACTTTGCAGCCTCCTGCCTCCGAGGCAGCTGGGCAAACCCTCGGGGACAACGCACTGCTGGGTCCCTGTGCTCTCCAGGGAAGGTTTGGGGACCAGGATGAGTTTCTCTCAGGTAGCATGAGGCATGCCTGCCATTTTCCAGGCAGTAAAGGATCAAGGCTTCCCTCTCCACTGTGCCTTGCTGGGGCTGCTGTGACCCATCCCTTGTCCGTGTGTCCCCCTCCATCCCTGTCCTCCATTTGGGAATGCCTTAAAATTCAGAAATGTCACATCATTGGGGGGGGTAGGGGGGTGGCAACTTGAGAGTTAAATGGGCAAGATATGAAATTTCCCTGTGGCTCAAGCTCTGGGGCAAAGCTGATGGCTTTGCTCCTGCAGTGCTGGGAAAGTCCCAGCACCATGGGGTCACCTCCAAGGGTGGTCCCTCCCCACAGATCCTGGGATCTCAAGCCCAGCAGATTGCAGACATGGACTGCTAAGCCCAGGTGCACATTGGTTTCTCCCCAGCACTAAAGAAAAAAAAATCTGAAGTACAAAGGAATATTGGTTTTTTGTTTTTTTTTTCCAATGGAGATGTCACAGATGGAGGAGGAATTGCCCATTTTGTGGTGATGGTTAGGTCCCAGGAGGAGGCTGGACACACCCAAAATGCCCCAGCCTCCAGCAGTGGCAGAGCTGGGAGGGAAGAGGGATGGGTACATCATGGAATCTCAACATCATGGAATCACAGAATGCTTTGGTTTGGTTTGGTTCGGTTCGGTTCAGTTCGGTTTGGAAGGGACCTGAAGATCAAGTCCAACCCCCTGCAACGAGCAGGAACATCTTCACCTCTCCCCATGCTCAGCAGTCAAGACATTCCTAAATCGAGCTATACCACTTTCAGACGCATGCAGGGAAGTGCTTTGGGCTGGGAGGAACTGAACTGTCCCCAAGTGACATCAGCCACGGACTGGATGTCCTGATGTTGCATCACCTCCATCTCTGCCCGCCCCTGGGCGCAGCTGCCTCTGCTTGG
Source organism: Phainopepla nitens (assembly GCA_013400175.1). Classification (NCBI taxonomy): domain Eukaryota; kingdom Metazoa; phylum Chordata; class Aves; order Passeriformes; family Bombycillidae; genus Phainopepla; species Phainopepla nitens. The sequence goes on along the minus strand of VXBQ01007014.1, from coordinate 422,401 downwards.
ACCCATGACAGCGGCTCCTGGTGGGCTCCCGAGCTGCTTCCAGGCTGGGAGACCTGGAGATGCAGCGTGTTTCACCCACGACCAGCCACAGGAGGGCTGCGAAAATCAACCTAACGCCCGAGCAACGCTGAGTTCAGAAGTGACCGAGGACAGGGAGCTCGCCGAGGGGTGGGGGGGACGAGTGCCCCTGGGGGGGGACTGACCTTGTGCAAGCAGCAGTGGCCGAGCGGTGTCCCCCGGAGCGCTGCAGGAGGCTGACGAAACCCCCCAAGGCAGGCAGGCAGGAGCTGCTGGCCCTGGCTCTGAGCAAACATTGCACGCTCCGCAGCAGGCCCATGCTCCCTTTGAAGATGCTGCCAGGGTCAAGGGTGGCCGCGGGCTGGTGGCCAGAGGGCTTTCAGCTATCCAGAGCAGATCACCTGCGCTAAAGGAGAGCAAATTAATAAGTGCAAACGTGCAGAGGCACATGCAGAGTGGAAAAAAAAAAACCTCCCTCCCCATTCAGCTCTCCGGACGCACAGAGGGAAGAGGGACCTTGGGGCACGGCCCCCAGGACAGCCCAGCTGCTGCCACCTCCCTCCCTACCCCTTCCTGAGCCACATGGGTGCCTGCCCCCGTGCCCACCGCTCACCTTGCCACCCCTCCCGGGAGCCCACGGCATTGCTCCATGCCCCAGCGGCCCCAGATCCAGCGGCATTCCCGGCAGGCAGCCCCTACCTGCCGCCGGCTGTGCTCCGCAGACCTTGCCCGGGGCCCGAGCGCCTTCAGCAGTGGCCCCGGGGGGAAGCTGGAAGATGAGAACGTCAGGGGCAGGCGGGATTTGAGACCCAGAAATTGCTTGGCTCAGTTCATTCTGTACAAGGGTGGAGAATATCCCAGGGAACGCTCAGCACATGCCTTTCCCCGCAGTTGGAAATTGGTCACACTGTGCATTGGCAGGGTTCTTTTAGTTGGGATGAATCTTTTTTCCCCCCTTGTTTTCTGTTTTTAATTGTTCATGCTGTTAAAAGCCCTCCTAGCCAGGTTGGGGACTGTGTTAGTTGTGGTTGGCACATTAATTTTAGCCTGACACACCTCACAGCTCGGGAAGTGAGAGTACAGAAATCTCAATTTCTCTTTGAGAAATCCTCAAAGCGCTGCCCAAGTGGGTGAAGTGGTGAATCCGGGCCTGACGTTGTAAATTATAAAAGGTAACAGCGAAGTGCCACTGCCCACGTCCCTCCCTTGTGGCTGAATTAGGTCCCTGTGCTGCCACAACACATACTTAACCCGGGCTGCTGAAGTCAACAGCCCCAGAGGCTCAGATAAGGTTACACCAGTGGTTCTGCTTCAGCTGGAGGGGAGACAAGTGAAGGCAGAGACTGTCAGGTGTAAGGGACAGAGCCCAGCCTGCACGGACAATCCCAAGCAAGGAAACCACAGGCAACAGGCTCAAAAATACTCCCAAAGGAAACACCAGTGGTGGCCTTGCTGAGCAAACAGATCTTACACACTCAGGAGACTGAGCGTGGAAATCAGGTGTGAAAAATAATTGTAACATGTTCAAGAAAGGAATTAATATTTAAGGCTGAATTGGAATTCGTCAGGCCTTGGGCAACTCCAGTTTTAAGGCAGCGTGGGCCTAATGTCTTATAAACTATGTGTATGAAAATAGGATGAGGCTGCACAAGGGGAAAAGATCCCAAATCTTCCCCTAAAAGCTCATGGTGAGGATGTAATACTGATACTAGAGGGGAGAACAGGTTTGTGCACTCAGGCTGGAGTTTCCCAGATTTCTGGGTCTCCAGACCATCACCCAGAACCGGAAGCAATGCTGAGATGTTCCTGGTGACGCCAAAAGGGACAGGCTGGGCTGCTGGGGGAGGCTGTGAGTGCCCAGTGACCACAGGCAGTGAGGCTGACGTGTTTGGGCAGCCTTGGACTTTGCCACCGTGGGGAGCAGTGCCAGCTGATGTTGGGCAAGGAGAAAAATCCCAGCCTCATCCCCTGTGCCGCCCCGGGAACGTGAGGCTCTGCCACTCGTCACCTCAGGGCTGCCAAGGGAGGGCTGCTCCCTGTGCCAGGGATGGGGGACCTGGGTAATTCAGGCTGGGGCAGAGGGGGAGCAAAGCCCTCCTGACGTGTTTGATGTTGCAACCCTGCCCTTATCTTTTTTTTATGGAGTCCCGCCACTTCCTTCTAAATCTGGGCTGTGCTCATGTGTCCTCCTCTTTTTTTCAAAGCTTTTTTGGTTTTTCCTTAGTAGCCACCCAGCTCACGTGAGCTCCTCTTGTGAGGAGATGATGTGCCCTGGGGAGACCCGGGAAGCTGCAGCTGGGCTGAGGAGAGCTCCATCCTGCCAGACCTCTTGGGGTGTCCTCTTGGGGAGAAACTCCATGGAAATGGCCCTGTGCCCTCTTGCAGTGACCATGTTGGCCAGTTCCTGCTCACAACCTTAGTTTTTTCCTGGCAGAAGCCATCACAGTCCCACTGAGGTCAGTCCAGAGCTGAATGAGCACCCAAGGAGCCTCTGAGGATCCTACTGGGCATCTGCTCAGTTGCCGACTGAGAAATGTGTTAATTTTTTTTAAGTTTTGGCCTTTCTCTCAGGACTTCTGAGTCTTTTAGGTGTGAGACAGCCACCACTCCAGTTCATTCCTAACCCCCTCCCTCATCTCTTGGGCTCAGCAGCATAAATCTTTATGGATCCATGATCGGAGCTACTCCTCCCCAGGGTTTTCCATAACTCCTCCCCCACATCTCCGCCTGGCACCACTGGGACCAGCGGGTGTTCTGTGGCTCCCGGCTGCCCCTTCCCCACATCAGTTTGGGTTTTGGCACGGTGACCAGCCCGTGTGGCCGGGCTGTGGCTGGAGGAAGGTGGGTGTACATCCCCGCGAAGCTGTGCCGGTGCCGAGAGCCCAGCCCTGTCCCCCTGGGGTTCCCAGCACCAGCCCCGCAGTCAGTTCGGAGCTGTCCCTGTACTCACCGGCGCTGTCACAAGCCGCCTGCTGAGATGCAGAGCCCTGCTTCGCATTCCTGATTTGACAGCGCCACCTCGTGAGGTGGCCCCGCTCCTGGGGACACCGTGGGACACTGTCCTGCCCCTCTGCTGCCTGGCACCGCGGCATTACAAAGAGCAGGATCAAATACCCACCTGGGGAGCAGATTCCTCCTCCTGCCAGGGAAACAGATCACTCCTGCTGCAGGACGGGTTCCTTCTCTTTCTCCTCCTTCTCCTTGTCCAGCTGGAGGGTCTCAAAGGTTGGGTCTCAGCCCCAGATCTGATGAAGAAAGATGCCTGACATGAAATGCGGGCTTGGTCTGTTTGGGGCAGACACATTGGGGTCTCCTGTGGAATTCCCATCCCAAGCTGAGCAGATGGACTGACAGCCACCATACCCAGCGCTGAGGTGCCGCCAGGAACTTGCTCTGAAGGCAAGAAGTTTGCCCCAGCAGGGAGAGGGGAAGGGTTTCATTTCAGGACTTGCCCGAGTGTGCCTGCAGGGCTGGTGATTTAAAAAGTGACATTTCACAGAATCACAGGATGGGTAAGGTCAGAAGGGACCACCTGGTCCAACATCTCAGCTCAAGCAGGCTCCCCTGAGCTTAGTACTTGAGGATTGTGCCCAGATGGCTCTCGAATATCTCCAGTGAGGGACGCTCCACAACCTCTCAGGGCAACCTGTTCCAGTGCTCAGTCACCGTCACAGTAAAGAAGTTTTTCCTCATGTTCAGGTGGGAATTCCTCAGTTCCAATTGCTGCTCACCCCATTGTTTGGCACCACTGAGAAGAGCCTGGCTTCCATCCTCTGGACATCCCCTCTTCAGGCACATGCAGACACAGATCAAATCCTCTCTCTCAGTATTCTCCTCTGCAGGCTAAGCAGGCCTGGAGGGAGCTGCTGAGAGCCCCACGGCCCCCCAGGAGTCACCAAAACAAGTGTGTCACAATCAGGGTGGCACTTTGGAACACAGCACCAGAACTCTGCACCGTCATGATGACTGCTGGTGAGTTACCCTCTGCTGGGGGCTCCAGCCCCTCTAAACACATCCCAAAATGTGGAAAAAAGGGGGAAAAAGCAGTATTAAGCTTTGAAATATGGGTCCTCCCTGTAACACAGCTGTGCCTTGATGGAAGAGGACATTTCCAAGGGCATCCACCCAACAGCAGGCTGATGCCAGCCCGCCTTCTTGCACCCAGATCTTTCAGACATGAATAAAACTTCACAGGGTAATGGGATGTGTTGGGCACTGACACCTGCACTGAGTCTTGTGTGGAGAAGCTGTGTTGTGCCCAGTGTCTGGGTAAGGCAGAAGAGCACATCTTGTGCCCTGCAGCCACAGTACCTCCCTTCTCTTGCCCTATGGATGCCACCACATTTGTGCCCAGCCTCCACGAACCACGTACCTTTGCTGTATAGGAGGCTGCCATTCAAACTTCCCAGCTCCTGCATGCTTCTGAACCTTCTGGTGCCTTCCAAACCACCTGTGCCACCCAGCCCAAAACACTTCACACATTTCAGACTGTCCCAGCCAGCTCCAAATCCTCCTGTGTGCACACAGGACAAGCTTGTACCATGTATCCCCTAAAGCTGATTTCCCCCCAAAACTCGTCCTTTGGCTCACACTGATGTCAGAGCTGGAAACACAAAGCCCAGGTCACTTTCTCTTCTCCCCCTGTAGCATCCATCGCCTCCACAGACTTGGGGCTGCTGCTGCAAGATGATGTTTTTGTCGACTTTTTCAACACCTTTCTGAACCTTCCTGTAAGTCTGCACCATAAAACCAGGGGCCTTTCAGAGCTCTCCTCAGGTGAACTTTCTGTGGCACTTTCTGTGTACTGGGAGTACACTACATTCAGGCTGGCAAAATGAGGGAAACCTGGGGATCTCAACTTGGAGACAGTGGTCTAAAAGGGAATTCCGTGCCCTTCTGTGTAGTGGGAACGGACCAGAACAGCTGGGCTCTGGGCTCCTCTGCCAGCCTCCGTCTCTTTCAGCTCTCCCTTTCCGTTTTGATCCAGGTTTTTGGCCAGACACCCCTGTACATCAGTGGCATGGGCCGGTGGTACCTGTGGCCAGAGCTGCCGAGCCACCGGGTGAGGACACGCCCCTTGTTAGCAGGGAGGAGTGGGAGGAAGAGGGAGGAAGGGCACAGGGCAGGGGAGGGCAGGAGCCGGTTTCTCACTGCCAAGGCCCCTCTCTGGCTCTCCTGTTCGTGCAGCTGGGTGATCATTTCAAACCCGGGCGTCATTTCGCTTTTAAGCCCTGGGCGGAGCACAAGCCATTTAAAGTCCTGCTGCAGTTTATGGGGTCTGTCCATAAACACCGAGAGCATGTGTGGCGGCAGAGAAGGACACAAACATCAGCCCCTTGTCCTGGATTCCTCCTGAATTCAACAGGAGCCAAGCCCTCTTGGTCACTGGGCTGGCTCTGCCCTCCCTCCCCACGCGTGTCCCCGCTCCCCACAGCCGCCAGCGCCGCTGGCAGCGCTCAGATCCCAAAGCAAAAAGGAGCGTGCTCCTCTGGAAGCTCCCGGGAAGCTGCCATGCCTGGGCTCTGGGAGGGCGGGCGAGGAGAGGCAGGGGAAGGAAGCCTTGCGGGCAGCCCTGGGCTCGCACGATCGCAGGCAGAGCTTTTGGGGACGCAAGCAGGGGCTGTAACTTGAGCATCCCCCTTGTGCCTCAGCACCGAGGTGGCTTTCATCGCCGTAAAGCAACGGGGCGCCTTCCCCACCTCCTTCCCCTGTAGCAGGGACCTGTTACTCACCCTAATCGCCAGGCAGGAGCCGGCTGCTTGCTCCCAGCTAATCCTCTCCTTGGGCAACGCAGGATCTCAGCCCCGCGGCTTTACTGGCTTGGTTGGAAAAGCACCGGCTGCCTCACTTCTGGAAATCCAGCCTATGCCTCCACCTCGTCCTCTGCCAGAAGCTGCTGGGTTTCATTCGCTCGGGGGAAGCAGGTGAGTCATCGCGGCACGGAGGAAATCGGATCGGCTTCTCCTGTGCGGCTGGGCTTCCTCTCTCTCCGGGGCTGTCACTGCCTGGTGCCTGCCCAGTGGGTCGTGCCTCTGCTCCGGGTTAAGAGGGCGTTGCACATCCCATTTTTAGGGAGGCGGCAGGTCCCGATGGGATGTGCAGGGATTTACTCCACCACGCTGTTAATACCGCTAAGCACCTGCCTAGCAGGGTTCACCGAGGGGTGGAGCAGAGCTGGGGAGCATCTCCTGGGGCACGGGAAACCGAGGTGCTGATGTTTTGGGTTTGCTCCTGGGCAAGGATGCCCTGAGAAAATGGGCTGTAGTCTCTCTTACTGGCAACAAGTCTGGACTGTGCTCACTCTGCCCCTAAAATGAGCATTTCTCAGTCCAGCCAGGTATTTCTCAGCCTGCGTGTGTCAACCGCCACTGGAAAGCAAGCTGTGGCAGTGGGAATGCAGATTCTCTTTTCAGAAAAATAAGCAATTCACCAAGGCTTTTCCTGAGTCTATTGCTGCTGCTTCTCCGGTCGGGTTGAAACTCAAAAGCTGGAGGAAGCTGAGGGTGAGCCCGAAACTCAGGCAAGAAAAGATGGACATTTGCAAGGAAGAGAGTCACAACAGCTGGACAGGCTGTCCCTGACAGGAGTGAGGTGTCCTTGCAGACACCACGTGTGCATCCCACAGCTTGTCTAATACTCCCAGGTCAGGGTGATTTGCTCATCTCCCTCCAGCAGCTGATGCCTTAAGTTTTAGGTTTTATATTTTTCAGATTCTGTGATGTTTGAGTGTGTAGTTCTGAGCTTCATATGAAGGCTTGGTGAGCTCTCTTCACAGAGTAGGGAGACAAAACAATTCCTTTCCAGCTTGGGACCAAGGACAAATTTTAGGCCCAAGAGTGTCAACAACAGTGAAGGAAGAGAGGGAACAAGGAGGATGGAGCTTCATAACCTGAAGCTGTAATTGGACAATTAACTCCAATATACAATACTGATAAAAGTGTGGGACCTCGTGACCAGACGTCCATTTTGGGACCATTGCTGGATTGCTTGGGTGCAGGCCCGGTGGGGTTCCTGCACTGCCCAAGGTGGATCCTTTCAATAAATACCTTTTTATCCTTTTATTCTACCTAGTCTCTGTTTCCAGGTCAGCCTTTCCCGGCGTCACCGCCACTTTCAGGGTGGGAGCTGAGGAGTTTCCTTGGGATCTGGCAGGCAACTCCTGATGCCACCTGTGCATTCTGTCCTACAGCAGAGCTCCTGAACTGGCAGAGTGCTGACCAGTGGCTGCTGGAAAGGTGCATCAGTGGGAGCCACGGCATGCAGCATTTCCGCACCTTCGTCCAGGGAACAGCAGGTGGGCAAGGGATGCTCCACAGCACCCTCCCAGCCAGCCATGGGCCACCTGCCTGGCAGGACGCTGGCACAGAGCTGGGGGCATGGGTAAGATCCCAGAGAAAGCTTTGGAAGGTGAGCCAGCAGCCAAGCTGGCAGGGAGATGCATGAGCATGGCTTTTCTCTGCTCTGTTCCCTCGGTTCATCCAGGTGATGTTTCCTTCTGCTTCATCCATCCTTGGGGCTTTCAGGGGCTCCTCCCAACTCCCATCCCTTGTCTGATCTGCAGGGGAAGAACTGATTGACTTCTGGCTCATCACTGAAAGGCTCCTGGGTCTGGACGAGTCAGATGAGAGTCAGAGGGACTTGTTCTTGTCCCTGCTTCACAGGCTGAGAGCCACTCACCTGCGTGAAGGCTCCAGCGTCGTCACCCTCTGCACCACCATCGTCGGTAAGAAACACGGGAGCTGGGGTTGAGCACCACCCTTCCAGAGAGGGTGAGCATTCCTGGGTGCTCCCAGGGGGATGGGATGCCATCACCTGCTTGGTTTGGCTGGGGAACACCCTGCACGGAACCATCTCCCTGTTGTCACGCCCTGCATCTGTCTCAGGATCTCTGCCGAAAGCCAGGCACATCCAGTCCATCAGCACCAGGAGGGAGGTTCTAAGCAAGATGCACGAACAGGCCCTTTTTATGATTCAGAGTTACTGGCTCCCTAAATTCTTCGTGCACTGCAAGATGGGGATGGATGAAGAGGAATCGTGCCAGCCTTTGCTCCGGGAATATCAGGAACATTTATCACAGGCCCGCTGGCAGGAGCCCCCAGGCCTTGCAGAGCCCCTCCCCACGATGCACATCAAAAGGAACCAGGGCGTGTCAGGTCCCTACTGCAGCCACAAGGCCAAAGCAGAGGTGTGGCCTCTGGTCAAGGAGGGGAGAGACACCCAAGAATTGAAAATGGCCACTTTTGGGCTGAAACCAGAGCAGCAGCCACGGCCAGCTGGGAGCACGGAGGAGTTGTGTCTGGATAGGGATGCTTTGGGATCGATTCCCCAGCAATCAGAGCATCCTCCCTTTGGAGGCAGAGGAGGAGTAACATTTCCTGGAAGACCTCAGTCCGGTGCAGAGCGGGATCTAGAGAACCTCTGTAAGGGGAAAATCCTCTCTGACCTGCCTCCCTCTGCACCCCTTGCCCGGCTGCCATCCCTGAAAAAGCCAGTCAAGACCTTGGATTTCCTTCCCTGGGCCCTGAGTGCCGAGGCCTGTGCGGGACGACCCTTCAGAGACTTCCTGCAGCGCCAGAACCGGCCCATGGAGACTCATCTCCTGGACCTGTGGCATGACCTGGAGGAGTTTCTGCCCGTGGTGCTGGACTCCAACAGAGAAAACAGCTTCTTCCTGCGCCATTTGATTGGGGAAAAGATCTGCAGGACCTACCTGCAGGAAGGCAGCATTGAGAAGCTTCCCTTGGAGACCAGGACTCTCGTGAGTTTGTGGAACCATCTGATATGTGGAGAATTCTCCCCCTGGATATTCAGAGCCCAGGAGGAGATATGCAAGGTACACAGGGGTGCTGGCAGCAGTCAGGCTGGGAGGTACAGCTGGCATTGGCACCCCTGTGCTGGTGTGAGGCCTGTGGGCATGTTTAGGAAGTGAAGCATTGGGAAAATTAAGAGGGAAAGAGATTAGGAAGGGAAAAACTTAGACAGGACCAGTGACCAAGATGCCCCAGGCCAGTGGAGAGGAGTATCCTCACTGGTTTGCTGGGCAGCAGAGCAGTGGTGAGCAGTCACTGAATATCTCTGGTGAGCCTGGCTACATGCACATTCCAAGGGATGACAGGGTGGTGGCCATCCTTTTGCATTCATCACTGGTTCCAGCACAACCCCAGTAAAACCCATTTAGAACCCCAGCCCTTCTGGGCAGCCCAGTGGACCAAGCTGGATGGGCAGGCGTGTCCTGGGCATGTCAGCAAGTTGAGAGCCACCTATGGCACCCAGCACTGTGACCCAGCCTGAGGACAATCCTCCTTTGCTCCTCCTCAGGTGCTCTGCGGCCTCTATGAGGAATTTCTGGCCGATGACGACAAGACGTTCCTCCAGTTCACGGTGAGGGGGAGGCGCAGGGGCATCCTTGGGGGGTGTGCAGGCTCCTGCAGGGATGTGAAAAGTTGGAGGGATGGAAGGAGGGAGGAAAAGCCCAGCATTAGCTGCAATGGTCTGGCATCCCATGATATCCCCAGCCAGTGCTGCCACAGTGTGACAGAGCAGATCCTACCCCACTCCAGCTGCCTGGAACAATGATCCTCAGCTTTTCCAGCGTCTCTGCCCGTTAAGCTGGCAGCACTGCAGGCACAACTTGCAAGAGCCCCCCCGAGACAAGCTGTGACCCTGCCTAAAAGCAGGGAGAAATGTAATTGCAGGCTTTTAGGGTAGGCACGGGTGAGCCTAGCACTTCTGGAAATTGATCTCCCCCTGACTTTTTTTAATGTATAATTATTCCTGCTATTAGTGTGACTCATGTGCATGACACACATGGGATGACCCTGCCCCAGCACCAGTGCCTGGCCAGCACAGGAGGGGGAAGAGGCCATGCAGCCTTTTAGCCTGACTCAACCACCCTCAAGTTTTCCACATAATATTTTTCCACCAAAAAGGATGATACAAGAAATCAGAGTCCCACAAGCTCTCTTCCCAGCCTATTATTCATCCTGGCATCAGAAATCCCATAATACCTACCCCAAATTCCAGCATTACAACCAGAAACCTCCCCAGAGGCAGAACCCCCTGAGCATCCCACCTGCACTGGTACTTGCACAACCCATGCAGGCAATTTTTCTTACTGCAGATGGTGCTCTTCAAACCAACTGTTTTTCCAAAATGAAATGTAAAATCAGCAGCTGATCCTGGAAATGTTAAGGAGAGGCAGTCAGGACTTGGAGTCCTCAAAGACCTGGCTCCCAGAGTCTCAGCCAGCGAGAGCTGAGTGTTTTGGAAAAGTCAGCTGGCAGCTCCTGACCCTGACTCATTAACTGCTCTTGGTGGGAAGTTAATTAGCTGCCCAGGCTTTTCAGCATCTCTTGTCGAGGAAATCTCCCCTCCGAGGCCAGAGCTGGTCTGGGAGTGCGATTAGCACTTCAGCAGGCGCTGGGCCGCGCTCTCTGTGGGCACCATCCCCTGAGCCAAACTCCTCCCAGCTCTCCTGCTCAGGTGTCAGAGGAACTGCTGAGGGCTTAGCAGGGTTATTTTTGCTGCCTGCTCTCAGCTCTCAGCCAGAAACCAGCCACTCTACCCCTGCTGCAAACTGTTTGTGTGTGGGGAGAGGCAAAACCTGCAGGAGGAGTTTTGGGGGGAATAAGGGAGGCACTCCCAGGGCACCAGCTGGAGCCAGCCCCGGTGACAGCAGCCAACAAAACAGCACACGAGGTGCTGGGGACACCTTCAGGGTTGTTTCCAGCCCTCCTGAAGGGATGTTAAACTCTTCAGGAAAGCTGCAAGGCTGTGTCCAGCCTACCTCTGGCTGTCTGTCCCCAGGACATCCCAGCCAGCTGAGCTGAGCTTTGTGCTCACATAGATTCCTTCCAGACTGCTTGAAGCTCAAGCAGAGATCTAAAGTGGGCAGGTTTGTAGTCTGGGGCACAGTAAAACACGTGGGCACAGTGCTGGAGGTGAGGAAGGTGCTCTGTGACATCACCCTGCCCTCCTCTCGCCGCAGGCTCCCGGGATGGATGTCCCCATGCCCAAGGTGCCAGGCCATGCTGCTGGCAGAAGGGAACATTTCTACCTGTCCCAGAGGATGAACCAGTCCCTGAAGCTGAGCCAGGCCTTGCACGGCACCAGGAGCTTGGAGGAGGTCTCCTCCAAGCTCTGGCAATTACTTGCTGCTCGGGACCTCCAGAAAGGGGGCTCCATCCAGGCAGAGATGGAAGTGCTCCTGGGCAGCGCTGGTAAGAGGAGGCTCTCAATTCCTGGTGTTGGCTGAAGCCAGTAAAGCGTGTTTTTTGCTTTATGGCCCTAAACAGGTGATGGACATGATGGAGTGGGTTGGCACAGTGGATCTGGGAGCCTTCATTTATAATCAAAGCTTTGGCAGTGACCTAAGGGCCAAATTCCCTCCTGATAGTACCAGGGGCACCAAATGCCAGATCCTTGCACTGGCCTGGATCACCAGATCAAATGAAGGCTGCAGCAAAGTGACTGAAGCCCAAAGCCAGCAGTGGCTCCTGCCACCGCAGTTCCACATTTTGGCCTTCTGAGGATGCTGAGACTGGCCATGCTGGTGCTACTGGTGTAACCCCTCAGCTTTGTTCTGTCATGCAATCTTTTGGGAGTGACACCAATTTTCTAGGCACCTGAGGTGCACTGAGGGTGACAGCAGTCACCTGTAGCGCTCCTGTAGCCTCAGTTTTACCCAAGGAATTCAGTGCCACGGGTAGGCCATGGAACAGGGCACACAAGGGGATGGAGAAGGTAACAAAACCCAGCCCTCAGAGCCAGTGCTGAAGGGCTGTCGCAACAGAGATAATGGACATGGGATTTGTCCCCTCTCCTCTCTGTGATGCAGAATTCCAGAGAATGATGGCAGATGAGCTGGCTGTGGGTAGCCCAAGCAAGGAAGAGGAGCTTCTGCAGCTCATGAGTGCAGCACTCAGTGAGTCCAGGCTGGGCAGGCAAGAGGCTGGGTGGGCTCCCAAACATCCATCACCCTTGGGGGTGCTTCAGGGACTGGGCGAGCAGTAGGCATGGCTTCATCTGGTGGAACTTCTCCAGAAGGAAAGGCCTATCCACCCCCAACAGGCTGTGCTCTGGGGCATTGATCCAGCCAGGGAGGGTGGTAGTGGGGGATTTCTCTGAAGCAGATGCTGAGGGGGTCAAACCATGAGAGGTGAAGAGCTCCCTCAGTGTCTCCTGAGCCAGAGTCACCATGGAGGCACCACACAGAGGCTCCAGGATCCAGCTGTGTGCAGGCTCTGGCTGTCACCTCAGGAAGAGGCCAGCTCTGTTTCTGTCCCCACAGCTGTTGCATCCGAGAGGATTGCTAGAGAGAATGCTGCTGCAAGGAAGCGCAGGAAACTCAGGTGTGGCACCTCGCAGCACAGAGCTTTGCCTCTTCCACTCTTTCAGATTTTTCCCAGTGCTCCCCTGTAGTGCCACTGCTCCCTCTTTGGTCATTTGGCCCTCTCAGATGTAGGCATAGGTGGCCTGTGGGTCTAAACCACAGAATTACCAGGGAAAGGAGAAAAATTAACACTCCACTCCTCCAGTTCAGATTTGCTCTTCACACCTCGTGCGTATTTTGTGCACTTCATCCTCAATCAACCCCCAGAATGCCACCTGGGCAGTCCTCAGATTCCCAGAAAAATCACTTAAAATCACACTGTAGGCATACTTAAATCTCTGGACTCGTGTCTCACCTTCTGAGAATACTCCAGCCGTGAGTCCTTGCAGCTTCACACTGGGATATAAAGCAAATGGAAAAATGATGGTGAGCACCTGAGCTGAGTTGATTTCTTCAGCCCAGTTATGCAAATGCACCCTGCCCAACGTCCATCCCACCCCGAGGGGCCAGACAGAAACTGCTATAAATGCATTTTTCTATGACCCATCAGCCAGTGCACTGGTATTCCATCCAGACCCTCACCCCAAGCCTACGAAATCGCTTCTGGGCCTGCAGGCACTGGAGGAGGAAACACTGCAGATAACCAGGACACATACTCCCAAGGCTACCACGTGCAAGAAGAGAGCCCAGGGGAGGGTATCTAGTGCCCTCTAACATTGTCCAACCTCCTCCAGGGGCAGAAATCCAGTGGGACCCCAACCCCAGGGCTATCCCCTATCAGCTCCTCCCCACCTTAGCCCCCCTTCCGTCAAACCAGTGCCCTCCTCATGCCTCTGGCTGCCCTTGATGCCCTCTCTGCTCTCCCATCTGGCAGGTTTGAGGGAGAGGATGAGGAGGATGAGGATGGGGATGAGGAAGAGGAGGGAGGACGCCACCATCCGAAGAAGAAGAAGAAGAAGCAGAAAAAGACAGAGAAGCAGAAACAGAAGAAGGAAGAAGAGGAGGATTTGTCGCTCTGGAGCAAAAAGGCCAGGTCCAGGCATCGTCAGCCTGTGCAGGAAGGGGAAGAGGACCTCAAGACACAGGGGATGGTAAGCAAAGACCCTGTGTGCTGGCAGGCTGAGGATGTCTGCCAGGCAAGGAAGAGAGGAGATGCTGTGAGACAAAGGATGTGACATAAATGGGGTGAGGGGGTGAGACTTGGAGAGCTGCAGAAAAGCAGCAGGGAGAGGCTCCCTCCTACAGGCTCTAAAGTCCTGCTCCACCATGTCTGGTCAGGACTGTCAGAGCAATTCACACCATCCCCTGTGGCCACCTGGGAAACTGAGAAATACTGGGAAGCAAAGGTGATGGCTGGGTCACAAACCCCTCTGCCAAGGCTGCTCCAGCTCACAGCGGCGCATCCAAACAGGAGGGCTCAGCCCCAGTGCTGCAGCTCCCTGGCTGATATCTCTGCAGGGATGGGCCTGGGATGCCATCCGGGACCTCGTCAGGAGCTTCTGCAAGTTCCAGAGGGAGATGAAAGATCAGAGACGCCGTGCAGAGTTTGAGGAGTTTCTCCTTCAGGAGCGAAGAAACGAGAGGGAAAGTATGTCCAGTGTCCTGCCACCCCTTCTTGTCCCTCCCCAGGGCACCCCCTGGGTTTAGGTAAAGAAGAAAATGGAGGAAACCTGTCCCTTACCTCCCACCACCATCACTCAGTGCCCTGTTATGCTGCTGCATCTCTCTCAAGCAATGCTGTATATGCAGCACTGCAACCCTGCCTCAAATCAAAACAAAAACAAAAACAAAAACCAACCAACCAAACAAACAAACAAAAAACCCAAACAACCAACCCAAACCAGGAAACACTAAATGGAGCTAAGGTGAGACAGGCCAGAAAAATAAACAAAAGGAAATTGTTTTCTGGGCAACAGGGAGCTGACCTAAACAGAAAGTTTACACACAGGTTTGAGAGAAGGCTGGAAAAGCAGTTAGAGAAGTAATCTACTAAACACACAGAAACCCCATTTAGATCAAGAGAATTTTGTATATGGGGGAAACAAGAGATTCTTTTTCCCTTTCATCCTCACTCATTATCTGCTTGTGGGCTCTGTCAGAGCCAGGGCCAACAGCTAGACAGACCAGCAGGCTTTAGGAATAGTTTAGGAATTGTTTCCTAGGAATTGTTTCCCTACGGAAACAGTGACCATAAACACCCTGTGGGTGCAAAGAGGAGGAGGGATGGAGCAGATCACCAAGCCAGAGGGAGGGTGCAGCCCACAGAGGTAGAAAGGCCCTCAGCAAATTGTAGGCAGGTGAGGTGAAGGAGCAAACCCAGTGCTGGGCAGCAGGACACAGCCCTTCTGCTCTTCCCCTGCCTCAGACTTAACCGTCAAGGAGAAGAAGAAGAAGAGCAAAAGTCCCGGGAAGAGCGCCCGCTCCCGCAAGGGCAAAGCGCGGCCAGCAAAGGTGACGCTGATAAAACGCCACATTTTGGACAAACGGCTCATCGTCGTCAGCTTCCTCGTCAACGACCTCCGCTTTTACCTGGAGATGAACAAGTAAGTTCCTCTTCCACCAGGTGCTCAGGTGCCACTGCAGAATCCCAGAATGGTTTGGGTTGGAAGGGACCTTAAGGGTCATCTAGTCCCGACTCCCTGCCGTGGGCAGGGACGTGTCCCACTGGACCAGGTTGCTGAGAGCTCCATCCCTTGTCTCTGGTCTGAACCCATCTCTGATAGAAACCTCCAAAGCCCCCTTTTCAGCCTGCTGTCATCCCCTGGCTCAGGGTTCCTGTTTGAAATCCTTTTGGTTTGCTAGTCCCAAGCAATCCAACATTTTGCCCACACCATTCTGGATGTCCCAGTTGTGGTGGCATTTCTGCCTTGGCTTTGTCCACGTTCCCAACAAACCTGTAAGACCAACCCATGGCCAGTGGGCACCAGCCCTGCAGCCAACACCCCCACCATAGGCAAATCCCCAGTTTTCAATCCTCCTCTTCTCCCCAAAAGGGGGAACATCACCTGCCCCAGGTGGATCCTATGACCACGAGGGTGGCAGAAGAGGGAGATGACTTTTCATACCTCCCATGTCACTGTTCCACACCTTGAGGATTGGTTTTCCTGGCCAAGCAAATACCAAATCAAGCAAGAACACGACTGTCTAGCCTAGCAGCAACCAGCACTTTTCTCAGAGCAAGACCCCATGTGCCTTTGCAGGTTTTCCAGGTTGGCTGACTGCAGCATGCGGACAGAAAAGCAAGTTGCCTTTCTCAAAAAGAAACTTGACATCATCAGCAGTCTTTTCCTGAACTCTGATCTCCCTCCCAAGCTGCGGGTGAGACCCTGGGACCTTCCCAGGAAGGCTGGAGGCTGCTGCCTGCTCGTTGCTCCAGGCCATTGCAGCACAGCTGGGAACAGTGGTGGGGAAAGAGGAACAGGCAGGGCTCTGGATCTGCTGGGGGGGGCTTTGGGGTGTGCTCTGCAGCTTGGGGTTTCCACTTGGGCTGGGAGGGGTGGGAAGCAACCCCCTAGTAGACCCTGATAAAATGAGAACAAGCATGTGGATAAGGATGGGAGAGGTGGGGATGATTGTCCAGCATTACCTGCTGGAGAAATGCCAGGGCTGAAGCTCCAGGACGGTGCTGCACACCACCAATCCAGTCCTTTCACTCTTCAGAGGCCAGTGTCACCATCATGCCTTCCCCACTGCACCCACCCCATCTCCTCCCATCTCCCCTTTGGAGGGCACAATGCTTCCCACAGAAATCCAGTTGGGATTTTGCCCTTGTGCCTGGGCCAAGCAGCTGGGATGGAGTTTGGGTCTCTTCTTAGAGACTGCTGAGGTGGGCTCAGGGAGAGAAACCTGGCCCCAGCAGGAGTGCTGCAAAGTACTTTGCTCTCTTCTGTGCCCAGGTCAACATCTCTGAGAAAGAGAGGGATTTAATCTGGCTTTCATCTTCCAAGAGGCCGCTGACCCGGGCCATCTACCACAACGCCAAGGTCACCCTCTTCCCCATTCTGATGTACTTCTGGAGAAGGTACCTCTCCATCCCCTCTCTCCGAAGCTGGAGGAGGCTCTGGGGATGCTATCCTTTGCCTCCAGCCTCATGCTGAAAAGGCAGATGAGACCCTCCCCAGGAGCTCAGCTGGAATTGTCTTCTTGGAGCCTCGCTGTCTCCGGTGTTTCTCACGCAGGTTCTGCACCTGGAAGGTGATGAGGAGCTTTCGGGCCCACCAGGCAGTCGGGAGCTCTGAGACCCGTGAGCAGGACAGCAGCTTTCAGCTCCCCAAGGGGGACAGGAGCTCCCAGGGCCAAAAGGGGGAGAGGAGATCCCAGGGCCAAAAGGAGGAGAGGAGCTCTCAGGAGCCCAAGCAGGGCAGGAGCTCCAAGGCAGGCAGGGTTCCAGCCTCTTCAACTTCTGCAAAAACCCGCTCCAAAGCACCCAAGATCCCCATGCTGGTGCCCACTCTCTCCACACGTTTTGCTCCAGGTTTGTTCTTCCAGTGCAGAAACACCCATCTTTTAAGTTCCCCTGAAAAGGCTCCCCTCCTTCACAGAGCTTTGAGGGTGTATGTGGTGCAGGCCTGCTGGGAAAAGGGAATGGAATGGAGTTTTTTCCTGTCAAAATCAGTCAAAACTGTCCAGTGGGATTTTCGAAATTTTCTTTGGTGAATAGGGAAGTGAGCACAGAGACTTCCCAAGCAAAGAGCTGTTGCATAATTCCTATTTATTGCAATAACCAAGTTAAAAATACTCAGGCACACCCCCTGAAACAGAAATAAAAATCCCTAATCTTTCGGGTTGCAAGTCAAGCGTGAGCAGGAAAAGGAGAACAACTGTGCAGCCAAACACCAGGCACAGTGGCATTCCATGGAGGATGCTTTGAATATCTGGAATGGAGAATAAGCTCCATCAGGATTTGAGGTGACATCTCCAGGGAAAGAGATATTTTTTCTTCCTCATCCTCTTGTTTAGTTTCGATACACTGAATAACTCTAAACTGAAAAACACCAAGGGATGCTGAGCGCTGTCAGTCTGCCTGACAGCCTGCTCCTTGGCTGAATATTCATTTGGAAATTGTCTAATTGATTTTTGATTAAAGGGGAAACCAAAATAGGCACATACTAATCTTGCTTTGATGGATGAGTGGGCGTCAGCAAGCTGCTGTTCTGCTCCCTGTCATTTATCACTGTCAAGTTCTGGCTAAAAAACAGCAGAGTTTGGGGATTTGGATGCCTCCAGGCAGGTGCTTGAGCTCCTGCTCCACAGCAGGGCTGAGGTGACAGAGCCCTGTGCTCCAGGAATGCCAAGCCATGTCCATAGCTCAAACCACCTCACGCCCTGGCTATTCCCATGGACAACACCCATTCTCCAGCTTGGGTCTCCACCTTGTTACAGAGCCTCACTGCTCTTCCAGGACCTTCTCAAATGTCGTTGTTTTAATGCAAAAGTCACAAAAAAACCCCCAGAAAAACCTCGGGTATCACGCATGTATTCCAAGGTAGTGATAAGCCAGAAGCTTTGTGTTACACCTGAGCTGCTGGCTGTGTTATCTAGGACAAGGATGGTGTTTGCCAGGGTCTTCAGGCAGCCAAGAGAGTGACGTTTAAACCGATTCAGATTAGAGACAGGAAGTCGTTTTTTACACTAGAGGGTGGTAAAACACCGACACAGGTTGCCCAAGAAGCTGTGGCAGCCCCATCCCTGGAAATATTCAGGATTAAGTTGGATGGGGCTCTGAGCCACCTGGTCTAGTGGAAGGTCTTTGGGGCTGCCTAGATGGTCTTGAAAGGTCCCTTCCAACACAAATTATTCTGTGTTTAAATCAGTGCAAACTGCTGCAAGGGTTGGGACAGTCCCAAGCAGCACAGCTCATATTTAACGACAGCCACAGAGAGTGACTGCTCTGGGAGCTGCTCTGGACACGTAGAAAAGGCTGTGATCCCTCCAGCACGGACATTAATCCCATAGGAACTGTCCCTGGGACAACAGTCCCCAAGCCACTGCTCCTTGCTGCATCTCACAGGGATGAGTAACAGGAGCCAGGCAGAAAAAAAAAAATCCCTCAGCTTGCCTGCCATGTGGGGGACAAGATGTGTGACCCAAAATAGCTGCTGCTTGTGACTGCGCTGATGTCCTCACCAGCTCCCAGACACTTTTCTGCACCTTATGCTTTCTCTATGACCTTTCTCTAAGGGTCTTGCTTTTCTAACCTTTAGGTTAAAACTTGCTTTTGAACCGGGGGTGGGGGGGAATTGGTTTTGTTGCCTTTTAAAAAGCACCGACATTGCTGGGGGAAACAACTGTAATTGCAGAGAAAGCCTCCTCTCCCTCACGCTTTTTGAGGGAGCGTGTTTTGAGGGATGTGCGGACGCGGTGTGAGCAGGGCTGGCTGGTGGCAGGCAGGGACCCATCTGCCATCACCAGGCGTCACTGTGGCACTGTCGCTGCACTGCCCGACCCTGGGACAGGCTGCCCAGGCAGGCATAAAGCCTGGCACACCACCTCATCTCCCATTTCTGCCACCCAGCCTTGCCACGGAGCCAGGGTGGGACGTGTCACCCCCCACCCTGCAGCCCCCAACACGTTTTGCAGTCAAGCTCTCAAGTCCTTACTCAGCCATCCTTCCTTGTGCTCTGGGCAAGCCCCAAAAGATTTGAGGGGGGCACACGCTGCTGTGCTCCCTCATTTGCCATCAGAGCACTCCATGTCCTTTCCCTCACCAGGTAACAGGGCTGTCCTTATCTACTCGCTGTCAGAAGGCCTCGAGCTCCGGCTACCACGGCCGAAGAAAACTGAGCCTCCAGAGGAGCAGAAAGGTGAGTCAGCGCTGCAAGGAGCCCTCCTGCCCCTGAGGGCTGCGGGGCTGGGCTGCAGGGCTCCCTGCACCAGCCCACGGTGGGACTTTGTGCTGTCGTTTCCCTCAGATTCAGATCCCAGTGGGGAGAAGAGGTCCTCGCTCAGCGAGCCTGCCCCTCAGGATGGGTAGGTGCTCCCAGAGGGGTTCAGCTCCTCCAAACCCCACCAGGACAGGCTGTGGCTCCCCTTAAATCACAAGGGTTTGTGCAGGATGCTGCTTGGCCCAACCATCTCCAGTCACAGTCACAGAAAACTCCCAGCTGCTGCACATCTCCATGCTCAGAATTCCTTCCTGTGAGCATCCCTGCTCCTCTCCATGCCCAGAACTACTCCCTGGGAGCATCCCTGATCCTTCTCCATGCCCAAAATTCCTCCCTGGGAGCATCCCTGATCCCTCTCCATGCCCAGAATTTCTTCCTGGGAGCATCCCTGATCCTCTCCATGCCCAGAACTCCTCCCTTAGAAGCATCCCTGATCCCTCTACACGCACAAAATTGCTCTCTGGGAGCATTCCTGATCCCTCTCCATGCCCAGAACTCCTCTCTGGGAACATCTGTGATCACTCTCCATGCCCAGAATTCCTCTCCAGGAGCATCCCTGATCCTTCTCCATGCCCAGAATTCCTGGCTGGGAGCATCTCTGATCCCTCTCCATACCAGAACTCGTCTCTGGGTGTACACAGCCCTGTGCTGGTCCCTGATCATCCTCACCCTGCCTCCAGAACAGCAGCCACTGATGCAGCATCTCTCCCTTTCCTGCAGGATCTAAGGGAAGCTCAGCCCTCCCTCGAGCAGCTCTCCCAAAACAGCAACCCCAGGGATGTGATCCGAGGAAGCTGAGCAGCCTGGACACCGGGAATTGTTTGCTCTCAGCAATAAGACCTAAAAATAAAGCAACTCACAGCATCCTGCAGCCTACCTGGCGACAGCACAGCAGCTCACAGCTCTGCAGCCCTGGCAGGGCCGTGCTGTGACGGGTGTTTGCAGCTGAAACACCACACACATCTCCTTCCTCACATGGATCTGTAAAATGTACCTCAGCTCCTCACCTTTCCACATGGATTAAATCCATCCTGTGGGTAGCAGGGCTCAGAGAGACCATTTGGCTCACTTACTCAGCTGGGTGCTGAGATGGTGCCTGTTCTGCCAAAGCCTCTCTCATTTTCCAACAAAAATCAGCTCATGCTTCACTGGGGCTTCAGCATGGGTGGGTTTTTTTATGAGATTTTGGTTTTTTGATGTTTTTTTTTTGTTTTGTTTTGTTTGGTTTTTTTTAAGGCAGTGTGTTTACAAAGCACTAACCAAATCACGGCAAGGGCCTTAATTTTCCCCAGGTGAAACTGAGTCAAAGTGACTTTGCCAAATCACCAGGAAGTGCGGAAATCACAAATATTCTTCGGACCTCGTGAAGAAAAGACCCCAACCTTTATCATTTTGTCAGATGAAAGCTCTCAGCTTTGTGATTTTGAGCTATTTTTAACCACTTTTTAATCACAGATCCTAGAAGAATGCATCCTGGGAATAACACCAGGTACATTTTAAGGCAGGTGACAATATCTTTCATATTTATCAATTATGTTTATCAACACTTTGCCTCTGGAGGATCAAAACCACCCAAACTCAAGAACATTTATTTAACTCAAGGCCTTGGGAAGCTGGTACAACATGAAATGTGACCAACTCTCAGAACTGCTCTTGTGCTGGAAGTTGATTTTGCCCTGAAAGGTTTCAGTCCCTAAATCTTGCTGTGTTTTTGTGAGCTTTTCACTAACACTTCTGAGCCCAGCTGAATCCAGGCCCTCTAAGGCCTCACAGACGTGCCTGAAGCTCAGCTCAGCAAAACCACAGCCTAAGAACAGCCTTCACTCCACTGCTTCTGTGGGCTGCTTGGTGGGTTTGTTTTTCAGAGCAGCAGACGAGCCACGGCGAGCTGGGAGCATCCCTGTGCACACAAGCACATCCTCAACAGGCAAGAGCCAGGACAGGGAGCACCTGATCCCACCACACCGGGCTGAGCCAGCTGTCCTGGGGGGCCCCAGCACAGGAAAAAGGCAGAGGCACAGCAAATGGAGGTGGAGAGCAGGGCAGTGAGGTGTGTGGGGCCAAATCACACCTTCGGGCACCGTTTGTGGGCTGCAAACCTGCCTGAGGCAAAGGCAGGCAGCACTTCCCAGCTGGGCACCGGTGCTAGGACATCCCACAGCACTAATTTTGGCAGCTGGTTCTGCCCCCAGCTCCCCAGGACACCTCCACCCTCGGGATGTGCCCCAGACACGGCCACAGCACCCAGCTGCAGCACTGCCCACCAGTTTTCCATCCTGCCTGGCATCTCACTGGCCCATCGCCCTGGGAGAGGCAGCCTGGTGTTTTCCGCAGCCTTGCTCCCAGTCCTGCATTCCTTCCTCCCATGGCCAGATGCTCCAGGAGCAGTCTGCTCTGCAGATGCTGTGCCTGTGTTGCCTAGAAAGGCTGATCTGGAAACAGAGGCTAGGCAGAGTAAAAGTATAAAAAGGGATTTATTGGAAGGATCCAGCTTGGGCCATGCAAGAACCCCTTGGGGCTACACCCAAGCACTCCAGCAATGGGCCCAAAATGGACGCCCAGGCACGAGGTCTCACACTTTTATAAGCTCTGGTCCATTGGCATATTGGAGTTAATTGTCCAGTTACAGCCTCAGGTTGTGAAGCTCCATCCTCTTTGCTCTTCCTCTCTTCTTCACTGTTGTTTACACTCTTGGGCCTAAAATCTGTCCTTGGTCTCCAGCTAGAAAGGAATTGTTTTGTCTATCTACCCTGTGAAGAGAGCTCACCAACCCTTCATATGAAACCCAGAACTACACATTAAAACAGCACAGAGTCCAAAAACATAAAAGCTAAAATTTAAGACATCACCTGTATCAGGTTTCTTCTCTGACAGCAGCCTGCTGATGCTTCTGGTTCTCAGAAAGCAGGACAGAGCACAGGAGCCGCCCCTGGAAATTCTACCCAGCAGCCAGATTGCCCCAGAGAAATAAGTCACAGCCTCTCTGGGTTTAATCTCTGCTCCGTTTTGGGCACAGCTTTTGAGGCTGCAGATCCCCAGCCCTTCAGTGAAACAGCAGAGTGATGGAAGAAGTTGCAAAGGTCACAGAAATGTGGCATTTTACAGGAGGCTGGAGGAGCCCAGCCCATGGCCTCACTTCTCTTCATGCAAGAGCAGAAATGCTGCTGTGGCACAGGGCACGCCACAGCCCCCTGCTCCCCCCACTGCTGAGACCTGAGCACGCATCTCTGGGTGTCCTCCTGCCTTCTGGGCATGAGAAAGGCACAGTCAGCAAGAAAAAAAAAAAAAAAGAGAACAAGGATGAAAGATAAAAAACCCAAAAATATTAGCGCATGAGCAGTCAGCATTCTCCTGGTTGCATTTTCTCATCAACAGTTGCATAGCCAAACTTCCATAATGTTATTTAAAAGGTTCCCAGGACCCTCAGAAGGACCTTTGCTCCAAGGCAGGGCCACTGATGCAGGTGGTGGTTTGACAGTGCTGCAGAACCTCTCTTCCTGCGCAGAGGGGATAGGGGAACATCATTCCTAAAGGAGCATAGAGTCAGTTTCCTAGTCAAGTTTATTTCAAGTCTATTTCTCCGTGGGGTCATTGAAAGAATAACATCTCAGTTTCAAAAAAAAAAAAAAACAAACCAACCACAAAAAACAACCTTTTCAACAGCTGAGAAACATTTCCATAAGCAAAGTATAATCACAGTGCAAATCAGAGCATCCAAAGCTTGTGGTTGTCACCCCAAACTCTTTGGAATCTTTCCTAATTTAAGGCCTCCATACTCTGTCCCCGTGTGTGCTTTATCCCCTCTCCTCACCCACATCTTCAGCTCTTTTACAGGTGAATAAATAAGAAATAAAAGGAGTGATGGTGGGATCAGGCATGGGACAGGAGGCAGGGACATCCTGTCAGTAGGATCAGAGTCAGTTCCAGTCCTGGAAGTCTGCAAGGTAACTGTACGTGGGGTTCTGGCATAAACTGTTGTACACATAGATGGTAAGTTCTGGAAAAAGCTTCTGGAAATACTCAGCATAGTCTCCTATTTTTTTGCTGATCCTGAAAGAGAACAAAAGCAAACAGGATCTTTAAAGCTTGTCCAAGGGGTCAATATTCTAGGATGCCCTTGCAGAGAAAAAGCCATTCCAGAGGCTTTCTGGTAACATGGGGACATTTCCTGGAAACCCCAGAGCTGCAACTTTTCTACTCCTCAATCCCTTTTTTTTTTTTTGTCTTTGTTTTTTTGGCTATTCCTCCAGCACTTCCATCTGCCTTTCACTTTCATCTTGGACACATGGTGGGGATTCTTGGGCTTGTCCTGGGCAAAGACAGGACTTGGTGATCCTTGTGGGTCCTCTCCAGCTCAGGATATTCTCTGATTCGATGCACCCATGGCAGGGGCAAGGATGAGAACATGTACCTTTCATCTTTGTGTTCATCCATGTTTCTCATGAGCCTCAGGAGTTGGATGACATCATTTCCGTATTTTACAGGTTTTGCATTCTTAGGATTTTGCATGATATATAAAACATCTTTGTCAATCTGAAAGCAAACACATAGATTATTCTCTGCCTTTCTCACCCCACAAAAACCAACAGACTTTGAAGGTTTGCCAGCCAATTCAAGAAAGATCAACCCCTTTTATCACCCCAGTTAGCATCCCTTTAGCATCAACATCTTCTGACTATATGCCTTCAACTGAACTGTTTTTTTCCAGTTGTCTGCCCTGTGTCGGGCTACTTTTTCCAGCTCCATTTTTAAACAAAGCCCGTGAGACACTCAGAAAATCTTCTGCCTGAATGTCTGTCTCAAACCTGATACCAATCCAAATGAAGAGGATTACCATTTTGGTCCACCCTGGATAAGGAAAAGTTTCCCTCATGACATTAGGATCTTGAAAAATACTTTTTCTTTTTTCCTTTTCAAAGTCTTTGACTTCATTCCATATATTCTTCAGGAAGTTGAACCTTCTGTGGGATGAGAAGTTTCATTAGCTGCAATGAAGCACTACAGGCAATTCCCACATCAAAATTTCACCTCCTCTGTACTCCCAGGACTTACCTCTGATTGCTCCAGAAATAGGGATGTTCGCTCAACCCTTTCAAGCCTCGTTCATCACAAGAGGACAGGCTTTTTACAAGGTCCAGAGCCTCCATGTAATCTGGGGAATTGGGATCCAAATCCTTGGTTCCAACAAGCTGGAGGGGTTTCCTACCCCCTGTTAAAACGTAGAGCATGAGCCTGCCCAGGGCCTGCAAAGAGACATCACTGCTCCTCTGCCACAGGCACCCAGCCTCCAGCCAAATGGACAAAGAGGACTCGGATCCCCAAACCCTGCAGGTGCCCAGAAGTGTAAAATACACATATGCAGCACAAACCTTGAAGCTGTGTGCGCAAGGACAGAGGAGATGGGCATCCAAATCAACATCTTTGTTGCTCTTATGCAACATCTGTTCCCACAAATCAAGGCATTTTCTAGTTGGGGATGCAAAAAGCCTTTCCCTAGGACTCACAGCTATAGAGCACCCAAAGTTTTAAACCACAGGTTGGTTCACAGAGAACTTGCCTCTAAATCTGACTTTACAAGTTCTTCTTGGCCTTCAATCAACCTTCTTTTATTACCGAAATCTGCCAAGTAAATTCTGCCACGTAAATCTGAGGAAATAAGAGAAATTGTTAATGAGTAAAAGTGGTAAGACTTCATACGGTCCCTCACTGACTTCTGGATAGCCCTTTCTTTAAAGAACAGTTCTCTGAAGGCATCTGTGATGCGTTGATCTGCCTCCTGAGTCCTGGAGAGGGGGGCAGAGCTAATGAGATGTGTAAGCTTGTTCTCTCTGTGAACGTATCTGCACTTATTGAAAGAGGAGATCTAAAGCCATCCCATTCAGCACAAAGACATCTCTGCTTTTACAGACAGCTGTAAAAAAGGCATCTTCTTCTCTAAGCTACAGGGAAATCAAAATGAAAATATAAAGAAAGCAAAACATAACCTATTAGGAAGTTCCCGGGCTGTAGATCCTGGTGAGCAAACCTGAGGGAATGCAGCTCTCTCAGTGCCTGGAAGATCATCTTCAGAGCAGTTTTGTAATCCTTTTGGCCTTTAAGGTCCTGCAGGTGTTCCTGGAGGTTCTTCTCCCAGAGTGGGAAGCACAAGTACATGCAGCCTTTTTCCTTCTCAGACTGGAAGAGCTTCAGTAGGTGCTCACAGTGAGAACATTTTTCAAAGAACTCTTTCTCTTTGTCACCCTCCGCACTGCGGGTTATCCTCACTGCTACCTCTGTCCCTCCATGGAGCCCGAGGTAGATGCCATCCTGAATTCTCTGCTCGATGTATGGAAATATCTTCAGTTTGCCAATCATGGGGCGATACATTTGATCAAGATTTTTCAGCTGGACCCTCCAGCGTTTGCTGTTTGGCTCCCACGCTCTGGGGGTTTCTGCAACATACTTGGCCTTGTGCTCACGAAGAAGGTTTTCCATGCTAAGAGAACGATTTCTCTCTGCAATTGCAATTGGGTTCCCAAGATCAGTCCTCGCTCCCTTTTCACACAACATCTTTGCTATTTCGTAATCCTTTTTCTCCACAGCCACCATCAGGGCTGTGTTGCCCTCCTCATCTGCATCATCAATATCTATCTCATCCTTCTCCAACAAAGCTGTCACCAGCTCTGGGCTCTCCATTTCAACAGCCAGGATGAGGGCACTTTTCCCATATTCATCTTTGCTCTTCACATCCACACCGTGCTCCAGCAGGAAGTGAACTATGGACACAGCTGACTTGTACCTTTCTCTGCTGGAACCCTTCTTTAGGGCATGGATCAAGGCGTTCCTGTCTCTGTTGTCACGGATGTTCACATCAGCCCCCATCTCCTGGACCAGGATTTTCACAGTCGAGAAGTGGCGCTGCTTGCAAGCGTCCATCAGCGCTGTGGCACCTCCTTTGTGCAGCTCGGCTTTCTCCTTGCTGGTCTCCCTCCTCACATTCACCTTTGCTCCTTTTCTGTACAGGAATCTCAAGGCTTCCTCCCTCCCGTACCACGCAGCCTCCATGAAAGCCGTGAAGCCATTGATGTCGTGGTGGTGGATGTCTGCCCCGCGCTCCAGGAGGAGCTCCAGGATCCGCACGCTCCCCGCTATCCCTGCCTCAGTGAACGCAGTGCCACCGTTGTCCTTGGTGGCATGCAGAGAAGCTCCCCTGTCCAGCAGAAGCCGGACCAGGTCCTCGTCACAAGCTCGCACAGCGGTCTGCAGGGGTGTCCAGCCACTGCCCACCTTGGAATTCACGTCTGCCCCTTGCTCCAGCAGCTCCAGAACAGTTTCTTTATCCTTGTTCTTCACAGCAGTATTTAACTTAGAGTTAAGGGCTTCTGCCATCTTCGTGCTGGGAGGGGTGGAGACCTTTTCCTGGTTGTGAGCTGGGAGCTCCACGGTGGTCAGAGGGAGGGCTCTGGGCTCACCACCAGAACCCAGGGATCCACGGAAGGACGGGAGAGAGGCAGTGCTCGGTGCCTTTGTCGCCAGGCGTGGCCAATTAAACAGGTTAGGTGCAATTTTAAGGGCTCTGTGGTCTCCGCCTGGTTAATGAGCAGAAAATACTGTTTTATTAGCCTGTGAAACCTCACCATTTACACTCCATGCCCTGTGTGAGGGGCAGCTGAGGACAGCAGTGCCAGTGCCAGAGAGCCAAGGCCTGGAGAGAAGCACAGCTTTAGCACTCATAGACTCCTTGTTTCCTTGCCTGGCCCCAGCCTCTCTCACGGGCCAGGGAGGTGTCCCTGCTGCTTTTGCTATAAATGTCATCTCAGAATCACCACAGGTACCTGAAAAGCCATCCCCTAAGCCACAGTGATTCCCCTTCAGCTTTGGATGACAACCACACACAGTCCCGATTGCCCCTGATCCAACACCTGAAGTGAGACAGAAAGCCAGCCTTAATCCCTCCTGCTTCTACAGGAGACCCTACCTGACAGGAAGCCTCTCCTAAGCTTTTCACCATGTTAGGAGATGCATCAGGTAGGACTTAATTTACATACATCTACCTGGTATCTAGAAAAAGTGGGGCTCCAATACCCATTTTCTGATCACCACGTTCAGGAGTTACTGCCTGACAAGCTGAAAATAGGAAGAGGAAAAGGAAAAGGAAAAGGAAAAGGAAAAGGAAAAGGAAAAGGAAAAGGAAAAGGAAAAGGAAAATAAATTACCTCAGCAAATCACGAAAGGGATAGTGAAGTCTTAAGGTATAAAAGCAAAGTATAAATTTACATGAATTTACCCTCAGGAAAGCCAATGATTGGTTTTTGGATGGTTTATTTCCCTGCCCAGCAGGAAATAAACACAGTATTTCATTGGTTTAGATGCCTTTCATTTCCTTGTATTAATTTCTATACCTTTTGCCACTCAGGAAAAATAAATAAACAGCGTTACTTTCCTGGCCAGAAAAGCAGCACAGCATCCCCTGGGCACGGTGGGGCTCAAGTTCCTCACTCCTGTCAGGACAGCAGAACCTCGGGCAGGGGGAAGAGAGGGGCTGAGCACCTTCCACCTCCCCCTCCGAGCAGCGGAATCACAAGATCTGCACTCCTGGAAGTGTTTACGTATTTCTATCCCCGCCCCGCTGACTTTTGACCACGTCTGCGTGTCCCGATGTGTCACCCAGCCCCGCCTCCTGCCACCCACGGCGACACGGCCAGCACCGAGTCCTCGAATATGTGCTGGCCCCTGCCAGGAAGGAAGGTTTTTATCCACTTGCAGGACGACGCTAGGATTCTGGGGGAGGCGTTTGGCTCCTTTTTTTCAGCAGGCAGCAGAGAAGTCAGCAGCAAAGTGCGCTCCCCATAAACCCAGACCGTGTTTAGAAACATCTGCTCTGCAGCGGTTCAGGAGCATTGAATGCATCAGGAGTGTGGGCTGGGCGACATTTGGGGTTTCATTTCAAGCCTTTCCTCACCTTTTGGTAAATCCGTCTGCCTGAGGGGACTACATGCTGCTAAATTACATCCAGGGACTCGCTGGGCTGCAGATCTGGGCTTTCCTCACTGCTTGGGCAGGCAGCTCCCTGGCACCCTGCTCCTTGTAGGCAGCTCTGTGTAAACACCCAGCCTGCTCCTCCAGGCCTTCCTCATCTGCCTGGAACGCAGGAAATACACGAAGGAGCCCCGGCTGCGATGTCCCACCCAGTTTCCTTCGCTGTGACGTGAGATGAGCTCAGCAGAGCCTGTGCAGCTCCCCCAGCCACCTCCACTGCACTGTGCCAGCAGCAGGATCCAGCTCACGTCCAAAACGGGGCTGGAATTGTGTCAATCAAATCATTCCTGACTTTCCACGGTGCCTTGGCACGTGCACAAACTGGGAATCTGCATGTGGACCCAGGGACATGGCCTAATACAGGCACAAGGGCATGGAAAAGCCCTTAAAGGGCTGGGTGCATGCAGCCCTGCACGTGTTTCCCGTGGATATCCCAATCCTTATGGATGCCTGCACTGCTGGCTCACATCTCCACGGCAGCTTTCACTAAACTCTGCCTCTGCAGGAGTCACATGCCTGTACCTCACTGTGGTGTCGGGCATCCTGCTTCCCACAGCACCCACAGGGTCTGGGAACATCCCACGGTCTCTGCATGGAATTCTGCAGGGTTTGTGCTGCCACAGGAGACCTTGACACAGCCCCAAAGGGACAGAGGCTGTGAAAACTCCGGGAGCAATCGCCAATCTGTCTCACGGCTGTCAGGATCTCATTTTAATTCACAGGAAGAATCTCTCCTGGTTTGACCAGGGCTGTGGCTGCAGCTGCTGGTGTTCAAGTACCCGTTTGCAGGCTGCAAAACAGACCAACAACCAGAGCAAGGGCACTGCTCAGCTTTGAGCCAGTAAAGACATTAAAAAAAAAAAGCCAAAAGACATTTAAAAAAAGCACCAATGTAACAGCATCACATCACCCACCCACCAAAGTACAAGAGCCTTCTTCAGCTTGCTGGTATAATTAAAGTCATTTATTATCTTATGGTGGGAAGATGGAAATCTTTAGGATGGTAGGAACCCAAACCCTATAGTGGTGAGAACGAGGTGTTTGCAACCAGCAGGGCTGGGACAGAAGTGTGCCTGCATCCCAGCAAAGTAGAATTTGCTGGTAGTGCTTTCCTGATCCAAATTGTTTTTCACAGAGCCATGAGTTTAAACTCTGAGTCCCTGCAACAGACAGTTTCCAGGGAATGAAAGGGTCTCAAAGGTTTTCTAAAGCATGGGAGTAACAGAGCTCCTCTCCACTGCCATCCTGTAGCCTCTGGGTTATGGAGTTCCTGCTGTATTTGTACAACTGCAGAGTCATTATCTTCCCCCATGCACCCAGGGACTCAGGAGACGAGCTGCTGAGACACAGATAGCAGGGAAATCAAGGGCACAGCTAAGCAAATCTCCCTTTTCCTCCATTCTGATGGACTCCCACCCGTTTTTGCATCCCTTCCCCTGAGATGACATCTCCAGAGAATCCTTGTCCTCCCAGCAGCCACAAATAAACACAAGGCAAAATGTGGCAACAAAAACTGCCTGCTGAGGGCAAAATCATTTTTTAAAGGAGCTATGAATAGTAGGATGAGGTTTTTTCTTCATGTTCCCTTCACGTGCTTTCTTATTATATTTCCAAGTGGGAATATCCCAGAGTTTATGTGCTTGGCCATGCTGATGTGACTTTCAGTGCTGGAACACAACCCTGGAAAATAGTCCACAGAAGGATGGCAGGTGATGCTACCCATGGACGAGCATCAGCCACTTCTCACAGAACCATTCAGGCTTGCAAAGACCTCCAAGGTCATTGAGTCCAACCATCATCCATCACCGCCAAGTCCACCACTGAACCACATCCCCCATATCTGTGCCTTTTGTGGAGTGTTTTTACGTGTTTTAAACTTCATTTTCTAGTTTTTTAGACTGCTGCTCAATCCTCGTCACCAGCAAAAAAGAAATTTTTGCCAGCAGGGAAGGAGAGGTGAGGGCAACAGTGAGGCAGGCAGGGACCTCGCCAAGCAGGGCTGCACATCCCAGTCCCTGGGCAAGGAGAGCAGGGCAGATCCGTTTAAAACAGCCCAGAGCAGCCAAAACAGGTCAGACAAGGAGTCAGGCTGAGCACCTGAGCTGAGATGCCTTTCCCAAGGAGAGCAGGTGGATCTCCAGCAGGATTTCTCCCAGCTCTTTCTCATGCCCATCCTTGCCCCCAGGCTGTGGCTGCACCCTGTCCGAGCTCCCCTCCAGCCCTGGGGAGGCAGCAGGGCTGCAGACCCCAGCAGTGCCCTCGGTGCCCCAGCAGCAGCAGAAAGCATGAAAATGGTCTCTCATTCTTTCTCAGCTCCCGAGGCAGCCCAGGGGTACAAATCCTTCTGTGCTGGCAACCTTGGCATGCAGCTGCCTGCGTCAGGGGAGGGCGAGCCGAGTGGGAACACATCAGCTGCGAGTTCTGGCCCTTGGTTCGGCCAAGGGCCGTGGAGTGGAAGCTGCAGAGCGATGCCATCCAGCTGCTCCCTCCCTGCTGACTGGCCTGGGGCTGGCAGAGCGCTGCAGAACGCGGGGCGAGGCGTTCGGCGTGCTGGGAACGGCTCGGTGCATCCTCCCTGCTGCTCAGCTTCCTCCAAAACCACAGCCAGATAACATTTTACAGCGTTCCTTCATGGTCTTTCTTCATGAAGAGAAATAAATCACGGATGTACGTGCATGCAGCCTGTTGTCACGTGTGTGTATCCATGGAAAATGAGAGCTCAGAATTCCTGCACTTAAATATCTGCACATCCACCTGCCTAAATCCTTGTCTTGGTGCACTCCTGCATCCCTGTCCTAAGACCCCCCCAGAGCTGCTTGGTCCCACTGGAGCAGGGACCTTCTGGCTGCAGGAGCCACTGAGCTGCTGCTGGGAATGCTCCGGCTCCCAGGGCACGGGGAAATGGCTTTTTTTTCCACCAAATAAATCCACCCCCCCACACACACACTCCATCCTGGCTCATGGAAACCTGGCCCCGGAGCAAGTTTGTGTTCACAGCCTGGGGGGCAGGGCAGTGCCAGCCCCCACGGTGGCTTCCCGGAGCTCAAATCCCCTCAGCTGCTTCCAAATCCGCAGCCTCCTCCCTGGGAAACTTGAGCCGGGCTTTATTGGGAGTGACCGCAGCCGGCCGGGGGAAGCTTTGGCTCCTCTTTCTCAAACGTGGTTTTGTGGGTCAGGGTTATTTTCATCATCCCCCCCACCCCGAGGCTTTAAGGTTTTGTTTTATCACCGCTGGGCTTTGGCAGCAGCCACAGCTGGATGCAAGGCTTGCTTTTAGTGACTGGATTTTGTCTTTGGGAAGCATCTCAGAGGGAAATTGGGCTGCAAATGGGATGGTCTGGAGTCAGCTGTGGGGTCTGAGAGCTGCCCCCGAGGCTGAGGCTCAGCTTGATGCAGCAAGAATGGACACAGCCTCACAATTCCTTCTAGAGAAAGCTCAGAAAGGTTTTACATCTATATTTTAATTACTTCTTTATTTTGTTTTTGTTGGCCTGTTTCATTGTTTTTTTTAAATGGAGAATCAGTTTGAAATTAACTTCAAGGTGTGCAAGACAAAGTATTCATATTTTTCATTCAGAAGTTGCAGTTAAAAAAAAAAGAAAAAGCAACAACAACATTATTTTTTGATTCTAGCTGCCTCTAGTCTGCTTTACTGCTCTCTTTCCTTACAAATAATTTGAATATTTCTTGGATACTTTTCAGCTCATTTCTTCCCTCCGACATGGACAAAGATCAGAGAGAGATGCAAACTGCTACAATCCCAAATCACCTGGCCTGTAAGACAAGGCCATGCTTAATTTAAAAGGAAATGAAAGTTGAGGGGAAGCTCAACCTGCTTTCCTCTGGATGGGTGGGGATAGAGCAAAGTCGATGTATTTTACAGTGCCTGGTGATCCTTGGACCCTGCATGACTGTGTCAGAGGGGACAGGAGGTTCTGCTGCAGCTGCAGGTGCTTGTAAAATGAGTTTGAATGGCAGGGGGTGGCTTGTGCTCATAGTAACACCTTGGAACATGCATATTCCTGAGTTATTCCCCGTGATTCCAGCTCCTCCTCGGCAGTCTCCCCATGCTCTCCTCCAGTTAATTTTGGCTTCGAGAACACGCAATAAATAGAAAGAAGGCAACTGAAATAAACCCATATTTCGGTTGGGTTTTTATCTCAAGCACTTCTTCAAGCTGCACTGGGGTGCTCTTCTCCATGTGTGACCACAGCCCTGGGTGCTTCCATGGAAAGCTCTTTCCTTGCAACCCTCCCCTCCCCTCCCAGAGCATTCCAGGGAACTGCTCATGATGCCTTAAGTTTTAGCTTTTATATTTTTTCAGACTCTGTGCTGGTTTAATGTGTAGTTCAGGGTTTCATATTAAGGGCTGGGGAGATCTCTTCACAGGGTAGACAGACAAAACAATTCCTTTCTAGCTGGGGACCAAGGACAAATTTTAGGCCCAAGAGTGTAAACAATGGTGAAGAAGAGAGAAAGAACAAAGAGGATGGAGCTTCACAACCTGAGGCTGTAATTGGACAATTAACTCCAATATGCCAATGGACCAGAGCTTATAAAAGTGTGAGATCTCGTGCCTGGGCATCCATTTTGGGCCCATTGCTGGATTGCTTGGCTGTAGCCCCAAGTGGTTCCTGCAGTGCCCAAGCTGTATCCTTTCAATAAATACCTTTTTATTCTTTTACTCTACCTAGTCTCTGTTTCCAGGTCAGCCTTTCTAGGCAGCACTCAGACCTCAACGCACTCTGCACAGGAATAGGATGTTTTTTAATAACCCCTCTGATACCAGAGAGTTTCCCCCTTGTCAATGAATTCAATCATCAGGCATGTTACTGACAAAAATCAAGTGTTATTTATGTCAATGACCCAAAACCAGGTGGTTTTTTCTGCAAAAAATTTGCATCCTCTCAATTTGAGGACATTTGTGTTTTAGTAATACTGAGCAGATATTGGGAACTGAGTCCTGTACAGGGCTCAGAAATTATGAGCAATACAAGCAGTACTTAATACCCTGGCAGTTCATATATTCAAAACTTCACTTCTGCTTCCATTCTTTCTACGAACCATTCGGTTTTCTTTGATAAACCAAATACCACGAAGCTTCATGCTTCAAAAGTCTTCCCCTTTCTTTTTCTGCTCTTGACACTGTCACTTTTAAAGTGACTGGAAATGCCCCCTGAGTCACCCAACACAAACAGCTTTGCAAAGCATCCAGAATTAGAATGTAAAATTTAATTGAAAGTCCACAACCAAAAAAAAAAAAAAACAATACAGACCCAGCCCATGCTGTCAGGGTATTTTTCTCTTTGCATTTTATTTTGTAATGGCAACATTACGTCGGTAATGAGAACAGACCATTGTGCATCGCTCGCTCCAGTAACACAGCAAAGCTGGTTCCAGTTGTAAAAATAAATAATAAATAAGAAAGCAGCTGATATCGCCCTGTAAACACAGCCAGGACAACAGCCAGAGTCACAGAGGTGGGACCAGGATGGGGATGGTGGAAGAGGACTTGGAGTAGCATCCCCAGACTAGTCCTTGGTCCCTTGCTCTGCTCAAGCAGCTGAGAAAAAGGATGCTGTGCTCTGGCTGTTGCTGGGACAGGGGGGCAAAAGAGAGTTCCCTTGTCAAGGAGTGAGTACCAGTGGGATCAGAATCTCCAGGTTTGGTCTTTAGGGATAAGCAGAGCCCTGGAAAGCAGCTCTCAGCAGGGAGCAGTGCTGGTGGCACATTCCCCAGCACCCAGCACAGGCTCCACATCACCCACCCACCACTGCTGCCAAGTGGGATCCACGCCTCTTCAGGACCCCAAAATCCCTGCTGAGAGGGACTTTCTGAAGAGCTGCCCCCAGGTGTGGGCTGCTGATGTGTCCTGCCACCCCTCCGAGTCACTGAATTCACGGCACTGGTTTTGCTCACTCCACGGGTTTCTGGTAAAGTGCTGTGGCTGCAGACTGCTCTCACCATCCAAGGGAACACCAAGCCCAATTATAAACCCAGGCAAAGCCCCAGGGTTTTCTCTCCCATGTGTGAAAATCAAGTTTTCCAGAGCGTTGCTCACCAAAGTGCCTGTTTGACCTCTCTGCTCCCTGCCTAGGACAAGCTGCTGTGTGCTGAGATGCCTTGCACATCTTTAAGGGAACAACACGGGCTGCAAAGCGTCCTTGCACTGCCATCCGTGGTCCTCCAAACCCTCCAGCAGCTCTCTGTGCTGCTATTGGCATACCTCGCTCCACAGTTGTGCTACAAATCTGTCTGGTCCTCTCAAAGTATTACACAGAAAAGGTGGGAGGCATGCTAAGTGCTACAACAGCTAAAGTAATTTAATTTACAAGCTCCTCGGAGCCAGGGACATGCGTGTGTGCTTTCAGCAGTGCTCCTCTAATAAATATAGATATAATAATAACAGGAACGATAAAATAAATAACAATAACAGGAATGAAATGTCTCCCACGTGACTTAAGATTAGGTGCGGCCTGAAGGTCGTGGAGCTCAAGCGAGGGATAAGAACGTCACTGAACTGGAAGGAGGTGGAAAGCTTCGATGCAGAGCATGCATAGGACACAGCTGGAGGATCCTGGGGTCAGGAGAAGGCAGGATCCCTCCAGCTGAAAATGCCACGGCAGTCTCGGGGCTTTAATCCTGGCCGCTCCCTGCGAGCGGGCGCGGCAGGCTCCTGCGCTGGCCCCGCCGCTGGTGGCTGATGATGCAGCTCAGAGAGAGCAGGTGGGAGCTCTTCGGCTGTGGACGCTCAGGGCAATCCCGTCTCTTTTCCCTGGACCCGCAGCTCAAACCCGGTTTCTGCCCGCGCCTGCAGTGGCGCGGGTCTCCGGCCGAGCTGCGAGGGGAAGCTCCGGGCTCCCACCCGGGGAGGGAGAGAGGGAGGAACGCCGGGTCCCGCGGCTTCGAGGGGAGCAGGAAGCGCTCGGGGTGCTGGGGATCCTGCTGAAATTCCAGAACTTCGGCCGAAACCCCTCCACGCGGGCCTCAGGCCTCGCAAAGCTCGTCCCACCCTGAGCCCGGCGCCCTGGTGCGTTGGGGCTCGGGTCAGGTGTGCGAGCGCTTGCTGGTGCCACGGCTGGCGGCCTGCCGGCTCATGTCCTGGTAGGAGGCGGATTTCAGGAAGCGGGGGTACGAGTCCTTCTCCATCAGCGTGCGTGTCTTGGCTTGGGCCTCGTTGAAGCAGGCGGAGGTGGCCCCTGAGAGGTTCTTTCGGGTGATCTCCCTGGTTTCGTGGTCGATGTTCACCTGCAAGGCAGCAGCGCCCACAAATGTTAGCTCCTGTCCTACGTGAGGACAAAAACTGGTTTTAATCTGGTTTTTAAAACTGTTTTTTTTCTTCAGATGAGGGTGAAGATGCTCACAAACCTTTCTATCCCTTCTTGGTTAGACTCAATTTCTGCTCCAACATTAATGAGCCAACTGTGATGGACCACACAACGTTAGAAACTAAAGCTCTCATGAACAAGAGCACATCTTCCCACTGATCCAAAAGCATTTTAATAAAACCCACTGGGATATTTTATTCCTTTCCCACCCTCTTTGATGCCACAGAAAGTGCTCTCACCTCCCTGGGCGCCTCACTTTGGACAAACTCCTCGAAGATCCTGTTGGCTTTGGAGGCCAGCTTGGTTTTTGAGCGCGTCTTTTTGAAGTCCTCGCATGCCAGCCAGAAATCGAGGTTCTCCTCGCTGAATTCAGTCTTCAGGAAGGTGTGGAAGGCATTTACCCCACCTGGGGGGGGGAAAAGATGAGCACTTAATGGGACAGAAGGCAGGGAGGAAGAGGACCAGCAGCAGACACTGCCTGAGTGTCGCCCTGGGAGCTCAGACCGTGACATCTGCAGATTTCCTTTCCCCCGGGCAAATTCCACCCTCTGAGACACCACTAATTGGCCTCCAGGCTCCAATAAAATCCTTTCCCACAGACAAGAAATCCTCTGGTTTTATTTATCTGACCTTTCTGTAATGAGACTTCAGAGTATTTTCTTTACAGCTTGGGGAAAGAGCTAATTCTACCTAAGGAGGAGCGCGCTGACGCATCGGAACGCTGCAGGGGCAGAGCAGCGGTGCCTTGGTTTTGATTTCTCAGCCGAGATCTGGGGGGAACGAGGCGCTGAGGACGGGAGAGTAATTGCAGCAAGGATTTCAAAGCTGCGCTGGGAGGGTGGATTAAGTTGCAAAGCTGGAGATGCTCATTAGCCATCACAGCACGTGAGGAAGACTGGGGGAAGAAAACTACTCTTGGCCCCAGACTAGCACTGTGGAAGGACTTTGTCCATCTAGGGAGGAGCTTTTAAGGTAGACAACTACTTTTGGGTTAAAATTTGGTGCTTCTGCCTTGGTGCAGAGCCCAATGTAAGGAGGGGATGATGTGTGGGACTGAAAAAGAGGTCCCATCTCCAGGTCTGGAGGAGCTGCCTGCACAGGGAGAGGGAAACAGCATCTCACAGGAGCCCTGTGCATCACAGACACACAGCTGAGGTCAGAGGGGGAAAAGGCCACAGTTATTCAGTGAAACAGCTGAATTCCTTCTCTCTGTGGAGAAGCTGTCCCCGGAGGCACAGGACAGACAGACAGAGGGCAGCAATGCAGTTGTCTGGACAAGCCTGAGGGGAGGTGGCTGCATCACTGAGAGCAGGCACTGCCTTCTCCCGAGTGTGGAGAAAGGGATGCTGTGGGAATACCATGGGCTGCTCCTCCTGGGATGCCCGTGACAATGCTCCTGTCCCGAGGCAGCAGCCAGATAACACTCCCACCCCCCAAAAACACCCAGCCAGGAGGAAAGGTACAGCTTCATGGGGCAGGCAATGAGCCCTGAATCTCAGATCTGGGCAGGAAAGGGACCTCCTTCTAAACCTTAAAACACCTTCTTTGAGGAGGAGGTGAGATTTCACTGCACACTGACTTCAGTCATACAGCTCACTACGAGTACGTTTGTCCTCCACGCTCTCACCGAGAGAAGTAAACAAAATTCTACTCACTTTTGCTCTTGAGGAGCTGGTCAAAGGACTCCCGCCACTCCAGCACATCTCGGGAGGAGTCTCTGGAAAAGACAAGAGGATGTAAGGCTCGCTGTCCAGCGCTGAAGGATGGGAGCACTTCAGTTGTGCAGCTCCATCAATGGGAGGCATTCAGCAGGAAACCAAAGCCAGAGGCCAATATCCATTACCTGTGGGCTCTCTTGCCTCTCTCCTCCCTTTCTTTTACCTTCCCTGATGGCTCACCCGACCTCAGCTCCATGCTGCTGGCCAGGAGGTTCTCTGGGGGATGCTCAGAAAAACCCTTTTCTGCCGATACAGGTGCAGCAGGTTCTCTAGGGGATGCTCAGAAGAGCCCTTTGCTGCTGCTGCTGCTGCTGCTGCTGGTCCAGCAGAGCCTCCTCTGCAGGAAGACCCCTTGCCCTCAGCAGCAATATTTAGTATTTAACGCTGCCTGCATTCCCCAGGGATCCCAGCCACAGGTGCAAGGAGCCCTGCGGGTTCCTTGCCTCTTGCCAAGGCCCTGCTCTCGGTGCCTAATGCCAGAGCATCCGTTCCCCCGCCGGGTTTTATAGCCGCTGGAGCTGAGCAGTGATCCGCCTTCCCGGCCCGCCTGGGTGGGACTAGGCGGAGGGGGAGCTGTGCTCTCTGCTGCGCAGATGGGCAGCAGCATCCATCGGGAGAGGCTGCTCCACGGGCAGCCGGCCCGCGCTGAACCCGGGGCAGGCTTCTAGGCTTGGCTTACCTGCGCCTAGAGCCCAGCTGCAGCCTGCTGGAGCTCCCAGTCTTGTGTCCCAGCTCGGGTTTGTGGAGCAGGATGCCCAAGCGGGTCTTCAGATCCTTGGCTCTGGAAGGGAGAGAGGGAGGGAGGGAGGAAGGGGAGAGGTGGGATCGCTGGACCACCCCGCGGGCTCGGGGGCACAACAGCCCTCGCTCCCCAGCTTCAGCCACTTCTTTGCTCTCCGGTGTGTGAAATAAATGCTCCCCGCTTGCTTTTCCTGCTCCCTGGCAACCGTGCTCGGCAGCACACTGAGCCTGGGGACTGTTTTCTCCTGCTCGATTCCCAGGCACAGACACATGGAAAATAAAGCACGACGAGATCTTTCCTCTGGGGCAGGTAGCAGAGCAGCTGCTGAGCGCCCAGCTGGAGCCACCCCAGCTTCCCGGAGCCAACCTGGTTCATTTTCCCATCCCACTTTCCCGGCAGCGCCCCACTGCTCCCAAACCACTGGAAAAACACAGCGATTTTTTCGGCAGAGCGGGAGCATCTCCCTGCTGCCAGGATGCTGCTCTCCTGCTCCCTCCTTTTTGGGGTGCCCCCTGGGTCCCCAGGAGCCTGTCACCAGGCCGCGGAAAGGGCAGCAGCGCCAGCCACCTACCCCATGCCTTCAGGGGGCGGCGGCAGCGCGGATGCTCCTGTGCCCG
>VXBQ01007014.1:359033-380212 GCA_013400175.1 Phainopepla nitens | reverse complement strand
AAGGGAAGGGAAGGGAAGGGAAGGGGTCAGTCAAAGGCTGTGTCTTTTTGGGCACCACAGGGGCTTAGAAAGCCACAGGAAATGCCATGCTCACCTCGGGGTGTTTGAGCCACAGCTCTGGGATCAAACTGGGATCAAACTGGATCTGGCTCCGGTTCACAGGGCAGTGCCAGACCACCGTGTGCAGCTCTGAGCCCAGGCACACGAGTGGGATTGGGCTATTCCCTCCTCAGCAAGGCTGTGACACACCCTCTGCCCACTGTGCCACAGCCACCAACCCCCTGCACAAGCCACCTGCTGACCCCTCTGCTCCCTTTCCTGCCTCTCCCCTCCAGCGGGGCTGCTCAAGGACAGGCAGCTGGCCAGCAGGGCTGCACGAGGTGAGATATTTCATATTGCAGAGCTCTTCTTCGCAGGGTTATGCAATAGCCTCTCAGCCCAGCCCCGCATGTGTGCTCAGATGTCTTCGTGCTGCTCTGTATCTAATTTAATTACGTGCTTCCTGTCTCATTTAGCTTAGCAGCCTCCCGCGGCTCCGGCTCCGTTGCCTGCATTATCAGCCCTTGTTTTGGACCACAAAAACTCCTCTGTGTCGCAAGGCTCGGGGCCAGGCTCCCTTCCCAGAACCGTGCCACAGCCCTGCCAGCACCAATCCAGCTCCCATCCATAAGGACCAGTTTCATTTCCAGCAGGAAGGTCTGAGGCAGGTGCTCTGCTCCCTGACAAGGCTTTTTTTTGCTGGCATTTGGGGGTGTCCAGCCACTGGCTGGCTTCACCCTCAGCAGCCAAACACACACTCAACCCATCA
The DNA here is from genome assembly GCA_013400175.1 of Phainopepla nitens. Taxonomy (NCBI): domain Eukaryota; kingdom Metazoa; phylum Chordata; class Aves; order Passeriformes; family Bombycillidae; genus Phainopepla; species Phainopepla nitens. The sequence continues at coordinate 379,404 of VXBQ01007014.1, read as the reverse complement.
GCCCCAGGGATTGCTGCTGGTGTTTCTGGGGTAGTACTTGCAAAATGCCAGCAGCTTTGGAAAACACAAAACCAAAGGTTTCAGCCCCAAGCTACAGACATGGGAAAACAAGGGTTTGGTGACAGGGTGCAAAGTGAGTGCCCTTGCATTTGTGCCCCAAAGCACAGTCAAGCTCTGAGGAGAGTTTCTGGCAGCGGTGTTTTTGTATTTTTATACCATTTGAGTGGAGTAAGGGGAAGATACAGAAACAGATAGGGAAGGAGAGGCAGGGAGTAGGAAGAGGGGAAGAGCCATGCTGTTGGGGTCTCACTGCATCTCACTGCATCACTGCTCACCAAGGAGCCTGTCCCAAATTTCTCCTGAACCAGTGGAGAACCACAGAGGAGGCAATCAAGAATGGTCAAACCTGAAGACACCCCAGCAGAGTGAAATCAGGGAGGTGCTGAATGCAAAGGAGCAGAAATGGGAGGTTTAGAGGCCCTGCTCATGTTGTACAGCCCCTTCCTCCACCTGCAAGCTGTTGGTAAGCTCTGGATGTCTTTAAGGAGGGAAGTAAGCCAGGAAGGTGGGGATGGGATGGAGGCTGGTGCAGTGCAGGCAGGAGTGCAGCGATGGGGACAGGGTTCAGTGGTGGGCTTGGCAGTGCTGTGTTCAGGGTTAGACCTGATGATCCTAGAGGTCTTTTCCAACCTGAGAGATTCTGTGATGGTGCCAGGGAGGAGCAGGGAAGCTGTCAAGGCTGAGACAGCAGCCAGGCATTTGCAAGTGGTCCCTGAGTAGCCACATTGCAGCTGGGTCTCGGCCATGGGCACAGCTTATGGGACAGGGACAGTCAGGGGTGACTGTGGGACACCAAACCTGTGTGGCTGCAGGTGAGCCTGGCTCCATCTGTGCCTGCCCAGCCTTCCCAGGACATCCCAGCTGCCCATGTAGGATCCCTCACCCTCACCCTCACCCACAGGATGTTTGATGAATTCCCAACATGCCACGTTCACATGCAGCACGGGAGGAAATAGCTGCTCTGGAAATTTGGAGCAGTACGGGAAGAGATTATTGAAATAGTAATAATAATAATAAAAAAATAATAATTAGAATTACAAATGAGGTTTTTGAGGGGCAGCTGTTATCCACTACTCACGTGCTCGCTTTGCACAGCTGCACAGGGAGAGGTAGCTGACAGCAGGTACTTTTAATCTTCTCTTTCCGTTCCCAGCACCTGCTTTTTTAAGCCACTGAACAGGCAGGAAAAAAAAAAAGAGCTAAAAGATGATGACTAAATATATCCTAACTAAGAGGAGAGACAGAGCAGCACTAATGGCAGATCCTTCCTTGGATACATTCAAATTGGTTTGGCTCGGAGACAGGCTGAGGGAAGAAGCAGCAGATGAAAAGGAAAAAACAGTAGAAGAAGGGATTTAGGGGGGAAAAAAGGGGGATAGAAAGAAGCCAGAGGGACTGATAAATTCCACTATACCCATTTCCAGAGGAAAACGAGCCCATTTAAGTTTTGCTTTAACGTGCAACCCCGTGCAGACCACTCACCTTTGGCAGAGAGAGAGGGTTGTGCACCAGGCAAGGCCAGAGCCCTCAGTCTACCCGGGGCCAGGGGAGATCCAGGTCACTGCTTTTCCTGCTCAAGAGATGCTCAGCCCTCCCTCACTGAAGCCCCACACCGTTTCTGCTGTAAATCTCTCACCATGCAACTTCCCACTGAAACCTAACCTTGCCTCAGCTGCCCTGCTCCCTGCTAATGCCTTCCCTTCCCCCCTTGCTACCCAGGGCTGCCCTCAGCTGCTGCCTGAGCCTTCCCCAGCAATCCCAGGCTCCTCCAGACTCCCCAAACTGGCCCATGACTGGCTGGTGACCCTGCTCCTGCTCATCCCTCCCTGGTTTATCCCATAATGATGCAGCAAGCTGAGACCCGGGTGTGAGCTGCCTGCTGGAGCACAGGATTGCTTTTTATGGTCCAGAGAAAGCTCTTCATTTGCTGTTTGCTCTTTGTGACCTGGTCATGCTCAATCCATCCACACTGCTCCCTCTCCCAGAGGTTGTGCGTCCCCCACTGCTGCTCCCGGTGCAGGGAGCAGACTCAGCACTTGTTTCCACCTCTGGCCATGATGGGTTTGGGATTTGGGGCAGGGAATCCATCACAGGCAGCAGTGGGGTGTACTCAGAGAAGGACAGCAGAGTGCTGCTGGAGGGCTCTTGGGATTTTCCTTCCTTGCAGGTCCTACTGACACATTTCTGACTCATCTGCCCAAACTGGACCTCCGGGGAGCCTGGTTCTAAATTGCTCCAGCTGAGCCATCGACAGCTTGGAGCCAACACATCCCCACTCTGCTGCCAGTGAAACCAGGGGCTGAGGAGAAACAGCTTCTCCCGTCCTCCTCCTCCTCAGCAATTTGGCTGGGAGACACCCCTCCATCCCCGGGATCGCAGCTTTTCAGACACTCAGGCAGGGAACAAATAGTCTCAGGCTGTTTATTACGTCCTCAGGGTGTCTATACAGAAAGGTGTAACACTGCACAATGTGGTGACACGACTCGGTGGGGTATGGGAATGGGATTTGTGGCGTGGCTGAGGAGCTCCTCCAGCCCCCAGGGAAGGGGAGCCTGGCAAACCAGCAGCTAATGCAGGGAAGCTGAGCCCAGGCTTTCTCCTGAGCAGGAAGGGATCAGACTCAGCAGAACTGCTCCTCCTGGCATCTCCCCACATCAGCAGCACCTGGACACCGCGGAGGTGGCAGCTGCAGCAGCAGGATCTCGTGAAAACAAAAACGTGGCAGAGGGAAGCACTTTTGAGCTGTTCTTTCTACCTGGTGGCTCACTTCTGAGTTCACTGCATGCAGCAGAGCCATCCTCAGTCTCTTCTGAGCCACCTACGAGTTTATTTCCAGAGCAATGAGACATTTTTGTTATTTCAAGCAGCCTTACTGGGCACTTGGGCGTGTAGTCAGGTCCTCAAGGTGGAGGTGCCAAGGAGCTTAAGGACAAATCTGAACTCTGATTTGGGTAGCTCATAGAGGACTTGAGGGGAGAGGTTATAAGATGAGATCTTCAATCGTGGTTCTTAAGGAAGGGGGATCTACCCCAGCATGTGCTTGTACCCTGCCTCTCTTCGCTGCCAGGAGTCCCACAGAGGTCTGCAGCAGTAAACACAGCAGAGGGTGCCTCCTTCCCCTCACTGCTTTCCAACTGGTGGCTGCAGGCACTGTTAGAGCAACATGAAGACATTTCTCTCGGGATAACGCTGGTATCTACACTGGAAGTGCAGAGCTGAGCAGCTCCTCATCCATCATGTTTCAGAGCCAGCCTGGGGCACGCAGCGCGTGAGGCGAACCGGGAGGAGTGGGGCTACTCGAGACAAACAATTTACAGCACAGCTGGTCCCCAGAGCTCCCTGGTCCCTCCAGAAGCAGGCACTGCCTTTTCTCCTGTGCCTTTTTGCCAGGAACATTGGATGTTTTTGGTAACAAGCTCATCCCCCTCTGCCACCTCCCTCCCACAGCCTCAGTTCCCTGAACTCCCGCTGAGTTCACCGCAGTCCCAGATTTAGAGACACATCCTGCTGTAAAGCCAGGAGGAGGCACAGAGTGCAGTGACTGACTTTGCCGAGCAAATACAACCCACACACCTTTATTGAGACTATTTTTATAAACCAGAGAGCCACGGGGGTGCCCAGCTGTGAGTGACCCCAGCACGGCTGCCCTCTACCCTAGCCGGCCCCTGCCACAAGCACTGCTTGTGCAGCGTGCATGGAAGAAGGAGAAAAAGAAGGAAGACAAAAGACTTGGGGACAAGATGAGCCTCTGCAAAGCCCAAGGGGTGCGTGGTAGAGATAAGCATTCTGGTCTAGCAGCAAAATGAACTTTAATTCCAGTTCTGGGATATAATGCTACGATGCCGGAGAGAGCACAGCACCAAGGAAGGAGACAACTGCAGCAGCCCCAGGGATGAAAGATAATGCAGAAATGATGTGAAAGGTTTTGTTCTTATATAACAGGCAAGGAAGAGCTCCTAGGAGCTTTACAGTGGCAGTAGGAGGCGTGTAGGAGGGAGATGGCATGACCAGAGATGAATGTCTGGGGAAGGGAAAGGCAAAGGAGAGAGGAAGGATGGATGGGGATGGAGGAGAGGCAAACAGGGGGAGGTTAGGGGAGTCCCAGGCTCAGACAGATGAGGACAAACAGTGCTGGTGGACAGGAAGGTTTGGAGTGCTTCAAGGAGGAGGAAGAGGAGGAGGGAAGACAACCAGGACAGGACAGAGAAGGAGAGAGGAGTTTGGAGGGAGAAGCCAGAGGCCCCCAGGGAGGGGAGAGCTTGCACTGGAGGGTGAGAGGCACTCCAGGGCTGGCATGAGGTATGCTTTGCTATTGCTCTGAATGCTGTAAACATTTTGGTTTTGTGTCTATCGTCAGTGAACATTCAGTTCAGTTTGATACATGTGCTCTTAGGGGTAACTGGAAGCCTAGCAGAGTTTTACGTCTCTTACTACTACTCGGACTTATACACGAGGCAAACACAACACTGGCTAAAGATCTCAGTTTATGTCATTTATGCCTAATTCTCCTATTTTAACATGCACATCTATGTCTCAGAAAAGCTTCTCTAGTAGAGGACACTAAATAAGATACAGATGAAGTCACATGCACTCTCATCCACCCACACCCCCAGACACACACAGCAATTTCCCCCTCCCCTGCTTAGGCTGGCAAGACTTTGCCCTTCACACCTCCCCAGCATGGACAACAGGGACCCCCTGGTGCATTCGTGAGTCCACTAAAAGTGATGGAATTCACCCCAAGCCTGGCTGATGGGCCAAAGCAGGAGAAACTTTAGACAGATTAGAGTTCTGCGTTTGACCCTGGAGTTACCACTGGAAGTTCATAGAAAAGGGAAAGGAAATCTGTAAGCTCTTTTACCCTTCTGCCCTCAAACTACCTGGGAGCTGACTGGGTATGTGCCAGCAAACAGAATAAAAAGAACTGAATGAACCAATTTTTTTCCCCTCTCTTCATGTGATGGCACACTTTAACACTGCTCCAAATGGGAGGAAAATTTTGGAGGTGTGTGCTTGTGGAGAGGGGAAATGGGTTTGTAGGTTGTGAATATCCCTTTCACACCAGGAAGAGATGAATCAAGGATAGGATATTCGTCCTTGGTAGGGATTAGTCACCACTCAGCTCTTTCCAAAGCTTTGGCTCAGTCATTATTTCCTTGATCAGCCCCTGGTTTAAGGGGTAGAGCTACAAGCTGCTTATTTTGATTTACTTCAGAATGGCGTTTGTCATAAAAGAAGCAGCTGGTGTGCCATTTTCTTGTTTAAGAGAAAATAGAATTTTACTTTAAATAACGAGTCTGCTTTCCTTCAAAAGAGACAAACTGCAAGAGCAGCAACAAAAATAACCGTGGCAGACTCACATGCCTCAGATAATACTTTTGCTCCACTCTGTGTTCCAGGATGCTGTTCCCAATGGAGGGCCTTATCTGGCACCAATTAATGGGGACAACACTTCTCTTACATCCAGCCTGATTCCAGCTCCTGTCGCCTCTCCAGCAACAGCATCTCCAGGTGTGCTCTGCTCCAAGCAATTCCCCAGGAGGATGGAGGAGAGAAGGGAGCTCGGATTTACAGGGTGTTGGCCACTTTGAAGTTTCCCCATAAGTTTTGACATGAAATGAAAGGACAGCAGCACCAAGGCTGCTGGAGGATCTTGTGGAGAGATGGAGTCACACTCTGAACAGGCCCAGGCTTTGTGGCCACCAGGGGAGCCTGGGGATTGTCCCCACTCACATTCCTCCACACAAGCATCTCGTTCCTGCTGTGTCCCCTGGCCTGGCTGTCCCTGTGACCCTCCCCGAGGTGCTGCAGAGCCTTGTCTGGGCTACCTCAGCTGGCACTAGAGGTCAGCAGCACCCAAGCCCATTCACAGGGTCTGTCTGGAGAGAAGTACCACAAGGCAGTGGTCGTGGCCTTCTGCCTTCTCTTTAAAAGCCATGACTGCTTAAGCCTCTTGCTGCATCCTGGGCAGCTCTGGGATGTTTTTTGCACATGTGGGGAAGAGGAGGGTGGAAAGGAGGAAGGCAGGGCCAGACAGGGTAGCCTCCACCACTAGCAACACTTGTCTGATGGCACAGTGCTGGGAAGCTGAGCTGCCCTCTGGCAGCAGTGGGATCACTGGGTAACCAAACTGGGACCACAGGGTGATGCCTTAAGATTTTAGCTTTCATGTTTTTCAAACCCGGTACTGCATTAGTGCATAGCTCTATACTCCATATAAAGTGCAGTTAACTGTCTTAACATTTTAGTCAGACAAAACAATCCCTCTGGGCCTGTGATCCAAAGACACCCTACAGCCTCAGGCCCCCAAAAAATACAAACAAAAGTGAATTGGAGGGGAGCAAACTGGGGGGGGGATATGACTTCATTACCTGAAGCTGTAATTGGAGGATTAACCCCTGATATGTAAATGGACCAAACTTATAATTGTCTGAAAAACTCCTGACCATTGTCTATTTTGGGTGTAGCCCCTCTGGGAGGCTTTGACTGCCTAAGGTGTGTCTATTGAAGGCCTTCAATAAATACCCACTTTTATTCTGGTAATCTTGTCTAGCCTCTGTTCTAGGTAGCCACTCCAAGGCATCAGTTTTTGGCGACCCAGAAGGGATAGGAAACTGCAGAAGCAGCCTGTGCCCCTGGGGGATCCCAGTCTGTCCTGCGTTACCCAGGGGTGGAAGACAGAGTTTCTGGGAAAGGGGAGTTTCTCCAGCCTCTGCTCACAGCCAGAGAGGGAAGATTTCCATCCCCCCTTGCAGGTCAAGCCCACAGAGGGTTTCACTGTTTGCCCTCCTCCCTCCCAACCCCAGGCAGGGCCTGGGGAGGTGATGTGACTCCTTCCCACAGCCCAGACAGCACCAGGGACAGCCACGGGATGTGTGGATGTGTGGCCTTTTCTTCCACCTCTGGCTCCTTCCAGGCACGGCACAGGTTCCCCACACCTGTCTCATTGTGTCTTGCTTGCCATAAAGCCTTGGTACACTGAGCTCCTGCATGACCTGGTGCCCTTGGAGAAATCATGGCAAATCTGGAGCATTTTCCAGATGGCTCTCACTGCTCCCACTTTCAAGCAAGCAGCAAAAGGTTTGTGTGGAGCTGCTACGTCCAGACCTTCAGCTTTGTGTCTCCTGTGTCCCATGAGGGGCCTCATGTGGCTCAGCAGTTCCAGGAGCTGTGTCACTGAGCCTGGCCGTGGCTGCAGGATGCCACCTCTGCCACCACACATCTCTGTCACCACTCTGCTCCTCAGGTGTCCTTGCAGGGGCAGAGGACAGCCAGGAATGCTGGCTCATTGCTGCTCTTTCTGGCCATTCCTCACAGAAATTTAATTGGAGATGGGATTTGCCTTCCAAAGACCTGGAGGATTCTGCTGACCAACCAGGCACCGAAAAGCAGGTTTCCCTACTGAACATCAAGTTAGCACTTACACTGTATTTAGACTTCAGTATCTTGGAGACTGCAGGAATACACCTCCAAAATAAACCCAGCATGGTTACCACCTCCATCTTGATCCTAAACGTGTTTGTCCTACTGCCCTGCACATCACCCTTGCAAAAAGCCTCAAAAAGCTGTTTCCTACTTAATTAATGGACAGTAATTTTTAATCCAACCAGACTTTTTTTATCTTGTTTCAAACACATTATGCTTGGCTTCAGAATTCATTCTACCTCATTTACACCACATTACATGAAGTCTTTACCAGCAGCTTTCTGATGTATCGAACCCACCCACCACCCTTGGCTGGAGCAGAGGTTTACAGCCTCTGCTCTGGGGACGACTGAGAGAAGGAAAAGATCCATGGGGTCGCTTTCCAGCCTTCATTAAATTAAGAAAACAGACCTCTGGTCTGTCAGCTCAAATCCACAGACAGGCTGTCTGCTTCTCCCCTCAAAAATATTGCAAGAATCTGCCAAGCTGGAGCAGCGATGCCATGGAAATGGGGCCATCAGATGGTAGGAGTTATTGCCCAGCACAGACAAGGTGCTACACCCCTGACATCTGCACAGAGTCTTCTCCTGCAGTGGCCACCCAGGCCATGGGAGTGGGGCCAAGGAGCACCTCACACCCCACTGCACACCCAGACACCCGTCCTGCTCGCTCCATGCTCTCTGTGTCCCACTGGAAGCAAGCGCCCTGCAGCAGTGCCTGTGTCTTGGGGAGCTCTTTGCAGGGCACTGAACCCACAGTGGTAAGCAGGAATAGTCAGAAATCAGGAAATAACAAAAATAGAAGTGTGATTTTTCACGTTGCCACGCGCTGGCCAGGTACCACATGAGAAATGCCATCTGCTGTGGCAGACGGGTCTTGTGCTTTTCTTACACCTCAGCAAGGGGTAGAGGGGACATTCCTCCTCTCTGCTCTCTCCCAACAGGTCGTTCCTGAGGAGCCACCAAGCCTGTGGCAGCCAGGAGCCCTTTTGAGCAAAGTTTTGGTCCCGTGCCCAGCACAACAGAGCCTGGATGACGACTAGAGCCCTGAGGCTGAGCTACCACACAAATAAATAACAGCCATGAAAAATAATCATCCATGTTAGAAGACTTGCCTGCCCGGGCCTAGTGAGAGCTTTTGGGATTACCTAATCCCAGAAGGAAGGTTGGGAGGAAAACTCAGGAGGAAAACTGAGAAAACGAGGAAGACTCATCTCCTCAACCGTCCTGTGGAGAATACTCTGAGTCTCCATCCCTGAAGGGAAAGGGGCAGTGACAGGGTAGGAGCCATGTCATAAGGTGTGCAGACAAAATGGGGAGGTGAGCTGAGTTTGCTGATGGTTTCCACTCCAGGAAAGGGAATGAATCCTGTGCCTTTGTCTCCTCTCTCCCTCCCCTCGGTCTCTGGGTCCGGACCAATGTGTGAGACGTGGGCTGGATGTGGCTTCACAAGTGTCAGAACTGCCCGTGGGGCCTTTCCAAGCACAGGGGAGAGGTGAGAGACAGGGAGGTGTGTGGAAGGATGGAAAGGTGTTATTTACACACAAACGAACCCAGCAATTTTAAAGGAAACCTGCCTTGCCCACAGATGACCTCGTGACTCGAGAGGGTTGTGGGTTTGTGCTAGAGAGAGGCAACAACTGCAAGGTGCTACTGCTAACAAAAAAAAAAATAAAAGCACAGAAAGTCAAAGAGCCTTAATACCACAGCTGGATCACCCTCTGGAAGCTTCCTCTGCCCCTTCTCCCTCTTTTCTCATTCCCACTGCTTTTAACACCAAGAAAATTTCACATTTAGACATGGGTTTTGGCTGTTGTGGGAAGCACGTGGTTTCTGAGGGCCCCATCGCTGCTCTAGCTGAGCCTCCTCTGGGTCTGAGACAGCAGGTCTGTGTAAATTTTGGATCTCAGGAACCTGGGGTACGAGTCTTTCTCCATCAGGCTGTGCACCTTGCCCTGAGCTTGATCAAAGCAAGAGAGGGAGGGCTCCTGCACATTTCTTCTCGTCAGCTCCCGTGTCTGGAAGTCTATGTTCACCTGGGGAAAGCAGCAGAAGAGAGTTTGGCACTGAGTGTCCAGCTGGCCTCCTCCAGATGGTCAAATTCCCTCCAAATTCCCTCTCAGCCATGGCTGTGGAACAGCAGAAGAGCTGAGGTCCTACCCTCAGCAGCCCCCACAGCTCTGGGGGGGTTTAGTGATCCCAGGGCTGTGAATCCTGCCCCAAGCCTGGAAGAGTTTGATTTAGAGTGATCTGAGCACTTCTGAAATAAAATTACTTTTATTCAGACTCTTAGGCAGTGTATCACCTAAAACTGCTGGCTCAGCCTAACCTCCCTCATGCTCCCTCTGTCCTTCACCTCATGCCAAATAGATGGGCGAATGAACTTTTAACTGGGTTTAAACCATTACTACAGTCTTATTAAAAGTTTCTAAGCTCTGTTGATCTAAAATAAACTGTTTAATTTTTCCCATAGCAGCTTCAGGTTACAATATCTGGAGGAGAGGCTTGGAAAAATAAACCACCCTATAATGTTATGACTGCCATTTGTTTGCAAAGCCAGCCAATAGAGTTTTCCTGCTTTCCTTCCCTAGCAGAGCAATCAGCATTTTTTAAGGCTATTGTCTGGAAGAAAAAAATGGCTGAAAAAAATGTTATTTGTTGTTATTAATTCAGTGTCCAAACTTGAAGGAGCCTGGAAAGTAAAGCTGTCTGCCTCAACGTGGGTGTCAGCAGCATGGATTAGCTCTCTGCATTTGCTTAATAAATTCATATTCTAAGCATGCCAAAATTACGTAACATCACTAAGGAAACTTCACCACAGGACCAAATTGTAGGAAATACCCTACCTGCACTCCCATTTCTAATCAAAAAATCAGCCTTCTAGTCCTTCAAATCTCATCCAGTTTCCTGAATAAGGTAATAATAATAGTGGGGAAAATGCTCCAGGAGAGCAGTGGGCATTGAGACCCCCACCCACACACCTCAGGGTGAATCTGGGTCCTTCCCAGTGGCCTTGCAATGGCCTCCCTAGCTGGGAGAGGGAGTAAAATGAGCCCTTTTTGGGGTCCCTGACAGGCAGCCTTGCAGGAGGGACTGAGAGCAATAAGAGCCCCCCTGGCTGTGCTGTGATTGCAGTGACACAAGCCAGCATCATCATGACAGTGCCATCAGCCTGTCAAGTGCTTGGAAGAGGATTTAACAACCCCAGGCTCCGGGCTGTGACTGCATTTCTTGTTCAGCTTGGAGTTCTTGTTCTCATCTCTCGGGTGAGAAACTCTCCTCCCTTGGGAGCCAACGGGTTACTCACGGGTGGGGTGGTCCTGTGCAAAGCTGCTTGAGGGTTGATAGTAAATGAGAGGAGCTTGGTGAAATGTTCCTGGGGAGCTCAGCAAGGTCGGGAAATGTAGGTTGAGATTGCCAGTGAACTCCCTGGCTGTGACTAATTTTGTATCATCAAAGCAGTTTGCCCTCACCAGGGATGAGTCACGGTGAGCAGAGGCAGCTGGAGCAGGCAGGATGGCATCGCCACCCTCCTGAGCCACCCTTTGAGAGGGAAGGGAGAGAGGGAGAGCACCCAGCTGGGGGTGATGGCCCTGCTGGGTGCCCTGGGGATGCTGTGGCACCCCGGGGTGCTCCATACCCACCTCCCGAGGGGCCTGCACGTCGATGAACTCCTCAAAGATGCGCTGGGCCTTGGAGGCCAGCTTGGCCGCCGAGCGCGTCTTCTTGAAGTCCTCGCAGGCCAGCCAGAACTCCAGGTTCTCCTCGCTGAACTCTGTCTTCAGGAAAGCACGGAAAGCTGCCAGCCCATCTGCCAGAGAGACACAGGGGGTTACAAAGGGAGGAGGGAGAAGGCTGTTCCTCTCACAGACACCCTTCCATCCGCCCCTGCCTACCAAAGACCATCTGATTTTTGTCCCGAGTTCCGCGATCCCGGGACACGTCTGTAACTCATACCACAGATCAGCCAGGCTCCCATGAGCTGCCACAGAGCCAAACATCACCTGATGTGACTCTGGAAAAGTGTTTTCCAGCTAACTATCCCTGGGACTTTTCCCTCTGGAAAGTTAATCATGGAATTATCAAGCTTCCACTCGTGTTAATGAAACGCTTTGTAACGCCCTACCTGTCACCAAGAAAAACCTTTCATAAAACATGGCTGCTGTGGACTTGTCTCCTGTGTGTTCTGTCATTTTGGTTTATTGCCTTGTGCCATTTTTAGTTCTTATTTAAACAGAGTAAAGCTCTCTGAGAGTCTGTTACAGCTCCACCAAAGGGGAGAGGGAAAGGACTCGGCATAATTACTGCTTGTCTAGTCAGTGGTAAAAGTGTGCTTATCACTTGCTAATGCTCAGCAATTGTGACATTTCAGTAATGCAATCTGAGTAAGCCGGGGCAGATTAGAAATATGGAAAGATTTATTAGGCAATCTGTGTCCTCTTAAACCCCTGCCTGGGACTATTTACGGACACAGCAATTGTTTTTTATTTCCTTTCCCTGAACGGCACCAGCGGAATTGAAGTGGCTGAAGGCTTCACATATACCCTTTCTCCTCAGGATAAACTTAGCTTCTCTTTTTTTTTCTTTTTTTACCCCAGTGACACATTTCTAACTCTTCCTGCTCTTTTGCAACACGGTCCAGGTTTTTGTAGTTCATGACTGGGAAGCTCTTGAGTCAGCACTGGCTACTTCCAAGCAACTGTCTAAAAATATTGATGGAATTGGGGATGCACTTGGTGAGGTCAGACTCCTTGGAAGGATGAAGGGAGCAAGGACAGGGCATGTCCAGCCTCTGAAGTCCTTCTGGGCAGGGCTGCTCTTGATCTGTTCATGCCTCAGCCTGGATTGGTGCTGGGGGGAATCCAGGTGCAGCACCCACCACCAGCATTGGTTTTGTTAAACCTCATGAGATTTCCATGGGCTCATATCCCGTGCTTGTCCAGACCCCTGTGGATAATCCTAACATTTTCACAAACAGGCTATTCAGGCAGTAACTTCTATATGCTCTATATGCTATCTATATGTTATATATAATATATATGCTATTTATATTCTATCTGTATGCTGTATATATCTATATGCTATGTGTGCTAGAGACCTGAAGCAATGTGACACTGCCCTTGCATGTCCTCAACTTCTTCCTGCTCCCCTTGTTTCTGGTGATAACTTAGGACGTGGAGATGTTTTCCAGCTCCTGCTGAAGCTTCAAGCCCAAAGCAGTGGCCCTGGGTATTGAACAGCAACAAACAATCCTATTTCTGTCTGCGTGTCAGTCAGAGATGTCTGACTGCCCAGATCCTCAGAGGGAAAGGCAGAAGAGATATGAGGCCAGACAAGCCCAAATTAGAGCCTAAAGCTCTCTGCTCTGCGTTCCTCAAAGCTCCTTCATTAGGGTTTTTTTTGCACTGACTGCTCCATCAGCAGTCTGCTATCAGCAATAAAAAGGGATCCATCCCATCTCAGCCATGCTCCCTCCTGCTGTCAGCCCCAGAAATAGCTGCATTATTCCAGCTCCTCCTGACATTCTTCCTTTAAGCAATTTTAGGAGGAGATCAGAGTTTTGCACTGCTAGGGGGGACAGAACCGGGCCTCTTGTCCAAGTGACACTGCAAATTGTGGGTGCAAGCCTGGGGCAGTACTGTGACATCAGCTGGAGAATCCTGCAGAGCAGAATGCCAAAGGAGCAGGGCACCTGTCAGGATCACCCTGCCTGTGCCTGCTCTGAGCATCTCCGTGGGAAGATAAAAAATACAAATATGGTGAAGGTGAGGGGTGTTGTAGAGCTGCTCCCCTTCCTGAAATCTGGGCCACAGAAACATTTTCCAAAACCTGCGTCCCCCTCAGTGCCTCTAAAATTCACAGAGCCTGTGTGAGCCAGGGAGGGACTGGAGAACAGGGCAAGGGGGCTTTGCAGGCTGACAGCTTTCAGGAAGAAGGAAATAAAACAGGGAGAAAGTTCCAGTACCTCAAGATCTATGTCATTTTATAAATCATCAGCTCCTAGGATGCTTGACATTAAATATTCCAGCACCCAGGCACACTGCTATGTCTCTGCTTTGCTCCCCTGTCTCTTCCCTGGTCTTTTTTCCTCTACAACAGCCCCAGAGCTACAGCACTGACAGAGGATCACTTGCAGGAATAGCAGTGTTGCATGAAAGTACCGCATCTGCAAAAGGTCATTGATGCAGAATATAATATCTGAAAAATATGATACCTGAGAAATAAAATACCTGAAAAATAAAATACCTGGAAAATAAAATGCCTGGAAAATAAAATATCTGCAAAAATGATACCCAAAAAATAAAATACCTGAAAAAATAAAATACCTGAGAAATAAAATATCTGAAAAAATATAATAGCTGAAAAATATAATACCTGAAAAATATAATATCTGAAATATATACCTGAAAAATAAAATACCTTAAAAATATAATACCTGAGAAATAAAATACCTGAAAAATATAATATCTGCTAAAAGAAGGGAATGTCATGACTGACAAGGAGAGAAAGGCATTTGCTACAGCCCTGCCCCAGAGAGCAGCTGCAGCAGGTTCCCCTGGGACCAGGAGGTTTCCAGGAGCTCTGCCTCCTGCTCTAATGTCAATCAGCTCCTTTTTATCCTGAAATAAGTTTAGACAGTGAATGGATAAATAATAGTGTCTGGCTGTTCTCTGCTTTTTTTATATACTCATAAATTTGCAGCCTTTGAGGAGCTGCAGGTGGTGAGGCTGAACCTGTGAGGACCTTGCACGGGACACTTTGGATGCAGGAGAGGTCATCCCTGGCTGCCTGGTTTTCCACAGTTTCCATCTTTAGCCCTTGACTGCCTGCCAGCCTTTCCAGCTGTGCCTGACAGCTGGGTTTGGGGAATCACTGCCAAAAGTTTGTCATGGAACAATGACAAGTCTGACTGGACGGACAGGAGGACAATTAGGCATGGGAACTGCCAGCACCTGAGCTGGAATTTGACCTGGATATTGACTTCAATCTCCTCCTCTCCTTCATAGGAGAGGAATATTCCTCTTTCAAGGAATGATCACTCATGAATGATGTGCATTTCAAAGCTCATCCCACCCAGCTGGACATCTCTTTTCCCAGGGCAACCAGCAATGGAGTGCAGTGTGACATGAGCAGGAGAGAGATTTCACCTCCTGAAACGCCCCAGCGTGGAATTCCAAAGGGAATTTTTGCAGGAAGGGAATTTTTTCTCTTTGCAGAGAAAGCACAGAAATTAAAAGCAGGATCAGAAGTCTGCAGAGGCAGCAGCACAAGATAATCCCTAACCTGAGACCCAAAGGAGGACAGGATGTGCTGGTGGAGCTGCACAGCCCTTCAGGACAGCTACTGGACAATTATTCAGGAGTTTGACTCCTTTGCTTGAAGCCAGAGGAGAAAATGGATCCTGATGGAGCAGAGAAGTTGAAGGCAAAGAAGCAGAGCTCTTTACTGAATGCTGGGAGCCTGAGGGAGAAGCAGCAGATGTTTGCTATTCTACTTTTGCAGTGTAAATACAAGCCTCAGAATGCCCTGCTCTTCATTCAGACTGACTGAGAGAAGGGGCAGGAGAGATTGTGCAAGTGCTCAGACCTTACTCAGGATCCTGTAGGGCACCTGTGAGTTGGACAATGACAAGAATTTGAGTTTTATGAATGGGCAGTGCCAGGCAGTTCAACAACCATGTGACTCCTGAAATCCCACTCAGGAGATGGAGAGTGGATCCTTTCTAGCAAGAAGGGACTGAAGTAGGGAGCAGAAAACACAAGGCAGGTCTTAACTAAGCTTCATCAGCATGAGGAAGAGCCCAGATTAGTGGCCTAAATCATTCAGGCAGTTTAATAACCAAGCACTTGCTACTGTCAGAGCAAGAAACCAATCAACAATCATTTATTTAATGCACATGTTTCACCCCCTCAGCAACCAGACTTCATGCAGGGAGTAAAGGCAGAGTCCCTGTGGCTGGTAGATGGATGGATTGACTCTGTGGGACGTGTTGGGTCCAGGGCTGGAGGGACAACTGCTCTGCACAGCACACAAACCTGCTCTCACTGCTGCTCAGAGTGCTCTCACTTCCCTCAATCTCAGCTGCCTGTCACCAGCACAGAGCTAATGCTCTTCTGGCTTAGAAGGAGCTGGGAGTGGGTTGGGATATTCCTGTGCTGTGTAGGAAGTGAAGGAATGTGTAGACAACAGAAGGAGGAGAACAACAATAAAGTTTGGGCGGAAGAGCACGGAGATGGCAAAAAATCCCGAGAAAAATCACCCTTTCCTCCAGATTTCAAAAAATCACCCTTGAGATAAAAGTGGCAATTCAGCATGAAGTTTTTTGGTGTTGGGTGCTTTGCTGAGGAGTGACCAAGGGCTGAGGACAGACCATCCTGCTGGATGCTGGACCAACGATGAGCCATGTGTCCAGCCCCGTGAGGGACACAGAGTGAGACATGCTCTTGCTTGTATTTCCCTCCAGCAGCCTGTCAAGAGAAATCCTCATCTGGCTGGCCAGCCTGTGCCTCCTGGGCACGGGCACAGCGAGGGGATTACTCCTCAGTTACTCACACTCGTGCACTCACACTCTGGGGACCACACTGAGCTCACTTCCCTGGCACAAAATGGGAAAAGATGCCAAAATCCAGCATGTTAAAAACGCTGCTTTTTCTCCCTGGGCACCCAAGGGAACCCTGCACACGATATGCCTCTTACTCTCTCAATCCCCTGACAAGAGCAGCATCAGGCTCCCCTCTCCTGTTGCTTGCTCAGAAGCCCTGACCCCAGGGAACATGGCTTGCATCTGGCAGTGAGCTCAGACAGGGCTCCTGATGCAAAATAGGGATTGTCTGCCTGACCCCGGGTTCCTGAGTTGATTTGCTTCACCCATTAGCAAAAACAATTAGGATATCATTGCACTGACCGATCCATCTGGAGCTGCTGCATCCTGCTGTTCAGCTCTGTCCAGTCCAGGAGGGATGAGGGGATTGAATCCCTGCTGCCCAGCACTGCTCACTCCAGGAGGGATGAGGGGATTGAATCCCTGCTGCCCAGCACTGCTCACTCCAGGAGGGATGAGGGGCACTGAATCCCTGCTGCCCAGCACTGCTCACTCCAGGAGGGATGAGGGCATTGAGTCCCAGGGCCAGCACAAAATCGAGGTGGGGAGAACCCCCCTGCATTTCCTACTCACAATCTCTTGTTAACATCAACTCCAATTATCCTTTGAATGGCTCGGGGAATTAATCCAAATCAGACCACTCCATGCAGAGGGGCATTACCCAGCCTGGGAATCTCCCAAGACAAAACAATTGCTTCAAATCCCAAGGGATTTCAATGCTCCTGTCACGATGTTGCCCCACGGCAGCAGGTCAGGATCAAACATTACCTGCACAGTCATTCATTCATTAGGAGGGTGAGGGGAGATGAGGGGAACTCCCCAGAGCCATCACACTTCGAGAGATGTCTGGCAAAGGTGATCAGAGAACCACAGAATGTTTTGGGCTGGAAGGGACCTTAAAAATCATCTCATTCCAACCCCTCTGCCACGGGCAGGGACACCTCCCTCTAGACCAGGTGGCTCAAATCCCCCATAAGGAGACTCTGCATGGCATCTGTGTAAGGCATGACACCTCCTCAGGTCACTTCCATTTAGAAACCTCTTGGAGACTCGTGAAAATAGGAAGGGGAAGAAGTGTTTTTCCTGTCTCACAAAGCTCTGCAGCCCCGGGAGCCTCCTCTGTATCCAAGGGCAGCCTGCTCAGCTGGGCACTTTGGAGAGCCTCTAGGGGAGCTCTGATCCACATTCTTGCTCCTTGCAGCAATTTTGCCACTTGTCCAACCCCTTGCAATATTGCCTACAAGGTCTGCCCTGTTTTCAGCTGCTCCACCCAGTTCCTGAGTCCCACTCGAGCGCTTTGGGGTTAATTTTCCCCGGAGAACAAACTGGAATAAATTCCAGTTAGGCTGGAAGGGACTGAAACCATCGGACTGCAGCAGAAAGCACCACACAACTCCCCGAAATCACAATCCCCTTTCCAAAATAAATGAACTGTCCATCTAGTGAAGACAGTTTCTGACAGATGTGACAAGCAGAAGTGCTTTACCTGATGATGCTGTGAGCCCTGGGGGAAAATTCTGCCTAAGCCCAGCTGGTGCTTAACCCATGCCCCCAAGCATGAATTCCAATTTTCCCTGGCTAATGCTGTTCACCTGAGCAGTCACAGGGAAATTAGACTGGGACAGCTCTGTCCTCCTCTTGGCACTAAAAGCAGAATTTTTGCTGGTAGTTTCCCTACAGACGGATGCCAGCAGGCCAGGCACAGCTTTATTTACTCCCAGATTTTGGACATTAAGGCATAAGGCTCCCTTACCTATCCAACATCAACACAACCTAACAGCAAAAATGCAACTTGTACAATATAATTAATTCTATGAGTACATGGTCTTCTCTCCTTTAAACCAGTGTAACTAAAATAACCCTTCTGTTTCAACAGAACTTTTTGTATTTGCATCATTATAACCCTTGATTGCCAGGCTGGCAATTCCAGAAACTTCAGGTGCAGAGCAGTTATAAAATATTCCTCTAGAAAGTAGTTTATTAAACAACATTTTTTTTTTTGTCACCAATCACCAGGCAATGTCACTGTGACTGCTGATAAAAAAAGATTAATTTAAATTTTAAAATTCACCTTCTGTTGCTATTAGGAACTGAATATTTTTCATTAGAAACCGAATATTTTTCATTAGTGCCAGTGAGTTATCAGAATTACTTTCCATTCTAAGAGATGGGAAAGGTCTTGATAATTCATTTATCACTCTATAAGGCTAATTTATTAATAAAACCAGACACCCTTGTGGAGGCTGCTGGACAAAATAACTGAACTAAGGTTTGATTTAGCATTTTTGCATTAGTCAGCTGAAGAGGGAAGAATCTGTAGAAGATCAGGACATAGGTGGGTACATTCACTGGGGTTTGTAACCCAAGCACTTCTTCTGCAGTCTAATAAAGAAAATTTCTACTTGTACACCAGTGAAGAAGGAATGGGTTTGAGCTCAGGATGATAACAGGGATGTGAATATCCTGCCCTCCCCTCTCTCCATCCCCCAGGTGATTACCCTATAATCTCCTTGGTGCATTTTCCCCTTCTTGTTCTGAATTTCCACAAAAGAAATGTTCCTTTTTAGCCATACCCAGCTACACCATATATTTTTTCCCCTATTGGCTGCAAGAGCAATGATCTCAACTAGATACTGCTGCTAAAATTACATCCTGCTTTTCCTGCCTTGGTCAGCCAGCCTGTTTAAAGTTGTCACTTAATTCCCTGCCAAAGCTGTTGTCATCTCAGTAGAAACCTAGCAAAATTACCCTTCACTTAATAATATAATTCCACACTTACATTTTAAAATGTAGGGAAAACCTGAGTCTCTTAGCAAGCCAGACAGCTCCTTATTGCCATAAAACAGTTCAGCACCCACATTGACTTTTCAACTTTTCAATGGGTTTTATTCTCCACTAGAAGCCCATGAACGAACCCATACTGGGAACTTTGCTCTGTTTATAATTTCCCAGTGTGAAAATGCTGGTGAAGCAGAGCAATATTTGCTGAACAGAACTGACAGGATTGAACAGAGCTGGGGGTGCTGATTACAGGTTGGCATAAGGTCTCAGGATGTGAAATTTTGGGGTTTGGCTGTGGTAACTGCAAATCAGGCTCTGCTCAGGGGGACCATGGGTCATTCCTCTGCCACAGGGCAAGCTGGTCAAGGGTACTGAGCTGGAAAAGGCAGCATCTTGAGCTGATGGCTTTGGCAGCTGTGGTTTTCCTTGTGGTCAGGAGCAATGATGTGAAGGCAACACACAAAACTCATTTTTTTCCTGCCTGTTAAGGATGGTGACTGCTGAGGAGTGAGCAGCTCTGAGGGACCATGCCCCTGGAGGGGTTAAGGGCAGAGGAGGGGGAAAAAAAAGGTAGCATTTGATCTCTACTCACATTTATGGGACAAAAGGACATCAAAAGAGTCTGCCCATCTTGTGGCTTCTTCTGTTGACAGCCTTCTGTAAGGAAAGGAAGGGACAAGTTAGGGACAGCCCACAGCTGCTCATCCCCTCTGGAGCTGTTTGATGAGGACACCGAGGAAGGCTGGAATTGTTCTCACCTGATTTTGGGGGTCTAGAGTGTAGAACTGAGCCAAGAGACCCTGGGCTTCCTTTAGAATCAGTGAGGAGCTACCAAGGGACCTGCAGGGACTCATCTCTGCTCATCTCACATCCCCAGGCAGGCAGGTAAAATAGGCCACGTGAATCATACCCCAAAAGGGACCCATTTTTCCTCACTGACTCTAAGCAGAGGCCCAGGGAACAAGCTCAGGTGCAGACATTTACATTGTAAAAGCCAAAAGTCAGGCGAGATGAAGCTCAGCCCTGCGGAAGTGTTTACTTCTCTCGCTTGCCTTTCAGGGGAAGGCCAGATCTTAGCTCAGGTGTAAGCAGGGACTTGTGATCAGATGAGTCCCATCCCACACATCTCAAACCAGGACTCTGAAGGGTTTGAAGCATCTCCCTCAAGCGTTGTGCAAACCATCGCCCGAATTCTGGCAGCGTTAAACACAAGGCTGAGCTGAAGATGACCTGAAATTTCTGGTCACCTCTTACACCAAGCCAGCTGCTCAGGCTTTGATTTGTGATGACAGAGGTGTAAATTGCATCCCCAAATAAGTGCAGACACGTCCCACACAGAGCAGTGGGGACTGTGAGCACGTCCCATCTCACGGCAGAGCTCGTGTCAGAGATCCAGGGTATTTCCGGAGGCTGCTCCTGCTGGATCAGCGCCGGTTTGTTTTCCTCGTGGCAGAAGTCACAGCTCATACAAAGTACAACAAAAGGAAGACAATACTGGAGTGGG
>VXBQ01007014.1:312128-354440 GCA_013400175.1 Phainopepla nitens | reverse complement strand
AGCACCAGCAGCAGCAGCAGCAGCAGCAGCGCAGCTCAGAGCCGCTCTCGCAGCAGCCCCAGCCCGGCTGCGCAGCCGGCTCCGAGCGCTCAGCGCCGGCTCTGCTCAGCAGCCCAGCGCATCCCAGCTCATCCCAGTTCATCCCGTCTCACGCCAGCGCATCCCAGCTCACCCCAGCGCATTCCAGCTCATCCCAGTTCATCCCGTCTCACCCCAGCGCATCCCAGCTCATCCCAGCTCATCCCATCTCACCCCAGCGCCTCTCAGCTCACCCCAGCGCATCCCAGCTCACCCCAGCGCACCNCATCCCACCTCACCCCAGCTTATCCCAGCGCATCCCAGCTCATCCCAGCGCATCCCACCTCACCCCAGCTTATCCCAGCGCATCCCAGCTCATCCCAGCGCATCCCACCTCACCCCAGCTTATCCCAGCGCATCCCAGCTCATCCCAGCGCATCCCACCTCACCCCAGCTTATCCCAGCGCATCCCAGCTCATCCCAGCGCATCCCACCTCACCCCAGCGCATCCCAGCGCATCTCAGAGCACCCACCGGGCAGCAGGAGCCCAGCTTCCCCCCGCGAGGGGACGGGGCACCGCCGCGCACGGGCGGAGGATGCCAAAGGCTGCCGGGGAGCATCTAGGGGCGGGGAGGGGGGGATCCTCCTCGCCGTGCTGGAATAAAGCGCCCGCCCGCTTCGCTGGGAGCGGCTCCACGGAGCTTTTTGCTGCCCTCGGACCGCTCGTCCCCAGGAGGTGCCACGGACAGGAGGGATGGGGGAGTTTCGCTGAAGAGCCCAGGTGTCAGCAGGGCCGAGGGAGAGTTCGGCACAAAGCAAAGGAGGATCTTATTGCTGGGCACGGGATGACAAAAAATCCACCCGGTGGTGTGGCAGACCCAGCTGGGGTTGTACATTCCTGCAAGCTCCCTCGGTGCCCTCACCCCAATGGATCCAATCCTCCCTTTTTTTCTCCTGCACCCACCTCCATCCTCCAGAGAGCATGTCTGGGATGTCCAGGGCACCACGGTGACTGTAACAACAACCTCACCCATGGCACCAACCTCCCCCCAGCACTGACAACACCTGGTGTCACACAGCCACTGACGGGGGTCACAGGCTCTCTGAGAGCTCAAGCCGTGGGATCTCCATTGCTTTCCTGATCCTGACAAAGCTGATTGACTAAAAAAAACCTTGAAAAAAACCAGAAGGAAAAAGAATTATAATAATAAAAAAAATTCCTCTGCGGTTTAACAAGTCATGGCCTTTTCCCTGGAAACTTGTAGCCACCTTCCTCTCTGCTAAAACACTGCTGGCCCTGGCATGCTGGTGCTGTAAGCAGGAAACATGCCTTGGGATAGCACATTAGCACCAGGTACCCTCCCTGGGGAGAGGCAGAGTCCTGCAAAACCTCCTAGAAAAACACCGGGATTAGCAGCACTGCAGCAGAGATCCCGGCTGTCCATCAGCTTGGATCCCCTCCTTCACAGCCTGGAAATGTTTGCCCTGTTCTCATCCTCCCCTGGCAAAGCCCAGGTCATCCTGACTGGGATCAATCCCATCTCCAGTTATCAGAAGACAAGCACTGCAAAAAATGCCTTGGCCAGCGAAATCTCCTCTAAACCAGTCAAAGGTTGAGGTTCATCCTCTGCCTCTGTTGCCACAGGCTGGCTTGTCCAAGTTAAATAACAGTCAGCTGCAGCCCTTGCCCCGAAACCCAAGCCAGATTTAGCTTCTAACGTGTCATTTTTGGTTTCATACATTATTTCCATGCCCCCAGGTTCCCTCTGGGGGTCACAAGTGACAAGGTTTTCATAACAGTCCCAGGACATCCCTCAGCTCTCACTCACTCACAAACACACACTGTGGGCTGGGGGAGGTCACTAAAATGTGCAATCCACACTGCTCTGGGTGATTCTGCTCCATTACTCAGATTCTCTGAGACTTTGCTGCAGTCCCAAACAGGCCTGGATGGGACAAATCCCTGGATCATGGGAGTGCTCCCACTTCTCTCTCTGCTTTTACACCAGTTTTAGATATTGCCATCTCACCAGTATGAGACCCCCAATTCCTACTTCTCCAGGACCTCATTAGACCCTTTTTGTGAGCTCAGTGAGATCCTGGATAACACACAAATGACTCTGAATGCCAACAGTTTTTCCTTCTAGTTTCCTGGGGCAGGTGTGAGTTAATAGAGAACAGGAATAAGTGAATTGTTCTGACACAGGCACTACGGGAAATGTAATTAAATTGCAGATAAAGAGAATTATGGGGTTTTTACAGGGTAATATTTTAGAAAGCTTCTGTGCCGTAGGTTTATAGCAAATTCCTTCTAAAATAGCCCCCCTGCTTCCGACCACTCTTTAGTTTCTATTTAAATGCTTTTAATAAAATAACTCATTTTGATATTAGGCTTGCATCCCATCCAAAAATTAAAATCTCTCCAAAAACTACTCTAAAGCAATTTCCTCCTAACCTGGCAGCAGCAAACACACAAGCAATGAACACGTGCAGCCTTGGGAGTGTTGGCTGTCACTGTGGAAGGGCAGAAGGGAATTTGCCAGCCTCTTCCCTACACGTTAATCTCCCTCTCCAGTGTCCTTTTTATTTTCAATGCCTCCCTGCCTGTTCCAGGTGTTTTGACATCGATCATTGCTCAAATGGTATTTATCCAAAAAAAAACCTCGTCTAGACCCAACAGCCCCACCTTTTTCAGTTCCTTTTACTTGATTTTTCTTGGGCTTTTGGCAGCACCTCTGCTGGCTGGTGACATGCTCCAAGGGCCTCGTTCAACCTGTTGGTCCAAGAGGATTTTCCCTCCTGCCAAGAAAAGCACTTCCCTTTGCTGTGGTGCTGGGCAGCTTCATCCCCTGGTGTGTTTTCATGAGACCTTGCTGCCTCTGAGATCTTCCCAGAGGATGCTGAGCAGCCACAGGAAGGTGCCCCTGCCCATGGCAGGAGGTTGGAACTCGGTGAGCTTTAAGGTTCCTTCCAACCCAGACCATTCTGGGATTTTGTGTAGGCTCTGTGGCTGCACAATGCTAATCACAGGGGGCTGGCTGCCTCCCACTGTAGTCCTGGCTCTGGGAATTCAGGGGAGATGCAAATCCTGCCTTAGGCTCAGCCACAAACCTGCAGCCACCCAGCGGGGCTTTGGCTGGGCTACTGAAAGGAATAAAATGTCATTTGCTCTCCTTCATAGTCATTCAAAATTCATCCAGAATCCAGAGTGGCACTGATATGGGCCCAACCACAAGGGAATTCAGATTAGTAATTAATTAATCACTCTCCAGAGATTGTTGTTCTCTACCACCATTTTTTTTTTTTTAATTTGCAATTAAACCTGGAAGGAAATTACTTGTAATTTGCATCCAACACTGCTCACTGTGCCAGGCTGCCCTGCTGTCTTGCCTGAAAGCACACTTGGTCCAGCACAAGGTGACTGCTTTGGAAGGAAGGAATTACGATTGGTGTAAATCACTCATTAAATCACAAAACAAACCACACACTTCATTGCAAACAGAACTCTCTTCTAAAAAAAAAAAAAATCTCAAGGAGCACCAGGAAATATCGACAGATGAAGCTCAGAATGTTTTTAAGGAGTTGATTTATGTATTCATCTTAAACCTCAAATCATTCTCCACGGCAGGCCTGGCAGGGAGGAAATTCTAAAAGGTGAAACACGGAGAGGCAGAGTTTCAGGGACAGGTGAAGCAGCTGGATGGGGGCTGCTCAGGGGAGCCACCTCACATGTGCTCTACGAGGGGACAGGAGACACCCACCGAGCCAAACTCCCCTTGGAAATTAAACAATAGGTTCAAAAATAAAAAGGAGTTACATAAAGGGAGATCCGCAGATCTGTGGCTTAGCTGGAGAGCGTGGTGGCTATTTAAATTGTCCCCTGTGTCAATGACAAAAGCGTCTCCTGGCCGTGCTTGTGGCTCCTGGGCTCTGCAGCACAACAGATGCTTCCACTGCTCCCGAATTCCGCAAAACCAACAGCAAAGCAGGGCAGGGAGCTCCAGGCGGAGAAGGGCGGGCAGGAATCAAAGGGAAGAATTTCCCCTTTAAAGCACTTTATTACAATTTCGTAATTGTTCTCCGAGGAAACGCGCTGCTGTGCCCAGGAGCAGCTCGGCGGAAAGGATGGGGAGGATGCGGTGAGCGCGGAGCACGGAGGCAGAAAGGATTGGAGCTGACACAGAGCTGCTCTGTGCAGCCTTGGAGCCCTCCCAGCTTCCAGCATCGCTGCTGCTGTCAATATGGCAGCGGCTGGAGCGCAGCTCTGTGCGTGGCTGGGGAGCCGGGACAGATCCACCCCGGCAGACAGAGCTCCACGGTGATCCCCTGCCACGCACTGCCCGTCCCCCGCAGGGTCCGGTTGAGCTCTGATGCTCAGCACAGGTCGGGGAGCGAGGCTTTGCTGACTGACAGGGTTAATTTTGTGCTGGGAGATCATCCGAGGTGCTGGCGAGCAGCCTGAATTCTGTGAGCTGACTACTGCAAACGAGCTGTTTATTGAGTGTTAAAAATCAGCCCCAGACCTCGGGGTTGCAGCCCCAAAGCCATTTATGATGGACAAGGTCTGCTGCTGCTCTGCTCTTATCGCTGTTACTCCCAAGACGGGGGGCCTGCAGGGCAGCCAGGTGCCACAGCAAGGATTTCCTGGGGCTATTTAGTGCTCCTGGATACACAGCTGTGCCACGGGGAGGTCACTCCCACCACAGCAGCACCTGAGCACGTGCTTAACTTTAAACACTGCCTGGGTAGTTGTAGGACGAAATACAAACACAGCTAGCCACGAGGGTGAACTAGGATTTCTCTTTCATCTCTCTCTGGAGGCTGCTGTTGTAGCCTGAACTAAAATATAAATGAGGTGAGCGGGATGAGCTCGTCCTCTGTCTCCAGCAGACAGAGGTGGTTCTTTCATAAAAATGTCTGATGCATCCAGCACCAGCTTCTCCTCGGGAGAGTGGCTGCCAGCAGTGCCCGTGTCCTGCCAGGCTGGAGAGAAATGCTCCCTGAGCTCTGCCAAAGCCTGAGCCCTCAATGTCCCCAGAGCCACATGGAAGGGGGGCAGGGTGACAGGCCCGGCTTGTCCCAGCGCTGCTCTGGGGGCTGCAGGGACAGAGAGAAGGGCAGCTGGGCAGGACAGAGGAAGCCCAGCCCGTTCATTGTGCAACCTGGGGGCTCCCCAGATGGAGGAATTCGAAATTCCCCGGATTGGGAATTCGCATTCTGCCGGGATGGGGCACAGCAGCCGGGATCTGCCACGGGGAGAGGATGCCAGCACATCGGGCCCCTTGTATTTGTCAGCTGTGCCAAATAACCAATTTATTTCCCCCACCCACGGGAGAGCAAGGAGCTGACCCTCACCACTGTGGCAGCTCCACAGTCGCAGCAGGAGGAAAATAAACCTCCCCAGTTCAGCTGGTTCTTCCCCCCAAAGAGTGCACATGCCTCTGCCATCTGCAAGTTCTCGCTCCAGCCTCGGCTCAGCACAGCTCTGTCGCCTCCAACACGGTCTCTTCTCGCTCCAATTAGTCTTATTTTTAACCAGCTCAGCCCCAGCGCTAAGTCGCAATGTCACAGATACCCAAATATTCAAAGCAAACACAATCCACCATTTTAAAACCACAACAACAGCCAAGCAGAGGGGGGAAGATGCCAAGATGGTGAAGGTCTCCGAGGTGCGGGCACAAGCACAGGCTGATGTTTTCTCCCAGCATCAAAGGCCCAGCGCTAATCCCATTGCCACGGAGATCACCCCAGAACCAGCCCCGCTCCTCCCCAGTCAGGGCTGGGCTGAGCCTGAGACGCGCTGCTCTTTCCCCGCCTGCTGATTAATTACAAGCCGTGCCTGTGTCCCTTTGACCATTCACAAGATGCCACGGGAAGATTAATGCCCGGGGAGAAGCGCTGCGGTGGCATCAACGGGGGTGACATCCGAGCAGCACCCTTCCCCTCCCACTCTGCCTGCAGAGTCCTCCTTCCCCGCAGGAATCTGGGGCAGCAGCCAGTCAAAATCCCTCCTCCCCCAGGGATCCAGCCAAGGGGAGGACCACGGGGCCTTTTCCTCGCCCTCCTGGCTCTTACCTGTGCTGCAGCAACGTGGCTTTGGGTGCTCGATGGGCATGGCTGGCTGGGGCCCTGAGGAGATGCGGGGTCCCGGTGCATTGGGGAGGGCGAGGGGCCCGGCCTGGCCACGGTCACCTCCTCCAGAGCAGCAGCACTGTGCCCCTTCCCCCGGCTCCCCAGCCCTGCATCTCGTGGAAAGAACAAGAGCCGGTGGAAGGAGGGGGGTTAGGAAAGAGAGGGAAGGGGGAGAAGGGAGAGCGGGAGCTCTCGCAGATGCACACACACAGCAGGCAGAGCAGACAGAGGCTTGTCGAGGATGGCACTGCCTGGCTTGCTCTCGTTGTTGCCTCAGGCTGGCTGCTGCCCATGGAGGGCTGGCCAGCACCCGCTGCTGGCTGTGGGCATGGGGAAAGGGGCAGGAGGGAGATTCGGGCCTCACGCACCACCGGAGCGAGGAGAGGACTGCCCGGGCACGGGGGACTCTGGGCTCTTTGTTTGCTGGCACCTGGCAGGAGAAGAGCTGTGCCACAGGGCAGGAAGGGATGGCGTAGTTATCTTTTCATGGGGACTCCTTTCTTCCTGTGAACATAACAAAATCCCCAGGCCCAGTGCTTCCCAGGGACACCGAGGGATGGCATGGGGCCGGCCCCAGCCAGGGCTGCACATCCCCAGAGCACCAGCACTGCGTAAAGCTCAGCCTCCCCCTCTCATCCCCGCTATCTGGGTCGTGCTGATACAGATCCAAAGGGCTGGCAGGGCTGTTTGAGGGGGTGGAAAGACACTCCAGCCATGACACCTCCCCTTTGGATGCTGTCAGGAAGCTGCTGGCAGAGCTGCCTGGCACTGCTGATCTGCTGCAATGACAGACCCAAAACGGTGGGAACCAGGGATCCAGCCAGACCCCTTCCCAAAGGGACACCAATTCCTCACTCCACAGATTTTATTTCTCTAAAATTCACATGCTTAGAAGAGTGGTCCTCTGGAAGGAAGTGAGAGCTTTGTACCTCATGCCTTTTTCAGCTTTTTCAAAGCTCCCAAACCTCTTCCCCTCCTCTGCTCCGGTGCCTTGCCACTCAGAGGGTCTGGGTCTCGCTTGGGGGAGCTCAGTTTGGTCAGAAGGATTAAAATGGAAGTCAAGTTGGATGTTTGAGGTATTCTACCTTCCCCAAAACCCCCAGTCACCCATTTTGCTCCAAGGTTTCCCACTGGTGTTTGCAGATACATGGATCTCTAGCCACAGGGCTGCTGTTAATAGAAATCAATGGATGATGCATGGAATTACAAGTGCGGAATTTCCAAGCCAATACCCTCCCCAGCAGTTAACTGGGAGCACACCAGGCCCATCCTCACCTCTGGGTGGATGTGTTCAGTCACACACCTTCAAGACTCACCTAAAATGATGAGCATTCCCACAGCAGAGGATAGGATCAGTCCTACTGAGCCAAAATCCAGTACCCTGCCCACCTGCCTGCTCCACTGGCCTCGAGATGTTGGCACCAAGCTCCAGGAAACCTCCCCCTCAGAGGTCATCCTGCCAGGAGCTGTCAGAGCATATTTCAAGTCTCAACATTCCGCCAGCCCTGCGAGAGAAAAGGTCTTGCTGTGGATCCATGGCTGGGGATCCATGGCTGTGGATGGGTTCTCTGCCTGAAGCAGCACTTCCAAGGCCCAAGGGATGATCACTTCAGGGCCTACAAGCAGCTCTCCCATCCTCACTCCCACCTCAGAAGCTGAGGTTTGGTGCCATGTCAAGACCATGATTGTTTCTCCATCCCAGAGAGATCTCAGTGGTGCTGGGGAGCTGGATCCCTTTAGGATCCTAAAATTGGGAGCAATATCATTGCAAAGTGGGGATGTGGGCTTCTCTCTGCATCTGTATTGCTTAAATCACCAACAAAGCTGCCAGGAGTCTGTGAGGATGCACAGCTTTCCTGCACCCCAGGGCTGGGAGATTTCCAAGTGACATCTGCTCTCTGTAGGGCTGTTTTTAATGCGGATACACTGCAGAGCCATTGGGGAGGGTGGGCAAGAACCATCTTTGGGGAAAATAATCCCCACATCTGTGTCTTGTGGGGAGTAAGGAGCTGCCAGCTCTGTGCCCAAGCCAAACTTCCAGTCTCCAGACCCTCTGGCAGTCTTGTAGGCTGGGATCTGACTCTCCCAGAGGGTAAAAAGGGCAGTTTGATGATTTGCAGTGTGGTGTCCAGGACTTGCAAAGGGACACTGCCAGTGCCACTCTCTATCACCACTGTGAAGGTGCCCCCTCCAGCTTTCTAGAGGCAGGGACAGGTTCTCCCTGGGCCACCCAGGCTTTCCAGCTGCGTGTGAAAAAGCAGGTTTGTTTTGTATGCATGCAAAAGCCTAAACTTAGCGAGCAAGATGTTAATTTGTGAGGGGAAAATAGGCCGTATTTATGTAACTGTGAAAAGCTGCAGCGAGGGCTACAGATCCAATGGGAGAGGAGAGTCTGAGCCCTGCTCAGGGCTTTGTGAGAGCTCCAGCAACTGCATATTCATGGCCCCACACCCCAAAGAACCAGCTTTGAGGCTTTCCAGGCTAAGAATAGAGGTCTTGTTGTGTTTGCTGCTCCATGGGCCGGGTTTTGTCCGGGATTAGAGGCACCAGGGCATGGAGCTGCAAATGGCAGCATCTCCTCCCGCCTGCGAGCGGGGCAGGGCTCCGGGCCCAGCAGGGATGGAGAGCAGGGAATAAAGGGTGAATTCATTCCCAGCCACACAGGATGGCATTAGTGCTGGCCCTCTGCTCACAGAGACGTCCCCCGTGGTGGACGGGGCACCCGCAGAACACGACTCCCTTGTGCACAAACAAAACCCAAGCGTTTTTCCAAGCAGGGCAGCTGGGGCAGTGCCACGACAGAAATTAGCAGCTCGTCCTGGCTGTGAAGCCTGATGGCTTGGATCCACCTTGGGAAGCCCGGTCCCTGCAGGGGCAGACAGCTCCCTGCCGGCCTGTGACATTTCTTTCCCCTTCCACTCGCATTCTCTGCCCTGCTTAAAGCAGGTTGGGAATCCAGCAGTGCCCAGCCTTGGAAATGGAAACCCCAGAGCCGGTCACTCCAGGGTTTTTTCAGACAACCCTGCACTTCAGACGTCGTTCAGCTCCAGAAATCATCATGTGGCAGTGCTGGCACCGGTGGGAAACAGCATGACACTGCTCCTTGTTTGGCTTTGAATTTGTCACCCTGGAACTCTGGGAAAGCCCTTTAAGGGTTTGCAAATGGCAGCAAAGCCATTCCTGTGGGGAAACCAAGAGAAAAAGGATTGAATTGTGGAAGCTTCTGTGGCCTCTGGCTCCATATTCCTGGACACTTATCCTAAAGCAGGAAGGGATGAGATTTCCAGGTAGGATGGTGACCCAGGGCCTTGAGTACCCTGTAGCCAAGGGCAGCACTGGTCACAGGCACTGGCTGCAGACAGCAGGATGACTCCTGTCCACCTGAAGTCCAGCCTGGGAGGTGAGAGAGGCCACCACATCACAGACTGAAGGCTAAGTACTGATAACAAGGTGTTGTTTTCAAATAAATGGGGACAGAAATTGTTTTTTTGAAACATGCAAGGAAATGCTCTGCAAAACATGAATCCCCTGAGAGAAAGCACAGTCTCTGGAGAAGGCCTTTCTTGCTGAAAAATCACGTAACAGAGAAGTCTCTTGGGAAGTGACTCCTGAGATAACCTCTCTCCTAAAATAAATGCCCCTGGGAGCAACTGTCTCGGCAAAACGTATCTGGGGGAGAGGAAAAAAAAAAAAATCAAAAGTGTTCTAAAACCTGCTATTGATTCTGTATTTACCCTCGCTGCAGCAGCAGCACACAGAGCTCAGAGGTGAGCCATCATCTTCCAGTGCTCCTTCCTAATCAGAACTGAGAAGGATCCAGCAGCGATCCTGCTGCTCCCTCATTTCCTCCCCGATCACTCAAACCGACCCACTGTGAGCAGCAACTCCGCAAAACGTGTCCTGGAGCATGGAGCAGGGCAGCGGGGGCCAGACAGCATCTGCTGCTGTTCGTTCAGCCCTTGCACTGCTGAACCAACATCTGGGAGCCCTGCAGAGCCTCTGCTCAAAGAGCAGGGACACGTGTGTGTCTGTGTGTGTGTGTGTGTGTAAGTGTGTGTCTCCTCCCTCTGGAAGTCGGTGTGACCCCAGCACTGTTTGGCAAAGAACGAGAGGCCAAGAACTGAGTGATGCCTTCCCCTGCCCAGCCTGCTGTCATTAGCCACTCTCGTGATGCTGGCCACCATCCAGACACTTGGCCAAACGCAGTCCAGACACTTTGACCCTGAGAACTGGCTCCCATGCCTGGAAAAGCACATGCCAGCTCTGACTAAGCACCTGCAGGTTAATTTATCTTTCACATTTCCGTCAGCCCAGCCCAGCAAAACCCAGAGCCATGCTGGCAGCCAGCAGAAAGTCCTGTATAAATAGCCATGAGGTGGGAAGATCTGAGGAATCTCCAGGAAATATTCATGGAAGCAGAAGACAGCAACAGAGCACTGCTGAGGATCTGCTGCAGGGAGCATTGCAGACCAACCCTTCTGCTCTTGGCAATGCTACAGAGCCAAGGAAGATTCTTTGGATGTCTTTAGGAGAGGAAGGCTGAAGCATTCTAAAGGCTGGTCTAGCAGCTTGTTAAAACCTACCTGTCCTCGCTGTGGTTTAAAGCCAGAAATCTGTACTTATTGCCCAAATTCTGCCCCCCAGAGAGGGGGTTACATTCCAGGATGTTCCATCACCTGCCTTTAGCAGCTTTCAAGGGAGATGCTCCTGAGACCCCACAGCTGCACGGACAAGAGGAGTTGATCCAGATCCATTCTGAGCTCAGACTGACTGCAAAGACAGCGTGGATGCAATTCCCAGGAGTCCTGTGGGCTTCAGGCAGCACCCACAGAATGCAACAAGGTACTGTGTGAGTAACATCTCCCTAAAAAATCCTGTACTGGGGACACGGTCATCCTCTGGGACTGTATGGTTAAAACTAAGAGAAATAGGCAACGAGATCAAGGAAAAAAAAAATGGACTGTGGGTTAACTGGCCCACCTTCACCATTTCATGGGGAGTTCCTTCAATGAGACAAGAGATAGGACTTCTGGATGCTTAAAACTCCTGTTTATTTTATCTTCTAAATGGAGCAAAAAGTGTGAGGTCTTTTACAGGTGAAGTCACGGGACTCCAGCTTACATCATCCTTTAAAGACTTATTAACCAATAGAATATTGACAATTAGGATATGTACATTATTAAACCAATAATAAGAAATTACTTCTAGCAATAACGTGACCTTTTCTAACCTATCTTGTTCTGCCACACAAATCCATTCTACAGACTTCTTGTTACCTTTGTAACTACTTCTATTCTCTCCATCTAGCCTAACATGTCTCTACTTTGACCACAAGTCCACATTCTTGATTCCAGCACCCAAGCCTGGAAGCCTCTCTCAGGGCCTCAGCTCAAATCCTGTGTTTGATTCTAGGTTTTGGCCCACAGGCCCAGTGTTCTAAAAAACTCTCTACTTTTTAGATTCCAACAATGGACTTCCACAACTACCTGAGTATGAGCATTTCTCTGTCTTGGAGAACATACCTGCCAAAGAAGCTGGAGTGGTCACGGAGTGTCACAGCACTCTGTGGCCTGGGGCAGCAGCACGCACAGCACCCAGAAGAGAACCCCATTTATTCCCCCACATCAGTCTGTGCCTTCCCTGCTGGCAGGCAGGCAGGAGGAAGCAGCTTTGTGTGTCAGGCAGGCCCGTTCAGCAGCCAGGTCACGAGGCAGCAGGGAACAGCTCTGCCCTGGCCCAGCACGGAGGGGTTAGGGCAGCATGCAGGGTGTCCCCAGGAGCACAGCTCCAAGCCCCAAAGCTGGGTATTGAGAGCAGCAGGAGGAGCCAGCAGCGTGTTTGGCTGTCTGCAGATAGTTTGCACCCAGCCTGGTGTTTGCCTTTGCACAATGGGCCGAGGTTGTTGACTCGTGTTCAGCTTGTGACCCAGCGTCAGCAGCTTCTGCTGGCACAACAGCCGCCGCTGCTGCTGCTGACTGCAGGGCTGCTCCTCCAAACCCAGCACCTCACGCTCATTGTGTGCTTTCCCCAGGTTTTCCATGACCATTCCTCAATTTATCAAGGCTTGAAACCTCTCCCACTGGCCTACAGATTCTCAGATTTGTACCAGTTTGATCACAAGTATAGGGAACAACATTTTCTATTCACCATCCCGGACTGAATTAAGTGACCTGAAAATACCTATTTATAGCAGCCTTCCAGGACCTAAAAGGGGCTTACAAAAAGGCTGGAGAGGGACTTTACACACCTGCACGTAGTGACAGGGCAATGGAGAATGGCTTTAAGCTGAAGGAAGCTAGATTTAGATTAGATATTAAGAAGAAATCCTTGCCAGTGAGGGTGGTGAAGGCTGCCCCATCCCTGGCAGTGTTCAAGGCCAGGCTGGATGGGGCCCTCAGGAACCTGCTCGAGTGGGAGGTGGCCCTGCCTGTGGCAGAGGGGTTGCAAGGAGATGATCTTTAAGGTGCCCTCCAGCCCAAACCATTCCATGATTCTGTGATCATCCAACCATTCTGCACCCAGTTTCATCCTGAGTCTGGCACAGTATGACCATGCCCAAAAGAGTTGGTGTTTGTCACACAATGTCTCTCCCCTACCAATGAGAGCTTTTGATATTGTCAGAGGATGACATTACTCTGGTTTTAGATGATGCTTCCCCAAAAAACTACATGGTTTTACCTGTTCAGCACCTTGCACACCTGTGCTCTTTTTTCAGTGTTTTTTATCTCCTGCAAGTGAAAATTAAACTGATCTGTAATTACCCAGGTCCCCTTTCTTCCTATTAGAGACAGGTACTGAGTGAGTTTTACAGCAGTCAGGTTCCTCACCTATCCACCCAAATTTATCAGAAAACACCACAGATTATTCTGAAATCACTTCAAAGCTCTTTATTGAAATTCCTGCCACCCAGGCAGCTTGAGACCGCCTGATTTCCCAAGAGCCCTCTTGAATGTAATTTTTTCCCCTCTATTCTAAGCAAAACCCTCACCATTTGTCATTATCACCAGCAGTGCTACTCAGCACTTCTTTCTCTTGAACTTTCTAACAGTGACAACTATGAAAAATAACCATTTTGGCCTCCTTGACATTTTTTGATAGGTCTTTCTGTCCCCGTGATTATCCCACATGGACATTAACAGCCTGAGGAGGACCAAGGGAAATGCTGACCTCATTTGTTGTGATTACCAGGACCACTGAAAGGAAGGGTTGTCACAGTCAGAACAAGTATTTCTTCCGTTAATGGATCACGATGAAGCAAAATGCAATTTTCCTGCAGGTTTAGAGAATAAACCAAGCCCAGGGTTACAAAGGGAGAAGTGTTTTTATTCACTGAGTAGCAGCACCTTAGGTCAGTGTCACAAAAAGCTCAATCCCAACAGTCCAACACTCCATCTATCATGAAAAGTTATATGGCAAATTAATAACTCCAGCTCCAGGCAGGGAGAAAAACCCCCAAACAAACCTGCAGCAGCTCAAAAGCAAAGCCAAGTGAAATGCAAGAGTTGCCAAAGAGGTCATAACTCAAATTCAGCTCAATTGGAAACATCCCGGAGTTTTTACAGCATTAGGTTCAAGTCCTGACTGTTGAGAGCAAGTGAAGCAACTCACCCTCCTGAGCACCATAATTCTCTTTTATGATGGACACAACCTGCAGCAGAATTCTCATCTTCAATTCTCCCTATGCTCCTGGTATACTTAACAAAGAAAGGAGCACCATACATCGACTTCTATGTTAAATGACATTTCCTGATTATGAATTTGTTAAATCACTACAGTTTTCTATAACTGCACATTATATGATGCCTATTCTTCCCTATAGGATGCGTAGCATCACAGAATTTATCTATCTACACACAATTTGTACCTCCAGCTTTTAGTTCCCACTACTGTGAAAGGCTAAGGAAAAAAGCAGCAACCTCTTTTATGATTTCAAAAGGAACAGTAACCCCCAGGAAAGCACACAAAAATCTTCTGTGTCACTGGCTATTTAAAGAACAGCTTCAGTATTTCCTACTGTTGCATAACAGATTCTGATTATCTTGACACTTTTCAGTATTTTTAATTCTTTTTAAGCAGGAGCCATGGGGAGGCAGCACGAATTAGCTGCACCTTATTTTATTTCTGTCAGCTAATTTCTAGATCCCCCAAAGCTCAGTTTTTTTAGTCCTGTTTCTCACCAGAACTGCAGCAGCTGTTTTAGGAGGCCATGCAGTGTTCTGGGGTCCAAAAATCTGGTCCTGGCTGAAATAATGAAGGGCTGCTCATCGGGCACCCCTCAGATGCTTTGATCAGCGCTGCCAAGGAAGCAGCGAGGACCAGAAAAAAGGGATGGAAATGACCTTGATGTGAAGAAAAAAATGTCTGCAGGCTGCTAGCTTCAACAGGAGGTTTTTCAGGTAGCCTTAATGATAAACTCACAGAAATTGCCTTTCAGAAAGCATCGTTCCAGCTGAACATTCCTGACTACAAAGTACCTCTCTGCACATTAATTCAGTCAGCACAGTTATTTAACTGGTGAGTCTACATTTAATAGGTGTTTATATTCATTAATATTTATCTCATCTTCCACAAATGAAATTAGTAACAGCATGCCAGAGATTTTCTCCACATGGCTCCTGCAAATGCATTAAACCCAGCTATCTCCAGAGGCAACTGTGGGCAGAGCTTGGCCCTGTGTGTTTCTGTGGCAGCTGTGCTAAAATTATGCTCCTCCCATTAAAAGAATCCTTTTTTGCTGGATCTGGCTTTAGTTATACAATATTAACAGTGAAAATAGGAGCTGAGAATTCATGGCTTCATATGCTTTCAGTTTAAATTCTATTTAGAGAATTCTTGGGATTTTTACAAGACATCTTAAACATCCAAATCAAGCTCTCACCTTCCATAATTGCTTTTTTAATCTTTTGCTATGAATATGACAGGGTACCTTTTATTTAAACTCTTTCCTTGAAAAGAAGCATGGGAGGTTAGAGATGAGTGAGCTTCCTAAGTGAGCTTTAAAGTACTCAGAGAAGCATGGAATGGTTTGGCTTGGAAGGGATCTTAAAAAACACCTCATTCCACCCCCCTGCTGTGGGCAGGACACCTTCCACTATCCCAGGCTGCTCCAAGCTCCATCCAGCCTGGCCTTGGGCACTTCCAGGGATCCAGGGCAGCCACAGCTTCTCTGGACAGCTGTGCCAGGGCCTCCTCACAGGGAAAAAAAAGTTCCTGGAAGGCCACAATGAGGTCTCTTTCCCCAGGCTATTCCTGGGCTGCTCCCTCTGGGACAATACCCTGTGGCACCTTGAGCTACTCAGCCTGTCATCACCAGCATCTCCTCGTGGTTCTCTGGTAGGTTTGTGCAAAGCTGCAAAAAAAGGGCAATTCCACAGTCACCAGGGGCTGTGTCATCCTCAAGAGAAGTCCCAGCTCTGGGCAGTGTTTGGCTCTGGCCACTGCTGTTTTGCCACTCGGGGTGAAGTGATGCTGTGTGAAAGGATGGGAGTCACTTAGTCCTTCTCCTCAGAGCCCTGGTGCTGTAATTGCTGTCAAAATAGTTCTGTTCATGCTGCAGGAAAAAAAAAAAAATCTATTGAAGGCTTTTCTTTCCCAGAACATCCCTGGATGTCTTTTTCCTTTACATATAAATAAAAATAATGGCAAGGAAAATTGAATAGATGACAAACAAGGAGCCTGCATTTCAAGGGACAGCAACAAGGAGCTGAAGACTTCAACTACAATTCCCTTCAAATTGCTCAAGTAAACAAGTAAAATTCTCAGCACTGAGAGCGTTTTAAATCGATCACTCTCCAAGCAGAGGGTAATAAAAAAAATCCAAGAGTACACTGTGACTGCTGTTCCAGAGAAAACTGCCACCAAACAGGCCCCTTGTACCAACTGTTCTCAGAAATGTTTTTATCCATTACAAATACAAAACACATATATTTGTTCACTTTGCCACTTGGGCAAGTAGGGAGTGTTGTCCAAATTTAGTTCTCGCTTTTTTTCAGGCAGATTGGCATCTTTTTGAGCAGTTAATATTTTTTAAAAATATATATAAATGTGTGATTTAATACTAGTTTTTGCACCCAAAAAAAGTACCTAATCACTGGAACTGAAGATTAGTAAGTACTAACAGCAAGATGGGGGGAGAAAAACCCACCAAAAAACCAACAAGAGCATTTAGCTTTGGCCATCCAGCTGTCCATTGGTGTATGGAAAGTCACTGCACAGAAGGCATGCAGGGATTTCCCCAGGAAAGTAGGTGAAATTGCCTAAAACTGTACAGCTTAAAATAGATGTGAATGAAAAAAAAAAAGAAAAAATGAGGATATTAATTCATGAAGTTATAAGCAGAACAGGAAACACATAAGATATTTGAATATCATTACTTCTATAAGCTACATGGGAAAGTGCCTTGTGCAATGATCAGGTGAGAGGTTTAAATTAAGCACGAGGAAGTAGTTTTTAGAATAACACATAATCTAAGAGAACTCAAGGCTATAAAAATACAGAAGGGAGTCTACAAGAAAGAGGGGGAGGTACTTTTTGCAAGGGCACGTAGTGACAGGACGAGGGGATAGAAGTTTAAAGTGACAGAGAGCAAGTTCAGATGGGATATTGGGATGGAATTGTTCCCTGGGAGGGTGGGCAGGCCCTGGCACAGGGTGCCCAGAGAAGCTGTGGCTGCCCCTGGATCCCTGGAAGTGCCCAAGGCCAGGCTGGATGGGGCTGGGAGCAACCTGGGATAGTGGGAGGCGTTCCAGGGTGGAACTAGAGAGCCTTTAAGACCCCTCCCAAGCCAACCCAAGCCATTCTTGGATTCTATGAAATACAAATATGGTTAAAATATAACCAACTTAACGTGGGCACCATCCACAATGCTTTTCTTTGGCTCTGAAGAGAACACCAAGACTATCAAAACATAACAAGCAAGCTGGCTCCTGCTGGGTGATTAGAGAAAAATGTGACCAATCCATCTGAACGTCTCTGTCACGGAGCTCTGCTCGCTGTAGAACTGTGCCTGGCACAGCTGGTGGCTGCATGTAATCATCATTTTTTAATTACAGAAAACAACGCTTCCAAAGGAACACAACAAACTAGAGCACAAGCCTGGAATCAGAGCCCAAACATTCAGAGGTGAAGCTGACACGGGGGATTTCCATCTGGCACTGTTTGGGTGGCTGTGGTTGTCTCTGTTCTGCTGCTGTGAGCTCAGGGGCTCAAGAATGCACCAAGAGTGCTCTAAACACACCCTAGTGCAAGCAAAGGGAAGGGATAACTGGGGGAAAATAGAAATCCATACATCTGAGAGCTTAAATTTTCTTTATCCATCTCCTTTTACCAGCAGAGATCCATTTTCTGGAGCTGCCTGCATTCAGTGCAGCATCACTTCTCCATTTCTTGCAGTGGGAGAGATGCTGGTGAAATCCAGAGCAGCAAAGGCATTCCTGGGATTGGGAATGTACAAAGCCCCACCTCCTGCTCACACCCAGGATAAAACAGTGGGTAGAAATCCAGCTGCAAACAGATGAAACCATTCCTGGAATATTTCAGCTGACTTGTTACAAATGATAACATTTTCTGTTTGCAGCAGAACGGGAATTAACCAGCACTCTGAACCTCTGGGTGTGTGCAGCACGAGATTACACAAAGCTGCTGTGATACATTGCAATGTAATAAATTATATTGTAATTTAGCTAATCCAGAGAGAGATACCAGCACAATACAGGATTAAACTCTGTCCTAAATTCTGGGAACACCTTCTGTCTTTGTGGCACTTTATACAAAACTCTTCCAGCTAAATTCACCCAAACCACCTGGGATGGCTGAAATCAAAGGCTGCAATTTCTCCCCAGCTTGGCCCAATCTGAAAATTCTGGAGAGGCTTGGAAACTTTTAAGAAAAATAAAATTAAACTAAACTAACAACTCCAACTTTGTCTGCTGAGAATCCCATCAGTATGCTACACTTCTGTTCTGGAGGGGGAAAAATATACTGGAACACACCAGAAACTGATCTCTGCTTCCACAAAGGGGTAGTATAAATTTACTAGAGGGCTGTTCTGGTCAAATCTACTGAAATATACACAGAGTAGGTTCTCCTAGAAGTGGGGAATAAACTGTCTCTCATTTTACCAGTTCTGGTCAGATCCAACAGAAGAAAATCAGTAAGAAGTGGGGGTCAAAGAGTGCAGAGGCCTCACATGCAAGCCTGCAAGAGCACTCCTTGTACAATCCCACTGCCCACCTTGATCTTCACATCCCATCTGGGCCAGCCATGAAGTTCTCTGGAGTGGAGAGGATCACATCAGGGAACATTCAACCTCACATTCTTACCCGAAGAATAATTCTTAACAGAGGAGCCCAGGATTTGGCATCTTCTAGCACAGCAGCATTTCTCCACAGTTTTGTCTGTGGAGAGGGAAAAATAACCAAGAGCAGAAGGAACAAGGGGTCTGTGAAAGTCTGCAGTCTGGATTATCAGCAGGAGGTGTTTTTGATGACCACTGTGCTGAAGTAATGGTTTCAACATCTCTTTTCAGGATCACAGGCCAGCATCCTTTCTCCAGCAAGCAGGAGATACTGGTCTCCAGTATGACCAGCCCTGAGTGCCATGGGTTTCTTTGCAATGCCTGTCTACTCTTGCTCCTACCAAAAACATGCCTAATAAGTGTGCCAAGCAGATTGTGGTTTCAGAGATTTTCTGTAGATTTGGCTTCCATAAGCCCAAGCAAAATCTTAAACAATGTTCTATAAAACAACAACAACAAAAAAATTAGTATATATATCTTAGTATATATCATACTAATTAGTATGTATTAGTATTCTCTGTGGCAACATTGACACAACCCTGGCAAACTCACACCTGTCTTGGAAGCCACCTCCATTCACCAATCCAACCACAAATGACTTGCCTGGATTTGGGACACACCTTTTAAGATTTAACCCAACCGTGGCAGGACAGCAACAGCTCAGACAAGGTGTTTTGTTGCACTTTTAATTTCCAACTGCAGCGAGTCCCTGGTCTAGCAGTGGGTAAACAAGCAGCAAGCAAAGCTGCTTGCACAAGAGGGATGTGCATGGCTGGGAGACAGCTCACTCACATGTTTTAACAAGTGCTCTCAAAAAGAATGTTCCAGGCAGGG
This sequence comes from Phainopepla nitens, assembly GCA_013400175.1. Lineage (NCBI taxonomy): Eukaryota > Metazoa > Chordata > Aves > Passeriformes > Bombycillidae > Phainopepla > Phainopepla nitens. Next base: position 335,161 of record VXBQ01007014.1, on the reverse strand, counting down.
TTACATTTCTGCCTAAGCCTCCCAGAGCATCAGCTTCCCCTTGAACACTCGGTAATCCTAATTTGGGACTCATCAGAGGTAAACAGCATTTGCCTTTGCAAGCAGGTGCTAAGCAAGTGATACACTACTCCTGATTTCACAATTAAAAACCAAAGTTCAGCACATTTTGTTTACAGTTACTATAAATAAAAGTCTGGGGGGAGTGAAGAACTTTTAAGAGTAACTTATTTCCTATGTTCCATGACCTCAAACAAGTCTATGACATGCCTGCTTTGGGAACACGGATGATGCCCAAGCAAATTCCATGCAAATCTTAATCACACTGCCAGTAAAGAAACTAAATCAGAAAATCCAGCATCCTCTAAACCAGCAGTCGGAATACAACACATAGCTTGCAGTGTCTTTATTTTTTATCACCACTGACAAGACAGGAGGACAAAAATATCTGGTATAACTCCCCCAGGGTGACTCTCCTCCCTGCAAAAACAACAACAAAAATGAAATAATTGCTTTTAAAATCACGTAATGTCCTCAGCTGGACAGGATCCACAAAGATCATAAAGTTTATCATGGATCTGCTTAGGGATCTGTTTTTCAGGTCAGCTTCTCTCTGAAAACTGATCCTCACTCCATTACTGACAGCTTCTACTCAGAGAAAGGAAAAAAAATCGTTAACTACAGATTAATTGATTTCAAGTAGGAATGAATAGCCCATATGAGGAAAAAATGAAGGAATTCAGTGTTTGGCTAAAATGAGTGTGAATACCAATCCAGGACTGTTCTGTTTTAAATAATATTTAACCAGCTCTGAGACTGAAAATAACAGTCATGCCAGAAGCAAAGAAAGCATTTTTCTTTTACTTGTGTAACTCCACCATTTTACAATCTGCAAAGCAGCAGCAAGTCAGCTTAGTATCACTTTCTATGGATGGTACTCAAAAAAACCCCAAAAACCACCCTTGAGGAGAAGAGCCACATGCATCACTGATTCTTATCAGCAGGACAGTTCAGTATTTAAAAAACAGCTGTGACCACCACCATGCAGTGTCATCTCATGATGTGGACACTGAAAGAGGGGCTAACCCTTGGAGCAGACCAGGATCTGACAGTCTGCAGGACAGGCTCTCTGGCAGAAGCCTGGAGCTCAGTTTCAGCTCAGACAAGAACTGCAGCCTTCCCTCTGTCCTGCAGCACTTCCTCTGGCACATGCCTCCTGCTGTCCTTCCCAGCAGGGCCACAGGAGCTCTCCCTTTTCTTCCTTTGCACCATCTTCTCATCTTCACCAAGGAAACTCTTTTCCTCAGTTTCTTCACCTCCACTTCTCAGAACAGCCACCCCTGCACTGTGGATGTTCTGGTGTGGGACAGGGATGAACAGTTCCCTGGGAGGAACTTGCTGCTGCCTTACTCACACTGCAGCAGCAGGTGTGCAGAACAGGCAGAGCTCACAGAAGGCTGGGAACCGTGCTGTGCTCCCACAGATTTCCTGTCATCTCCTGGAGGGACCAGGGGTCACAAAGCCAAACTGGCAGCTTGCTGCTGTAGAGAAAGCCCAAAGCTACACTCAGGCAAAACCACATTGCCAGGTAAATTTTATTTAGAAACATACAAACTCCTGAATGGCTGTGCTGAAAGCACCAGGACCACAGGCCCCAAAGAGAGATCAACACCTCTTTGATGAGTATTACAAGCACAGCTGTTGCAAACATCATTCATGCTCCTCTCCCTCTCCTCTGAAGGGGAAACACAGCTGAGTGTGAACTCCCCGTGGCAAAGTTTTGCATGATCTGGTATCCTCCAGCACGAGACTGCACTGAAGTTTGGCTGTGCAGTGTCCAGAGCTCCTAGTGCAGCACAGTTTTATTGTCACAGCGCTCAGCTGACATGATTTAATGAGGATCATGATTTAATTCCTGCAAGGGAAGCTGACTATCTCCTCCAGATGGGAGGAGGAATACTTTAGAAGGGATATGTAAAAACTGCGGCTTGGGAAAAACCAGATCCCATCTTCCTTCCAAAATGATAGCCTAAAGCAAACAGCTTCAATATCCTATGCTAAAATTATGCTCTTTTCTATTGCTTTTTTGCATGTCCTTCCCATTACCTCCCAAAGGCGAATCTCTATCAGGAAGACCCCGTATTGACTTCCCACTCCACCCTGAAACTGCCACAGTGCAGTGGAGCTGGACTGTCCCCCACCCTGCCACAACAGCTGATACTTTCTGAACTGAATCCCGGCCTTTACAAGCTGTAACCACCTCTGGTCGATCAGATCACCTTACATCCCCGACGTGTAAGTCAGTTTTTCTTTGCCTCTTTCTCTTCAAGAGGCCAGGAAACCTGAATGTGATATGGCTCTAGTTCTTCTGGAGTGACATAGTCTGGAGCATTGCCCATCAGGTCTCGTCCCCTGAAGGATTTTGGAAAGGCAATGACGTCCCGGATACTTGGAGCGTCAACAATGAGAGAGATCAGCCTGTCAAGCCCTACAAGCAGAAAACAAATCGGTGAAACACTTGAGTTATGGCTCTGAATTACCTCCCCTGAGTCAGAAAAATCAGAAAGATTGAGGAGGTAATATCACTGAGCTTGAAGAAAAAGAGTGAAGCGAGTAAGGGAGAAAAAAAATTCATCTCAGCTGGTGGTAGAGAAAGAGATTTGCCTCGAGAGCAGAAATGTCTACCAAAATAAAGCTTTTCAATATTGCAGGGAGTTCTGTAACACTCTGAGGACTGCAGAACACAGACAGCAAACACAGCATAACGAAACCGGGGCAGCTGAATGGCAGAACACTGGCAGGGCTCTGCTTTGCAGCTCAGAGCTCTGCATCAACCAGTTTGGAAGAATTACAACTGCTAAGAAGAATTCAAGAGGAACAAAAGCCTCTGGGTGACTGGATGGAGGAAAGTCAAAGTGGAAGACCACAGGTTAAAATACCTTTGTTTGTTGTAGACTTTTATTTCGGTGAGTGTAGGGAGGGTGTTGTTGGTTGGCTGGGCTTTTTCCCCTCTTTCTTTAAACCACAGACTTGCATTGTTCCAGGGGAAAAAACAAACCCTGACATTTTCTGAATTATTGAGCAAAACAGGTGAGGAAGAAGGGAAATGAGACGGCAGCAGAGGGGAAGGATGTGAAACACAAAGCTGTCCCATGTCTCCAGGTAGGCAGCACAGGGATCCTGCTCTGGCTGCACAGGAGTGGGAACAAAGCTGACCCAACCTCACTGAATAAAGAGTTTGCAGATCAGCAGATGAGGACCACCCTTAGAGCCACCAATGTCCCTGCTTAAGGCCTAAATCCAGTGACTCTGAGGAAGAACACCCCAAATTTCTGCTCTTGGTGACCAGACCTCTGTTTCCTTCCACAGAGCTGCTGCAGAGATGGAAGCACCAAGGCTTTTCCTAACAACCATGAGCCATGTTCCTGGGATCTAATATGCAAAAAAGAAATTTAAAAAAAAAAATCACTAAAGACCTGCATCTGTAGAGCTACAGATCACTTACCTAAAGCAATTCCTCCGTGAGGTGGAGCTCCAAATTCCAAAGCCTCAATCAGATGGGAAAGCACCTCAGAATCCTCCTGCAAAATTACATTAAGAGGTGTCACTGGACAAGCAATGCTCTTCCTATTAGCATCACAAGATGAAGGTATAATGAAATCATCCACTGCTCAGGGCTAGGAGTTATGTCTCTATCTGAGAAGCACTCGAGTGCCTCTTTCAGAATACGCAACTAATATTTCAATTAATTAGTGCTTTTAAATCTCCAAGGGAGCGTTAAAGGCATCTGTAGGTGTTACCTTCAGCACTTCCTCCAGCACAAAACGCTGCTGTTCTGCACTGTGAATTCTGATGGAACCACCTCCAACCTCATTGCCATTCAGAACAAGGTCGTAGTGCTGGCTACGGACCTGCAGAGAGACAGGGACAGGCACCTTGGTGAGGCTGGGCCACAGCTGCACCTCAAAACAACCTGCAGAGATGGCAAAGACACTGGGAACGAAGCCATGGACTCTGTAAAACTGCTCTATCAGGGCTACAATTCAGGTCCCAGTCCTGCTGGAGGCATGGACTGCCTCTGACCAATGTGGGAAGAGAACACATTCTTTTGCAAAGTTCATCAAACCTGAAGCAAATGGGATGGGTCAGAATGTAAGATTTCTGTTTCCTCTAAGCTCGTTTTGCTGGGGCACGTGTGAATACTTGCTATTTGCAGTAATCAGGAAGCCATGTCTCTTCCAGACACACCCAACATCACAGAACCCAATGGTTTGGGTTGTGGGGGACCTTAAACATTCTCTAGTTCCAACCCTCTGCCATGGGCAGGGACACCTCCCACTATCCCAGGATGCCACAAACCCCATCCAGCCTAGCCTTGAGCACTGCCAGCGATGGGTCAGCCACAGCTGCTCTTGGCAATCTGTGCCAGGGCCTCACAGGGAAGATTTTTTTCCTAATACAAATCAATCCAAGTCTACCCTCTTTCAGTTTAAAATCATTTCCCCTTGTCCCATCACTGCTTGCCCCTGCAAAATGTCTCTCTCCAGCTCTCCTGTAGCCTCTTAAAGCACTGGAAAGGACTCTAATGTTGCTCCTGAGCCTTCTCTTCTCCAGGATAAAACAACCTCAGCTCCTTCAGCCTTTCCTCATAGCAGAAGTGCTCCAACCCTTTGACCATCTTAGCAGCCTCCTCTGGACTCATTCCAACAGGAATCTCCCTTGTGCAGTCAGCCCCATGAAACAACATCTCTTTTTACACCAAACCCAGCTGCTGCTTGCCTGGTTTTCCATGGGAGCAGCTGTAAAAGAGCCAGCATGGCAGGCAAGAAGTTGGTTACCTTGGCGGGATCAGAATACAGGAGGCTGGCATCTGAAGGATGAGGGGCAGTGAAGGGGTGATGAGCAGATTCCAGTTCACTGGGATTCTCAGCCTTGGGGAGGAAAAGGGGGAAATCCACCACCCAGAGGAAGTGGAAGGCTGTGGGATCACGGAGTGCCAGCCCAGCTGCCTCCAGGAGGTTGGCACTCGACAGCCGCAGGGCTCCTAATGCAGAGCACTGCAACAGAGAAGGGAGAGATGAGACAGGGTGGTTTCAAACACCAGGGAAGTCACTCAAACATCACCCAGTGTGCTCCACAAAGCACCACAGGCAGCACCAGCTAGAATGCTTTGTTGCCTTGACCACTTCGGCCTCGTATCCTGAAATATGTCACCTTCCTGCTGAGGCAGCAGCAGCACCAGGGTTTGACAGAGACCAAGTAAGGAGCTTGGAAGTCCATGTTTTTCCAGCTGTTTCATCTTCAGAACTTTCTTAGACTAACCTCCAGCTCCACACATGTGGATCAACTGGGGGAGCACACGTAAGATGTTTGCTTTATAAGATCTGTGACTTTGCAGACAGAGAAATGAAGGCACAGAAGAGAATACAACAAAATGTTGGCTGTTGAGCAAAGTGTGACACCCTGCTTGGAAGGCAACATCTGCTTGCAAGAATAGAGAGAAGGGCAGGGACAGAATCTCCCACCATTGCTGCTAATAAGTCATGCACTTATGGCAGACACAATTACCTAGCTGACCTCATTTTCCAATCTGTTTGATGCTTTAAAAATGTAGTTAAGAGAAAAGAAGGCACTGATTCGTTGCAGGGGTTTTTCTATTTCAGCCTTCATTTCAATTATTTCAAGTCTTGCCCAGAATTTGACTGGGAGCCATAAAAATAATAGGTACATTTCATGCTTTACTTGCTGTTGCTATAGCTGCCATTCCAGAGAAACAGAAAATTAGATGATGACCTATTTTAATAATAAGCAGAATCAGAGTAAGGTCAGATAACATCAAAACCATCAGCAGCAACCTTCAACTCCCAGAGTCACCCAAGAAATGCCTCCTACCACTTGCTTGTGTTCTCCAGCTGCCAGCAGCACCACGTCATCCTCCTGCATACTCAGTGCTTGGATAAGCTCTGACTGCTCCTTCTCACCAAGGAACTTGGTAAGCAGGGACTTCAGGCTTCCATCAGGTCTGCAGATAATTTCCATGATTTCCTGGAGGAAGGGAAGGGTATGTTCAGTCCAGTGCTGCCCTCTCTCGCCTTGAAGCATCACATGCTCAGGCTCTGACTCTCAGCTATTAAAAACTGCTCTCCCACTTCCCTCTGCCTTTATTACACTTTGTCACTCACCCCTCCCAAAGCCTCAGGAGAGTTTCTGTCTCACCTGGTTAAACTGGGATTTGGCAGACTCCTTCAATGACTCCAAATCTTTATTTGTAAGATACCTCTGGGGAAAGAGCAAGAGAAGACACAGCAAAGATCAGCTTGGAAAACTTGACTAGGTATCAAATCTACTGACTAAGCTGCTTCCAAACTTCTCAATTCTTTTGTTTCTAGTTCAAGTTCTTATGAGGGTTATGGAACAGGACAGGGTCCTCAGCACTGTGCTGGGTGTCTGCTCTTTGGGTTCCTTTCAGGAAGACATCCCTTTAAATCTACTTTTTTTCCCCCTCTCACAGATAAATGTATCTGGTCAGCAGAGTCAGATTGCTGCCTCCAGCCTGCAGAAACAAGGTTTCACACTGTGGATGGGGAATGCAGAGCTCAAACTGGAGAAAAAATAACTGTGCTGACACTTGCATGCAAAGCCATGCAGTAAATGAGGAACTTGCATCAAAATCTTGATTTTTTTTCATCTCCTCCAGTGTTTAGGGTGGGTCTGGTTGCCACTTTTGTGCTGCTCAAACAAACACCTCTGTGCCCCCTCGTGGGAGGCCACTAACTTCCACTTGGTGCCAAAATGAAAGGAATCCCAAGGGAAACCATTGCCATGAAGCCCTGTTCCCCAAATAAAACTCCATATTTAGAGAATTTTTTTCCATATTGTCCGAGCTACGAAGATGTCTACAGCCAGAATTAAATCTGTTTCCTTGACAAAATGCAGGGCTGTGTCAAAAGTCTTCCACATCTATTGTCAGCCTTGGATTTGGTCCATGTCATTCTCATTACAAGACACAAATTGTACCCAAAAATGCAGCTCAAGTGAACAGGAGAACGGCATGGAACCATCTGACCCTTCTCTGCCTATCCCAGAGCTGTGCCATGCCCAGCCCTGTTCCAATCTCTTGTCACAAGGCACAATTAATTACTGAGATGCACATCAAAAAGGTGAAAAAAAAGCAAGGTGAAACTCCAGGATGGTTCCCTATCCTCATGGGATCCTGCAGCTCTATTGTTTTCCTCCTCTTCCTAAGGATAAAATACTCCCTCTGTTGCCTTGCCATTCTAACACCACCCAGCCCAACCTGACATGGATTACAACCAATCCCAAGTTCCCTGAAGAACACCAGTAATAGCAAGGAACATTTCCATACCAACAAAGGAATTCAAATTGGCATTTTATTTATTCCACATAAACCATAAACAGGATGTAAGAGCATCACTTACCACTCCCTGAGGGATACAAATGGCTCTGATGGAGCCACGGGGGTAACTGAGGGCATTCTGCACAAAGTGAATGTTTGATCCTCGTAAAACATCACTGACATCCACGATCTGACAAAGGAGAGAACACAGGAAAATGTACTGCTGGTAGGAATACAAAGCAAAAATTCCTGCACCTGTGTCTTAATACCTTTAACACTATTCCCTTTTAGGAGCTTTTGCTCCTGAAACTGTCAAGATGCATTGCTCCCTAACACTACATCACCTTTAAAATTAAGTTTTATTAGAACATACATTTTTCACAGTCAACTGATCAAATCCTCTCTTCTTCAGCAGACTGCACAAAGCAGCAACAATGGGACAAGCACCTTGGGTAAATTACAGCACTCAGAACTCCAGCCAACCACGTATCCATGATCCAAAGGTTACTAAAACACTGACTGAAAGGAAGAGCTGCAAGTTTCCAATGAGCAAACCCTCACCTTCATCCCAAAGCGAGTGTCTGGTTTATCAGTCCCATACTCAGCCAGTGCCTCCTCGTACGTCATGGAAGGGAAAGGAGTCACAATGGAGCCTCTTTCCTCAGGCCAGGAATGCTGCAGGAGGCCCTCTGTGAGCCTCTGGATCCCAGCCTGATCTACAAACGACATCTCTATATCTATCTGAAAACAGAGAACAAGGGGGGGAATTCCACATTAGCTACAGGTTGTGCTTTCACACTGCTACTTGTGAGTACAAAGCCAGCAAAACAAGAAACAGTACACAAAATTACATCACAGCATGACTGCATTAGGCTGGGAACGTGCTTTTAGGATCACCCTCCAGGCTGATGACTCAGGCAACAGCCTCCTCCTCGGAGAGTGAATGAGGTAAAGATGACAAGGACACACACGAGAAGCAGCCTTGAGTGAACCAGGCTAACTCAGCCCAGGATTTCAAGGCTGAGGAATGGGGTGACCTAGCAGGGCAGGAGGAGATTGTATCATCCAAGTAAAATCACTGCTGCAACACAATTCCCACATCTGCACCTGGGGCACTGCAGCAAGCCAGGGACAGGAACCACGCTGCCATCCCACACCAATTCCCAAGGGCTGTGTCTGTGAAACACACACCAAACAACTCTGCACCTTCCCAGGCAGCACAGACTCAGGCTCCAGAAGGGAAAGCAACTCTGAGGCACTTGTGTTGAGGAGCAGGGAGCAAGGCAGCACGGGCAGCTTACCTGGGTGAATTCTGGCTGCCTGTCAGGCCGTGAGCCCTCATCCCGGTAGCAGCGAGCGACCTGGAAGTACCTGCAGTGATGCTTTGACTTAGACACCAATTTAGAGTGTCCTGAACTGAACTGTGGCTATAGAATTGATCACACAACAGATAAGGAAAAAAGAAATAAACTAGAGAGAGGGTGCTCTGTTCCCAAAACAGATGATCTTTGTTCCTATCCCTTCAAAAGAATGGAATTTTGAGTGGAAGCAACTCTACCAGCAGCTGTATCACCTCCAGCCATATCTTCCAGAGGCACATGGAGACTGCCAGGTGAGCTGTCCCCCAAGGACAGCACACTCAACTCTTTATTCCACCTTCCACCCCACTCCAGGGCTCTCCTCACAGCCATGAGATGCTCTCAGACAAGACTTGGCCTGCAGTTCACTGTGTGAACAATTGTCCGTCTCCCTGTCCATCTGCTTGATTTGGAGAAGCAAGCCCAATTTAAAATTAAAATTGCACTTAGGCATCCTGACATGCTTTTCCTTGTCCCACTCATGCTCAGCTGCCCAAGTCTTACCTCAATTGGGTATGTAGGTTACTCCTGGAGCAGCTTTTATCACACATTAGATTTTCTGCCCTTCAGGCAGGCTCTGCTTCAGATGAGGTTTGTGTTTAACACAGCAGTAAAGATTTCAGCTTTCCAGAAGGATATATTTCATCTGACTATAAAGTCCCAAGTATTTAAGGATCCCTCTTCAAGACACAAATCCTTGGCAGTAAGTTTTTTTTTTGGGGGGGAAGTTTCTAAAACTTCACAGATAAAGCAATCAAACCCTACACAGGACATGCAGAGAACAAGAGTCCAAGAAGCTCTCACCTGTCCAGGCCTCCAACCATGAGGAGCTGCTTGAACTGCTGAGGACTCTGTGGCAGAGAGTAAAACTTGCCTGCTTCCCTCGAGGGCACAAGGAATTCTTTGGCTCCCTGGCATCAGAAAGAAAATTTACAGAATTCAGCAAGTAAGTGGCCCCAATTCCTGACAGAGCAAACACTGGAAGTGCAAGAGGAAAGGACCTACTTTTCCCATTATGAAATCCCACTTGTGAGGAAATGGCTGTTTGTACATTACACTTAACACCTGTTAACCTACTTGGGCCAAAATATCCCAAAGGAGAATTCTCCACCTTCTTCTCTGAGAGACTAATGCATAACAGACCATCCAAGACTGGGGTTTAAATGCAAGAACTCCAGGCTAGCTGCATCAACAATTCCTCAGCTACAGCTCTCTTCTGACTATTTTTGGAAGTGGAAGAAAGGACTAGAGGATCAGAAATTAAATTTACTTGAGCATGACCTCTACAATAACCTACTGGTTAAGAAATAAATGCTGAAAAGACAGTGCTTCAAAGTTTTTTGGGTTTATAATCCCAGGACAGACTTGCATTCAACATGCACTCTACAAGGCAGAAGCTTATTTCATTTGAGGGTTCAAAATTAGGACACAAGTTATCACCTCTCCCCTTTCTCTCCCTCTACTTTTAAAAGGATCTGTGGATGATATTAGAAGTCCCAGAAGCTGTTATTCAGCAAGGGGAAAGCAACAAAGGCTGAGTGGCAACTGGAAATGATTCAGCCCTGACTGTGCAGCTGCAGGAGGCCAAAAAGCATCACATACATACCCCTGGGGTTCTTTTAAACAGAGTTGGAGTTTCTACATCCACGAACCCTGGGGAACAAACACAGAATATGCTGAGAGGAGGGAGAACTAACACGACACAGTAAGCTAGAGTAGGGTTAGTCAGCAAAACAGGTCATCTACCACACCATGGAGCCTCTCCAAAACCAACACACTCTACTGTTTCTAATAATTATTCCTGTAATGACAGATCTAAAGGCTCTGAGCTACTCTGATGTCCTGCCAGAACTGCTGATGACAGAGGACTCCATTCAGACTGAAAATGTGCTATTTCTCTATCTATTCTGAACCAGGCATTGATTTTCCGAAAACCACTTCCTGATTTCAAGAGGAGCAAAAGCCCTCAACAAAATCCATCCCTCTGACATGCCTCAACTGGGTGACCAAAAAGAGGGCAATCACCTGCAAAGAGTCTTTTCTCATTGGAAACAGCTCTTTCTTTTGAAACAACTGGCCTGCAGCATGCCAAGAAATTTCAACACACTTTGTTCTTCAGGCCTGACAGCATCCCACTAAAGACCCCACCACAAGCAGACATGGCCTTATTAAGTGGGACCAGTTTGGAGTAGCAAGCTGGTTAGGAATCTCTGCCAGCACTAGTTAAAAGCAGCAGGGAGAGCTGAAATGTTTGCTGCACCTTGTCCTCCTGATGCCTTAAGGGGGGAAAGGATGCCCTAAGTTTTAGTTTTCCTATTTTCCAGATTCTGTACAGTATTAGGATGTAACTCTGAAATTCATATAAAGTGTTAGCAAGTTCTCTTCACAGTTTAGTTACACAAAATAATCATTTTCCAGCCCGAGAACCAAGGGCACTGTTGCAGCTTTGGGCCCAAAAAGTGCAAAAAACAGGGAATTGAGGAGAGCAATCTGTGAGGATGTGGCTTCATCACCTGAAGGTGTAACTGGACAATTAACCCCAACATGGAAATGGACCAAAACTTATAAAAGTGTGAAAACTCGTGACTCGGGGTCCATCTTGGGTGGAGCCACGGCCGGGCTCTCGCACTGCCCAAGGTGTATCCTGTGAGGCCTTTTAATGAATCCCCGCTTTATTCCTGTAACTCTGCCTAGCCCCTGCTGCAGGCAGCCTCTCTGGGCATGCCTCCAGCAGCTCCCTCACCGTGCAGGTTGCAGAGGAACTCGCGCATCCTCATCACCAGGCGGGAGCGCAGCCGCAGCACGGACTGCAGCCGGGCGCTGCGCAGGTCCAGGTACCGGTACTGCATCCGCAGGGCCTCCGACTTCTGGGGAGCACACACAGTCAGGGTTAGCACACAAAACTCAAACTGCATGGCCACTGAAGGTGCTCCTAAAGCCACAGGGGAAAAGGGAGATGTTAAACAAAAGGGATGGTGCTCGGTTGGCACAAGGCGCCCGTTACTCGCCGCCGACACAAATCTGGAAATCGCTCGAAACAAAAAAATCAAACTGCCCGCAAAAGCTGTGGCTGCTCCATCCCTGGAATTGTTCAAGGCCAGGCTGGATGGAGCTCTGAGCAACCTGGTGCAGTGGGTGGCATCCTTACCCATGGCAGGAACAAGATCATCTTCAAGGTTCCTTCCAACCCAAACCATTCTGTGACTGCACGAGTTAAATAAAACAGCCTCATTTCACACTAAAAAAACCCTTTTCTTATAGCCCCGTTTCTTTCACTCTTTGCTTTACCATCAGTTCTTCCAGAAATCTGGAATCATTCAAGCCCTGTTTTCTGCTTAGCTCTAGCTGGAAATAAATCCTGCCAGCAAACAAACACCACCCCTGTTTTAAATACCATCATTCCTCCAAAGTGAAGTGGGGAGAACCAGACTCAGCTCTCAGACGTTTTGCCATCACCCTGGGCAAGTTTCCAATTTAATGAAAATCCACCACTTTGATAAGAAAAATAAAAGAAAAACACAGACACCTTGATAAAGTCCTTGATTTCGAAAGGCAGCTTCTTGCAAGAGTTTAGGATCTCTGCAGTCTCTGCCTTCACTTCAATATCCCCTGTTGGCATTTTCTAGAACAAAAAGGTAAGGAAAAAATTAAACTCAAAACAGTTGGACAAAGGTATTTCACAGATGGTCTAAGGGAAAAAAAGAAGCAATGTGATTACCCTGCCTGCCTTCTAACACAGTGTATAAGTCAGAGAGCTTCTCCCAAGGACAGATTTCTCCCAGATTTCCCTTCTGTTCAGACAAACACAAGTCACCTCACCCAAGATGGCAGCTTCCTTCCCAGCAGCACACTGGTCTCTAAACACATTAGCCTCAGCAAAACCACACAGTGTAGGTTTCAGTGAGCAGCAGCAGCCCTTAATACGAGTCAAAAAAAGGCAAATTATGAGGAACTTCTCAGAACTTCCAGTTCTAAACACCAGTTCTCAGAACTGGTCTTCTTTTGACTCTATCCCAAGGGAGGGCAGGCAGCTCCCCTCATGCAGCACTGAAGCACAGCAAAGTTCACTTGATCCTGCAGGACTCTTGCTATTTACCAGGGGAGAGGACACACAGCCTTCTCACAAAATGAGAAATGAATAACAGAAATAAAGGCATTGCTTGAAGCCTAGATTTGAAGTGGACATCCAAAAGATGGAGCAAAAAGGAGTTAGGATCATACATACAGTCCTCTTTTTTAGACCTGCCAGCTGTATGTACAATCCTAAAAGATCAATCTACAACAGATTACAGTGACAGCTGAGGAATGCAGAACATTAAAAAAATGTTCAACTTCTGTATCCTATACAAAGAGACCAGCAAAATCAATGAATAGGTCACGGAACTCAAAATGACAATATTTATTTTCAAGCAAAAGAAATTCCCACCACACTCTGAAAGCCTGGAAAAGCCAGCTTTATCCTTGCAAAGGGCTGGGATCCAGTTTAATTCGTGTAATTAATTAAATGTGCTTTGAGATCCTCCTGTCATCTGACACAGCACTTACTTCACCTCACGCTATCCGAGGATGGGCTGTCACATTATCAGAACTGTGGCAATGCTCTGACACGAAGCCCACCATAATCCCACCAGAATCCCACCATCCAGGGGATGTTTCCCCGAAGCAATAAAAGCCCTGAGAGCCCCTCCCAGCCCATCCTCACCGGATTCTCCTGCCCCAGGGGCCGAGGGGACACTGTGCCAGTCACTCTCACCACAGACTCCACCGGGGCGCTGGACAGGAGCTCCTTCACGTGGGAATGTGCCTGCAGGGAGGGGACAGAGCCTCACAGGAATTCAAATCAAACAGCAGCAAAGGCACCGTGGCCAAGAATCCCAACCCAGAATCACTCTTAAATGCAGCACTGATGTTTCTGTTGCAGTGTCTGGTCAGGGCTCTCAGACACTGGTGAGTCAGAGCAATCAGTTTGACAAAGCCCTTCCTTCTCTCTGTGGCTGCTGGAGCCAAGCAGCCAAAGAAAAAATAAAACACAAACTCGTGTTTTGGTAGCACTTACCTCATCCTGAGGAATGATGACCTGGGTCAGTCCCTGGAAATCCCTCAAAACCAGAAACAGGCCTTGTCTGATCCAAGAAAAAGCACAAAAGGAAGAATAGTTTTTTTCACAAATTCAGTAGTTTCTACTTTTTAAAGCATATGGCAACTGCTTTCCATACCCTGCAACTCATCCCAAAGCACTTCCAAGTACTGAATATAGACACTTTTCCCACACCTGAACAATTTATTTCACATTGTGACCAGCCTCAGACAACATGCAAATCACCAGGGGAGGCAGGACTTTAACTTGAGCTTTCATGCACGCAGAGCAGGGATTCTGGACACCAGAATTTTCGTGCTGGGAAACATCATTCAGCTAAAAACAATTAAAGTTCACATGCCATAAAAACAACAACAACAAAATCCAATCATAAGTCAAGAAGGGGAACACTTGTGCCATAGAAACTTCCACATGAACAATCCACACTGCCAGACCCAGAACCGTAAATCTTGATTTCTTCAAGAAAACAATGGGACAGCTGCCACTGTGTTTATCCATCCAAAAACTGCCCAATGGAACATGCTCTGATGTCTTGAAACACGAGATCACCACCATCACATTGCAATAATCCTAACTCCTTTTCCTGGGTCTCCACCCACAACTGCTCAAAGCTGAGGCGCTCAGGACCTCCGAAAATCAAAAATCCCATGCAGACCATCACTGGAGAGCAGTGCTGGATGAAACACAGCTTAGGCTGGAACTGGCAGATAATCATCTCCATTTTCACCACGGTTTGCACTCACCTTTGATATTGGACCCACCCATACAAGGTCACCCTCTGTCCCACGTGAGCAGAACGCAGCTCTCCACACGTGTTGGTCCGAGTGACAAAACTGTTGAAGTCTTAAATTAATAATAATAATTTTTAAAAAATATAAATTCTCTCGTGGCTTTTACAGATGAGACAGAATAAGTAAGAGTTTTCCCTCTCGATACAATTTATACATACACAGAGAAGTTACTTCATATATAGATCTGCACTCAGGTACTATGTCATAAACATGAAATGAAGCTAGTCTAAAGGCATTTTAAACGGGGATTATTTATGCTTCTCAGTTAAACTTTCATAAAGATACTTAAACACAGCCTTGCTGTAAGCTGTTGCCCTGCAAATTTCAGGAGGAAGAGAAGCAAAAGTCACAGCTCAATCCTGAGGGATGCTGACAATTCCACATTTAAATCTTGAATCATAGAACAGTTTGGGTTTCGAGGACCTTAAAGCTCATCTCATTCCACCCCCTTGCCATGGGCAGGGGCAGTTTCCACTATCCCAGGTTGTTCAGAGCCCTGTCCTGCCCGGCCTCGGACACTCTCAGGGATGTGGCAGCCACAGCTTCTCTGGGCAACTGTGGGGTTGAATTCTGTGAATTCTTCTGGGGAAGAATTTCTTCCAGTATCAACCCCAAACCTGCCCTCCTTCAGTTCAAAGCCATTTCCCCCTGCCCTGCCACTGCAGGTCCTGGTGGCGGCACAGCAGAACAGGGCTTAACAAACCGAGAATTAAAGGCACACGGAGGACATCCCCCAGGCAGGGAAACCGAACAGTTCCTGCCTGAAACAACTGGAAAAAGGCCTGAACCACGGTCACAAAAAGCTTTGCACAGACCCCCGTGTTCCTGCAATCGTGGCCTAAGTTATAGAACCAAGCACACCATTTACAGAATGTGCAAGAGGTTCAGCTTGCAAGAAGCCTGAAGGACACCATAACCTGGACGTATATAAATCATTTTATGAGCCAATCTCGNCGGCGGGCCGCGGCCATGGCGGAGGAGCCGCCCGAGGACGGCGCGGCGCGGACCCTGCCCAGCCTTAGGCGGCTCTCCCGGGCTCTGCCCTTCGGACGGACCCACGGCCGCCTCGGCGTCAGCCCCAGCGGCCGCCTCATCGTGCCGGCGCTGTGCTCTCAGGTACGGCGCGGGGTGGGGGGGNGCCCTGCAAATTTCAGGAGGAAGAGAAGCAAAAGTCACAGCTCAATCCTGAGGGATGCTGACAATTCCACATTTAAATCTTGAATCATAGAACAGTTTGGGTTTCGAGGACCTTAAAGCTCATCTCATTCCACCCCCTTGCCATGGGCAGGGGCAGTTTCCACTATCCCAGGTTGTTCAGAGCCCCGTCCTGCCCGGCCTCGGACACTCTCAGGGATGTGGCAGCCACAGCTTCTCTGGGCAACTGTGGGGTTGAATTCTGTGAATTCTTCTGGGGAAGAATTTCTTCCAGTATCAACCCCAAACCTGCCCTCCTTCAGTTCAAAGCCATTTCCCCCTGCCCTGCCACTGCAGGTCCTGGTGGCGGCACAGCAGAACAGGGCTTAACAAACCGAGAATTAAAGGCACACGGAGGACATCCCCCAGGCAGGGAAACCGAACAGTTCCTGCCTGAAACAACTGGAAAAAGGCCTGAACCACGGTCACAAAAAGCTTTGCACAGACCCCCGTGTTCCTGCAATCGTGGCCTAAGTTATAGAACCAAGCACACCATTTACAGAATGTGCAAGAGGTTCAGCTTGCAAGAAGCCTGAAGGACACCATAACCTGGACGTATATAAATCATTTTATGAGCCAATCTCGCTACCTTCATCACAGCCTTTAGAATTAAAAGAGATTTAGACACGACACTTAATAAAGTGATAGAGAGAAAATAACTTGCCGCAAGCGTGATACGAATCGACTGTGTAGACTACCCTGCCCTGTATCCCGGGAGAAAAGGAACCCAAATCTCCAGGCGACGAGACCAGCGCTCCTCCTCACCTGGAGCCGCGGGTGCGGCGGCAGCGGCCGCGCGGTGCAGCGCCCGCACCAGCAGCCGGGGGAGCGCCATCCCCTCAGCCAGAAACACGGGAGGACCGCCAGAGGCCTGCGGGAAGTGAAAACCGAGAGCTCNCCTGTGTCCTCAGCCGCGCGGGAAGAGCGGGCTTTAACCTTACTCCTTTTGCTCCCCGCTAGGAAAACGCGGACCCGCAGAAAACAGCGTTCCTGCTGTGTAAAGCCTGGACGCTGTACAGCGTGACCCCCCTGTACGGCTTCCGCCGCGGCCGCCTCAGGCACTACGCGCGGCTGCTGAGCGCCTTCATCGCCGCCGAGAAGCAGAAGGGGCTGGCGGTGGAGGTGGGCGTCGAGCTGGACATCAAGGTGGCCTTGTCCAGCCTTGCCGACCTCAGGGGCAGCGAGCTGGACCAGGCTGCCCTCCTCGTGCAGGTGAGAGGGCTGTTCTTGCTGCGGTGAAACGCTCTGTCTTGAGAGAAAAAGCCCCAAATTAAACCTCAGCTGTGTGGAATAACTACTGGAGCATCCGCTGTGGTTTAACGAAACTGAATCCTGTCTTATTTTTAACTAGAACAGAACATTTATAGTCTTAAGGTGTGCCAGGGGAGATTTAGGTCGTACATTAGGAAGAATTTCTTCAAAGAAATGATAATTAGACGGTAGAATTGGCTGCCCTGGGAGATGGAGTCACCGTCCCTGGAGGTGTTCAAGGAAAGACTGGATGTGACACAGTCAAAACCCTGGTCTAATGACAAGGTGGTGTTTGGTCACAGGCTGGACTTGAGAGGTCTTTTTCAGCCTAATGGATCCTGTGATCCTCTAAGCAATGCATTCAGTAAATAGCGAGTTTGAGTTGAACTTTGTAACAGCATCAGAGTACGACTATACAGAGCAATCTCTGTCTGATGTTTTAGTTCAGCAGCCAATTTACTGCCGGGACTTGGATGGGTTATTTATCTTCCTGGATAAAGCTGGCATAATCCCACTTCCTGGCTAGTGCTCAGGTCTAATGAACATTTCTGAAATGCTTTGCCTCAAGTGAAACGTGCTACTGAAATGTCAAGTTCATTGTGGCAATGGCTGTAGGATTTACCACAGGCGTTAAGCAGCATAAACTCAGATCTCAGGACTGTTCCTAAGGAAGTTAAAAGCTTTTTCTGCTGTTGTCAACAGAATTGCATTCAGCTTTAAGGGATGTAATGGGTAGACCGAATAACTGTATGTGTTTGACAGAAAAAACGTTGCATGCGAGGTCCTAAGGAAAAAAAAAAAAAACACTTCTACCAAACATTTAAAACTTAAAATCTATTTTTAGCTGACCAAAAAATGAAATGCAAAAACTGAAATACTTCTTCCCCCCATCCCAGCTCTCATCGAGGTCACGAGCTTCCTCCAGGAGCTCTGAAGACAAACTGGTGTGGTCGGGCTGGTTCTGCTGCGTGTTTGGAGAGGACCTTTCCGAGAACGTGCCGGAGGGCTTCACCTGCCTGCCCCTGTTCCTGAGCCACGGGGCCGAGACCTACACGTCCTTGGTTGGCAGCTGGTTCCAGAAGACTTTCGACTGCTGCTTCCGCCGCCTGGCCATCAGCCCCCTGAACCTCAGCTGGATGGTGGCCATGTGGGCTGGCTGCAAGCTGGACAGGGCTGCCTGTGCCGTGGAGCTCGTGTTCTCCGTGCCCCGCCTGTCCCAGCCCCTGGATATTTCGTACGCCATCCACCCGGAGGACGCCAAAGCTCTGTGGGACACGGTGCAAAAAACGCCAGGAGAGATCAGCCAGGAGGAGGTGGATGTCTTCATGGACTGCCTTTATGCCCACTTCCACAGGCACTTCAAGATCCACTTGTCAGCTGCAAAGCTGGTGAAGGTTTCCACGGCGGTCGCCTCGGCACACTGTGATGGGATTGTAAAGGTGAGGCCCCAAGGAGCAGGGTGTCCTAATGCTGGCCAAATAAAATAGCTGTACTTGAAGGTCTCATGTTTTGCATGATTTCCTACAAGGAATTGTTAAACCCTCAGCTTTTACTAGTCATACTTAGCTCTGGAGTTGAGGCAGCTACCAGTGCAGTATTTTACTACTCTGTTGCAGCAGAAGCTGCTTGCCTGGGGCCTGAAATAGGTGTATTAGCTGTAGCATGAACAGAAAAGTTTCTTAGGCCATAAAAAAAAACCTCCTTTTGGCCTTAAAAGACCCCAAACTTAAAGTTTACTAGCTTTCTAGTATTGTAGTTACTAAGACCCAGGCGGAAGACTCCTTCACGTGTGTAACCCTTTTCATAAAGGTGCTGGTCTTTGTACAGAGGTATCTCTAATTTCCTTCAAACCATGGAACATTAATCCTTCTAGCGTTACAATATTTTCTTCTGAGATAAAGAACAGTTTGTGTAAATACAGTTGTTCAATTTTACCTTATGATGAGGAGTACATTGCTTGTTTTTATCTGTTAACAGCTGAAAACGGTTTGAAACAACTTTTTCTGTTGCAGATAAGTACCCAAAGAGATCTCAGGCTTTCTGAAAGGTGCTCCTGTGGGGTGTGTGTTGTGTAAATTCAGTTATGGCTTTTCATAATGGGATAGAATTCAAGTCATATATATTCAGTGTGGGAAAAGTATAGGTACCTGACAAGAAACAGCAGAGCAGCTGAATAAACACACAGAACACTCAGTAGTTTCCTTCCAGCCAGGGCTTCAGGGTGTGGAAATTGGCAACTGCAATTGTTGCTTTGACAGGCTTTTTTTCTCTTTTTTGCAGATCCTTCACAGCCAATACCTGCCTGGAGTGCTGATGCTACTGACTGAACTGGCAATCTCTCAGATACAGTGAGAGCCATTTCAGTAGCTCTTCATACTTAAAAGGCTTTCTGTTTGGACAATCTGTGCTGAGAAACCACCAGGAAACTCACTCCTGCAGCATCTTCCCTCTCATTCTGGCTGTCCAAAGGCGGACTGCAACTCCCAGCACTTGGCTGTGTGACTCCATGCCATGCACAGCAAAGTCAAGCAGACATTTGGCCCTGAAGAAGGGCTGCAAGGCAAAGCTGTGACAGCTTCCTGAGCAGCTTTGATTTCTCACAGTCACTCATTTCATTTATGTGCAGGTATCAGCTCAGAGACAAACAGTGCAAATTCTTGGTGCAACTTACTGACTTACTTCTGTTGTTTCAAAGTTGGTTTTCACTGGACAGCCTAAGCTACACAGACCTTGGCTAAACTGTGACTACTCTTGGGCTGGTCTAAATGCAAAGTTCAAGCACACCTGAGAAAGGGTGCATGCTCTACAATACAGGGCAGCAAAAATCCAAGTTTCTAACTCCCATTTTAGCTTGTTGAGGGTACTTGGTAATGGTGACAATGTTCATTTATGTTCCAGCTGGGCATGAGATTGGACACAAGGCACCTGTCAGCCTGTTGGTCCTCCCAGGGAAGTTAAGGATAGGAAAGATAGTTAAGATAGGAAAGTGAGCAGTGGATAAGCTTGATAGTTACTAGGCTTTGTCTTGATGTTTGTAATCTTGGATGTAATCCTGTAGGCCAGAGGGCTCTCAGGGCTGGAGTTGTGTGCTGTAATTTGATGTTGGATCCCTCCCAGAAACTAGAAAGTAGCACCTGCTAAGATGTTCTGTAATACAGGACTAAATAAAAACAATATTTTCCATCTTTTGTCTTAAGGAACGAGCACCTTTGTCTCATTAAATATATCCTTGCATGGAGCTTATTTCCATCTACAGCTTACCTGACCAAACCCCCACTTGTCACTTATTAAATGTTTCTGTTAGCAGCAAAATTCCAAGCCTAATTTCTTGCTTCACACTTTTGCAGCATCTCTAGGAGCTGATTTGTGCTATGACCTTCTCCTAAATAGGGATGCAAGTTTCCTTTCTTTTCCCAGTGTAAAACTGCCTAACACAACATAACTGCAGGCCTAGTTCCTAACCTATTTCCAGAATTAAACAAAGAAACACACACTTGGTTTCAGATTCTCTGCTAGTTGAAGATGGATTATTTTTGCATGCTAAGGTTGAAGTCTGTGGTAACTCTTGCCCTGGTAACAGCAGCTAAGTGATCTTCTGAGGGTCTTGGCAGCTCAGCAGCTACTTAAACTATCACTTCTGGTGCTTTAGTTTCCTTTTTTGAAATATCTCAGACAAAGTTTGGTATCTGGAGTCAGAAGAGCACTGGACAAGGGACTGTGAGGTCTGGAAATAACTGGCACCTGTATTTGGTTTGCAAATAGGACTGTTACACCCAGGGCTAAGTTTTAAATCTAATGCTTAGATCTTTCCAACAAATTTGCATAAATAATCTCTAAAAACCTAAATTCTCACAGCCTCCTTTAACCTCTTCCTTGTCTTGTCCTCATTGATAAATGCAGGTAAGTGAGCAGAGATAAGCATCTGTGCTATCTGGCTAAATCTTCTTTCCAGAAAAAGCTGGTTCTGAGTGATGTGAAAGGTAACAATAAACAGCAGAGTTTTAAGCCTCTTTTACTGGGATTTACCTGGAAATAAAAACCTCTTCAAAAGCATCTTTGTCCACATAAGCCACAGAAAAACACCCCCCACTGCTTTCACGCCAAGGAACAAACCAAGAACAGCGTAGAAGAAATTTATTAAGATAGCACTATTTATACAAGTTACTCATGCTAGAAAAAAGCATAAATGATACATGTAAACATTTGTTTACAGAATACTTGTTTTCCTTGTAAAGGTGCAAATGATCTTCATATGTAAACACAAGAATACAGACCTTTAGGGGAAAAAGGGCTTTTAAAAAAGTTTTAATGTCCTGTTTATGACTGTAGTGTATTTTTTACTATATTCAAGCACATTAAAGTCTGAGTTACATGAATCAAACTATGAAGTTAAAGAACTTAAGATGTCAGCACTGCCTTTTTCGTCTCAAGAATTTGCAGTCCTCTTTTTCAAAATCAAATTTAGTAAGGTCCACAGTTAGATCAGGTGCAAAAGGTCCTTCTTCCATACTCAATAGAAATTACAGTACAAGCAGAACTGTTGAGTCTTGAGTTCTTCCCTGCTCTGCCCCCACTCCTGGGTGATGCCACAGTTATTCACAGTGCCAGCAAACAGCCCTGCCCCTCCAAACTCTTGAATGAGCCTGACACCTTTCCCTGCTCTAACCATGCACAAAGTGCACAAAAATCACTCCAAGAGAGGGTGCCATCCGTCGTGGTCGGGGAACTCTACAGACACAGACAAGAGGGCAGCTGAGGGGAGGCTGGTCTGAGCTTTCTTTCAGCAGGAAGGAGCTGGCTGTGGGTCTGCCCTTCCAGCAAGAACACAAGAAGTGGTGTCAGAATTAACAGATGATACCTGCACCTTGCTTCAGACAAGAACTGCTATTAAGCAGGCAACGGGAGGAAAAAGGCTTTTGGAAGTGAGCTAGAATTAGCTGGATTTAGGTTCTGTCAGTGGTTGCAGGATAAAGTACCAGTGTGGGTGTAGCCAGACTATTCCACACCCCTATCTGCATTATTCCTGAAGAACTGTTCATGGTGGCCCATTTGTAACAGCTGTGAGCTGGGTGCAGCGTTCTCCCTGTCTTCACAAAGTGACAACTGCACCCAGCCTAAGGGCTGATCTCTGCCAACAGGCCACCAAGGACTCCCTAAAATATCCTGTGATTCAGGGGATTCCATCATTCCACTGGGAAATCCCTGGCCCTGGGGGAGGGACTCGACACGAGGGTCTATGATCTGGGGGTTTGGGGACTCGGACACAACCACCACCACTGGACATCCAGAGAAGGACCAGGCCTTTCCACAGGACCAGTGCTTTTGACAAGACCTCATCCCATCTCTCCAACGTGTCTGCAACCACTGTTTAATTAGGACTGGTTTTAAGCCAGTCCTTCTGTATTTATTGCATTTATTGTAATCTTCCTATTCATTTGTAACTCCAACTTGAAATCTCTCTCAAGGTATTTGGTAGGATTAATTCCTCTCACTGGTTTACCTCCAAACCAGCACAGGTTCACATACAGGAGAGAAAAGCTGAACTTCTGTACAGTAAAAAAGGCATTGTTTGAAATCATTTTCCTCTCACTCTTTTTGGGCACTTTACTGATTGGAACGATGAGAGTTCCAGTTCTGAAAAGATACTCAGGGCACCCATCCTCACAGCTCTCCTGTCCTCTTAAGAGACCCCAAATCGTTACCACAAGGGTTAGAACCATAGTAGCTGGCAGGACACAGCCCTGCCCAAACCACCAGCTGGTCGAAATGCAACTCTCACATATACATATATATATAAAATACATATATATATATATATATATGCACACACAGAGATATATATAAAAACCTGGAATCATCGCCGTGAGTGATACAAAGAAAATACATGATACAAATCAAATGAAAAAATAAATATACTCTGTGCACAGAAAAGCTTCTGTGCAAAGGTGGCACCTTGCAGGTCAAGTACTTTTTTTTTTTTTTTTTTT
>VXBQ01007014.1:288033-307215 GCA_013400175.1 Phainopepla nitens | reverse complement strand
TGCCCTATGCCCTCCCCACCAGCAGAGTGACAATGCCACCCTGCCCTATGCCCTCCCCACAACCAGAG
This sequence comes from Phainopepla nitens, assembly GCA_013400175.1. Classification (NCBI taxonomy): domain Eukaryota; kingdom Metazoa; phylum Chordata; class Aves; order Passeriformes; family Bombycillidae; genus Phainopepla; species Phainopepla nitens. The sequence continues at coordinate 307,147 of VXBQ01007014.1, read as the reverse complement.
TGACAATGCCACCCTGCCCTGTGCCCTCCCCACCACCAGAATGACAATGCCACCCTGCCCTGCGCCCTCCCCACCAGCAGAGTGACACCCCGCCCCGTGCTGTCCCCACAGGGTGACGTGTGGCACGGAGGAGCCCACCAAGCCCCACTCACCCCGCTGCGCCGGGACGTCATGGCCACCACAGGGGACCACTGGTTGGTGCGTGGGTTGTACCTCTCGGCACTGCTGAGCTCCGTGGTGTCATCCCTGCCTCCCACGGCGTAGATCATGTCCTGGTACACGGCACAGCCCAGGTGCTTCCTCCTCGTGCCCATGGGGGCTATCGTGTGCCAGCGGTTCTCCTGGGGGTTGTAGCGTTCCACTGCCGAGGAAGGGAAGGGCTTTGCTCAGCAGGGCTGGCAGGCAGCAGGTGCAAAAGAGTGCAAAAGAGCACTTCTGGACCCAATTTCACACAATCAGCACGTTGGAAGAGACCTTCAAGATCATAAGTTAAACCTGTGCCCAACTCCTCAACTAAACCCTGGCACCCAGTGCCACATCCAGGCTTTTTTTAAACACATCCAGGGATGGTGACTCCAGCGCCTCCCCAGGCAGCCATTCCAGAACTTTATCACCCTTTCCATGAACAACTTCCTCCTCATATCCAACCTATATTCCCCTTGGTGCAGCTTGAGACTGTGTCCCCTCGTTCTGTCAGTGCTGCCTGGAGAAAGAGACCAAGCCCAGCTGAGCACAGCCACCCTTCAGGGAGTTGTAGAGAGGGATAAGGCTTGCCCACCAAAACTGCCATGAACCCGTTTTTCCTATCTTTTCATCCAAAGAACTCTTTCTTACAGAACCACTAGGTTGGAAGAGACCTTGAAGATCATCAAGTCCAACTCTTGCTAGTCTCTCTCCTGTCTCCAGCACGAATCACTCTCAGATCTTCACTCCCAATGCTACAAACTGATCTGCAGCAGTTTGATCTTTGGCACCCTCCTTCCTACAGCAAAAATGGATGCTGCAGGAATTTAACAAAAAAAGTGCTTGCAACTGCTATGCAAGAGATCAAAGCCTTGTATTCAGGACATACTGACAAATGAAGCACTGAGAAATTAAAAATATGACACACAACCAGGTCATAGGGGCTCACAAGCCTGGAGAGTGAGTTATTGTATGGCAAGGTAATATTTAAAGAAGGAAAAAAAAAAATCCACAAACTGATCACTAAGGTATTCAACAGCCATGTGGGGACATGATGGGATCCCAGGACCGGGACAAGGGCAGACTGGGATTAAGGGACAGCAAAAGGCATACCAGTATTGAGAGGAGATGTCCCATCAGAGCCTCCCACAGCATAGAGGAAGCCTCCCAGCACAGCCACTGCCACTCCCAGGCGCCTGGTGCTCATGGAAGCCACTCGAGTCCATTTGTTTTCTTTGGGATCATACCTGGCAAAAGAATAAACACTGGAGCTGAGTGAAGTGCTGACATCTTCACAAAGGGGCAGGAAGACTGACTTTATTCTCCCCAAACAAAAATCCCTGTAACATTTGTACAGTTCCTATCTCCTCTCCAGCTTGTCTGCACCAGCTGCACCCTCCAAGGGATCCCTCTTTCTTGCTGTGCCCCACTTGTTTTGGGTTTTTTTTGTAATTATAAAGTACCTCTCCACAATGTTGAGACAAGAGACACCATCCTGGCCACCCACAGCATAGAGGTAACCTCCAAGAACTGCTACTCCAACACTGGTCCTGCAGGTGCTGGTAGGAGCCACATCACTGCTCCACTGATTGGTCTTTGGATCATACCTGGAAAAAACCACACCAAACAGCACAAATTACCTGCCTAGGTCTGCTTCAGACTCTCCCATGCTTGGGAGCTCTGCTAAGGCTGTGAAACTTGCCTATCCTGAGCTTCAACTGCAACAGAGCTCTGTGTTAGCTGGATAAAAGCCCTGAAGTAATACAATGCATCCAGTACATGTTATCCCAGGGATGTTCAAACTGCAGGTTGGGATGAATCAAGCTGAAGATCAAAGGTTCAGGCTCCTGAGAGAGACTGCCTGGCGTGTGGTAACTTGCAGCAAAGAGCAGCAGCCAGAGTTAACTCTGCTCTGTTCCCTGCAGTTCACACAGGAACTCAGCCAGCACTGGGACTTGCAGATAAAACATGGAGGAACAAGATGGACTTGTGAATGCAGACACAAAGAAAACAGCACACAGCAAGAAGTGCAAGACGTGGGAGATACAATGCTAGGGTCATGATTTGGGAAGTTGGGAGCATTCAAGAAGATAGGTGGGAAGAAGGGGAGGCTCGAGGTGGGAGGAGGTATTTGTACAGCTCATTGGGTTTGTTATAAGATTTACAGTAGTAGGAGAGCTTGAGTCATGTGGCTTTCAGGCACGGGAATTGCCCTGTGCAGCTCCTAGAAACAGGAAGCTTGGTAAAACTTGTTTGACTTTAATCTTTCAGGCCTAAACTGACCTATTTTCCTTCTTCTGTCCATGTGCCACAGCTCCTTAATTCTCAAGTTGCCACTTCACAATAAAATTCCAGGATCTTTCCCTCAGCATCTAAGAAATGCTTGCTGTAACCTCACCTTCTGCAGCTGAAAACAAACCCACAGCTGCAAGGAAGGTTAACCAGGATCACCACTCCTTCCAACAACACAGACCGACAACAGACAAGAACTACCAACCCAGACCCATCTCCTAGAGATTCCTTCCTTGTGCCAGAGGCTTTGGCTTGTCCCATTAAGCTGGGGATAATGTGACACAAAGTGTTTCGCACTTTCTTTCGCGAGGCAGGAGGAAATGGCAAAATGAACTCATTCCTAAGAGGCTGCACCCAGATTTAAACATTCAGAGCTGAAATTCTGCCCAGGGGCCTCGTGGAGACCTACCTTTCCACGCTGTTGAGATAAGAGGAGCCGTCGTGGCCCCCCACAGCATAGAGGAGGTCATCCAGGACGCTGACCCCGACGCCACAGCGCCTCTTGCTCATGGAAGCCACCATCCTCCACTCGTTGGTCTGCGGGTCGTAGCGCTCCACGCTGGAGATGGCGTCCCCGCTGCACCAGCCCCCCACTGCAGCCAAACACCAAACGCAGGGTCACAGAAACGCTCACAAACTGCCTGTGCTCCTGGCACAAAGCACCCCCTCAACTCACCGCTAACTCGCTCCTTCTGATGTTCGTAATCACAAAATAGAACGAGATTTTTCTCAAGAGCGCCAAATGAAGTTCGGGAATCACGCGATTAAGAAAGCGTAGGTTAACTCAAACTTGCAAATACTAATGCACAAGTCACATCAGAAACAGGTTTTGAAGGCTTTATGGGAACACCACCACAAGAGAACCCTGCCTGGAGTCTCCTGGCCTAAGCCAGAGGGAAAAATGCACAGAATCAGAATATCCTGAGGTGGAAGGATCAAAGTCCAACTCCTGGCCACGCACAGGATAGCCCCAAGAATCCCACCCTGTGCCTAGGAGTGTTGTCTGAACACTTCTTGAGCTCTGTCAGGCCTGGTGCTGTGATCACTGCCTTGGGGAGTCAGTTCCAGTGCCAGACTTTGCTGTGGGTGAAGAACCTTTACCTAACATCCAACTTAAGCTCCCTCTGACAGAGCTTCAGGCCATTCCCTCGGGTTCTATTGCTGGTCCCCAGAGAGCTGAGATCAGTGCCCTCCTCTTCCCCTCATGAGGAAGTTGTAAACTGTGATGAGCTCTCCTCTCAGTCTCTTCTTCAGGCAGAACAGACCAAGTGACCTCAGCTGCTCCTCTTACGGCCCCTCTGGACCCTCCACCACCTCCTGCTGCCACCACACCCACACCTGCAGGGACACACACCTGCAAAGAGCACCTCTCCACAGCGGATGGGTTTGCGCGGCCTCGTTCGTGGTCCCTGCATCAGTGGCCGCTCTTGGGGCAGCAGCAGGTAGTTTTTGGCTTCATCCACCAGATCCCTGTGCAAGACAGGAAAATATGAACCCCCCAGAGCTCGGTCTCAGGAGAAGGGGCGAATCAGAACTGATGGGAAGAGCAGCCAGCACTAGTCATGCACCTCAGATATTCACAAGTCACACGAGAAGAGCATGAACGGCTCCGGTGAAATGCTCGCTGTCACCTAAATACTCATCGGTTGTTTACAAGCCACTGACACAGTGACAGCAGCAAACCAGCACCAGTGCCTGGCCAGAGTCAATAATAGATATAGCTTGCTATAATAAGACTGATTTAAAAAAAAAAAATAAAAACTATGACAAGAGATTTGTCAGGCTTGCTGTGCAGAAAAGAAAAACCCAGCCTGCCTCAAGCTAAAACTTAACAGTCAGTGGTTTTGCCTTGGAAGAGAACAGGAGTTGGAAAGCACACAAATACATAATACACACATGACCAATAGATGGAGATAGTACCCTTCTGATGAATATTTTCTCCATCAGCTCTGGCCAGCTCACACTGTCCATCCATTCATGACTTGCCACCTGGACTAATCCTAATATTCCAAACCCTTGAATAAAACAAAAAAGAACAAAAAAGTCCTCCTTCCCTCTACAAATGTGGAATTCCCCCAGTATAAATGCTCATTCAGGAAGAGAACAATTTAGCCTATGCCCTGAACTTCTTTACAATATGCACAAGATAAATCATGTGCTTTGCGGATGGAACAGAACTCTGCAGAACCAGAAAGGTGAGACTCATTCTGTAAGAGGAGGAAATGACAACTTCCCTGCACTATCCTTGTGGGAAAGAGCAGACTCTAATCCCAGAGTCCAATTCAGTTATCAAAGTGCAGATATTCTACACAGAAACACTACTTTAGATCCTACTGAGATCATCATGAAAGCCATGCAAGAGCTAAGCTGTAATAAAAGGCCACGACTAGAGGCGGGGAGGGGAAGAAAAAAAGCCAAAATGAAAATCAATATACTGAAAGGTCTTTTACCAATAGTCAAACTGCACACTCAAAGTTTGCTATTTCACTGAAAACTTGAAAGAACAAAACCTGCACTTCTAGGCGCACCAGTGACAATTATGCAAATAGAAAACAATTTTTCCTGCTTCTCCAATCCTCCCAGTTGCCAAAGACGAAATTGTGAGGCATCGCCCATTTACCAGTGACAACTGAGCACAGTCTCAGAGGACAACATAATCCAATTCTGTAAATGGCTGAGGAGATTTACCTGCACTCCTCATCGCTCTTAATGAGTGGATCAGAACCCACTGTACCCACAAGAAACTTGGGACTCAGCAGGGGCAGGCGGACGTGCTGCAGGACCTAAAACACAAACCAGAACACCTGTGGTGAAACCACAGACACCCAGAGAGATGCAAGAAGCCAAATGGAAAACAACAGAATTTTAGTCAAATTCAGCTTGTCTCACAGCACATTTGCCTTTCCAATATCCCAGTTTAGATACCCAGCAGAAAATCAGTCTTTGGAAAGGAACAATCCACTGGATCTATTAACAGCTGAAAACAAGGTCACAGCTGGAAACCTTTAGAAAATGGCAGATGTCAAGACATCTGCCTGAACACTAATTAAGTTAGTGGTTTTATCAACCATTTAGCCATCTTAAACCTGACTGGTATTGCAAAGTAAATGAGCAAAAAGGAACAACACATCTTTCACAAGGGTTTAGAATGTGAAGGCCCAAGCAATGTACAGACAGAGGCAAACAGTTATAAAGGCATTAAAAGCTGCCTTGAGAAGAGCAGCTTTTTCCAGTTTGGTTTGTTTACTTAAAACCATTTTCAAAAGCTTTCCAGTAAATAAAGTTGCATTTAATGTCTCTTTCCAAAGCAGAAACTGCAAGGCAGGCAGACGCTCACCTCTTTTGATCAGCCAGCCCCAGACTTCAGAGGCTTTGGGCTGACAGCTTTGTCAGAATGGGTTCTGCTCTGTGAAATGCCTTGGCTTAGATGAAGCATCACATTCCAACAAAACCATTCTGACAAGCTCCACTCTAACATCGTGAGGGCTGAGGCACAAATCAAGCAGCAGAGCTTAAAAAAGCACTGCAAAGCAAGACAAGCCTTTTCTTCTCCACTGTGGTTTTGATAGGACTCTCCAAGCAGCACAGGCAGGTTTGTCTGGACAGACTGCTGGAGTGAGCTCATTTGGCAAGTCCCAGCTGGGAACAATCCAACAAATCCCCTAATGAAGGCTCTGGCCAGTGCAGCTTCCAGCCTAAGTGAAGGGACAGCGCAAGCCACCTAACACAGCTGGGAGTCAGAGAGAATTTTGGTGGCTTTACATCATTCAGAAGCACTCTGGCACCCCCCTACCATCCCTCCTTCCCCTGGATAAAACAGCCTGGGATGTCACTGTGCCCAGGATTACCTGTGGCAGCTGGGGTCTCCTCTCCTGGATGCTGTACTTCACCCAGGCCATGACGGCGTTGAACACCTGCTCCTCGCTGCGCACGTTTAACTCGTCGCTGGATATGATGTCTATGAGCTGGTTGGCAGGAAGCAGCATGAACTCCTCACTCTCCATCACCTGGGAAAGGCAGAGGGAAAAGGAAGGGAGTAAGGACAAAGCATCAGAGCCATTCACCACTCCAGCACTTTGTGGGCTGACCCAGCAAAAATCCAAATCCCCATCAGTTCCAACACCAACACACGTGAAGGGTTTGCTGCACGGAGCGGAACGCAGCCCCCAACAACACAACAAGACACTTCTAGATGGGCATGCCTTTTACACCCTTTAACACTTTTAAAGGGTTAAACCACAGAAGGCACTGATCAGGTTTCAAAATTCAGGAAAAACAAAGCCTTTCTTTAAAATCAGCCTCCTCGTTTGCCGTGTTTAACACATAAAGCAGAAATAAAACTGCAATAAATACGTGACTAAAAAGCAGCGCTGGAGTGCAGAGATTCACAGGGAAAGCAAACCAAAGCACAAAAATAAGAGTCTCAAACAAGTTACCAGAGGCATTGCAGAGAACACAGAAAGCCTGATTTGTGGCAGAAGAGAAAATATTTCAGGAGACTCATCTGATCCAGCCTCTTTCATTTGCTCTAAATATACACATGGAGTGTGCAGCAGTTGAGATGCACTAAAGAGGGAATCAGAGCCCCTAAGGACTGATCTCTTGTGAAAGTCAAGCCACTGACAAACACATTAATTCCTTCAGCATCCAAGATAGCAACCAAGTTTCTCAGGAGGCCTTGGCTGCTGCTGGAGGACTGCTCACACAGCATGAGTCAGTCAGACTGCCCTGGGAGCTCACACGCCACCACAGCTCCTGCTGTAGATGGGAAAGGTGCAAGAATCAAAATTAAAACTGCAGAAATGGCCTGACTGATAACTGCCAGCCCACCTTCCCTGCAAGCACTCCCAGTCTGTAGCCTGCAATTTCCAAAAGGTTCAGGGACAGAAAATAACTGAATGCTGGCTTGTCCTTATCACTGCCACCACATTAGAATTCCGTGCCTTATTTCACGATTTGCTGCATAAATTAAAGAAAAACACTCTTTGACACGATCATTCCAACAGCAGTCAGCTGTGCAGTCCTTTTAATTACCTGAAGAAGTTATTTAAGGGCACTGAACAAACATGCAGGGACCGCCAAGTTACTGACAATAGAAAATATTGTTCAAACAGAACAGAGGGGACAATGAGATCAGTGACCACACTTTGTCCTTGGGCACCCTGAGCTTTTGGGGACAGTAAAGGCCACAACAAGGTTGGCCCACACGCTCCTTCAGCCTTTAAGTAGGAACTGGGTTGGTCGTGAAAGATCTTTATCAGCTTTTTTCCATTCCTCCTTTCCTCCTACAAAGCTTAGGCGTAAACTTTAGTCTGATGGTTTTTAAATGCAGCTTCAGAGTCTGAAAACAGCAGCTGTGGAAATTCCTGAGTTAAGATGCTCATCCAGTCTCTCCCTTTGACCCTCAGGACACCCAGCTGCATTGATGGCCTCACAAAATTCAAAGCACTCAAAGCACTTCTTTAAACCAAATTATTACTACCGTGCAACTTGTTAGTTTACATAGTAAAACAAATCATTATTTTAAATGCTTTGGCTTATTTTGGCTTAATTATCAGGACACTCATAATTACCTGACTAATATTAATGATCTATTCTAGTGACTTGCTTAGTGGACAAGCACTGGCTGGATTTCATTTCCTCTGCAGCATTCCTGCACATCAGTGCTTTTAGAAGCAGAGAGAATTTATGTCAGACTGTACAATATGGAGTGCAATTTTTGCCTGTTGATAAAAGCACAAGTTGTCCACCCATAAATATAATTTTTCCCTACACACAAATGTCAAGAGACCAAAAAAAACCAAAAAAACCCCCAAAAAAACCAAAGGCTGTTCTTGTACAGTGGAGTTGTTAATAGAACTATTTCACATTACATGCACAAAATCCACTAGGGGTTACAGGCAACAAATTAAATTGAGAGGAATGGAAAAAAAATTGGAAAAACATTTCACCAAGAAGTTAATGATGTAATGCAGCAATACACATAAAAATTAATCGAAGCAGAGGTTAGCACAGCAGAGGACATGAAGCAATTCAAACTGCATTCAAAGTAACTGCATGGGTTGGCCTGGTGCCTGCTGCTTAATATTTCACATTGCCACCCAGGAAATTCCCAGCTCACGTTCCCTTCTGCCAGCTTGGAGGAACGATGACCACACAGGAAGGTGAATTTTTTATCAGTTTTTCAACCCTCACAGTGGAGGATGGTTAAACACACAAGTGCCTGGCTTCCCCCAGGGATCACCAACCCACTCTCCAGGTGGAAAATACTGCCAGGATGGAATGCAATCCCAAGGAGCAGCACCAGTGACATTGTCTGCAGAGAAATAGTGGAAGCAAAAGAAGTGATTATTAAGGATGATGAGCTGCAGAACTCCTGGGGCACTGAAATGGACACTAAAACCTGCCCAGGCCAAAGAAGTAGTGCTCTAATCTCTGTTTCCCAGAGGCTGTCTTTAAGTTAAGCCAATTATAATTTGCATCATCCTCGAGGAAGAGTGTTCTCTTCTCCTTTGCCTTCATGTGCTTTAAAAGAGAAAAGGAAGACAGAAAGTTGTCTTCAAGGGACTGCAAAAGAAAAGAAGCCCATAGCAAGCAGCTCTTAACAGCCAGCTGCACTTATTAATACTAAAACATTTTAAAACAAAACTGTCAAGCTGTTAAAATGTTATTTAGAGGCTTGTAAGCATGCCCTACTCATGTAATAACAAGATCTAATAACCAGTAAAACAACCAAGCACTGAAAATAAACAACCATCTGGATAGCATCTTGCTCCCCCCTCAAAAAAAAAAGAAAAAAAACCAAAAGAAAAGAAGTGCAGAGCAAGCACAGAGCACATGAAGTGGCCAGCTAAAATGTAGGGGTTTGGGAAACCACCAAGTTCTACAAAAAACAAACTCAAACAGCAAATTCTAGGAAATATGTATTTAGAAAAGATGTATTTAACTGCAGCTTTTGGAGTAAACTGATGTTGTGTCCACAGTTAGACACCAAGAACTGTCTTCACTGTATCCAACAGTTGTGTTCTGTTGTGTTGCCCCTGCTCAGATTTGTCTTAAGTACTACCTGACTGAAATTAATACAATTTCAATTCGCTTCTTGCATGCCAGAAGGGAAAAAAAAAAAAAAAAAAAAAGAGACAAGCTGCCATCACTCACAGCACTTCCACACTGCTGCTTCTCTGGGGAAACTAAACTATAATCAGGAGTTCCTGGAGTTCCTCCCTTTGGAAAGGATCTCCCTGTGAAGTTGGTGGGAAGAGGAGACTTTTCTGTAGCAGTTCAGTAAAGACTCACTCTTCTCTGACTATTGCTCACACAATCCTTAATTATTATGTTGATCCTTCTCTGAACCAGCTGCTGGCATTTTTTTTTTTCCCAAAAATCATCTTGGCAGAATTAACAAAGGATGAGAAACTTGAGTTTATAAAGGTCAGCTACAATATTACACGTCTGAATTACTTTCAGACAGCTTCTGCTGAATAATAGATGCAAAACTCTAGTTCTGCTACAACGAGGGATTTGAAGACTCCCCTGAGGCAGCCTCAGGCTCCCCCAAACACCCACTTTTCCAATCCCAGAGCTCAACATCAAATTTTTTGGGTTCTATTGATGTGCTGTCCTTACTTTTAACACTTGCCTCTCCTCCAACAAGGCAGAATCCGGAATATTTCTGGAGGAGGAGCGGAATGTCAAACCACTGTGCAGGCACGACAGATTCAATGCCAAATCCAACTGCACCCACGGCCTTGCCTCCCACATAGCACTCACCCCACATCTTCAGGGAAGAAATGCTGAGGATCATGTACTACCACAGTCCTGCCACCTCTTTCCTCTTTCTTCCCCACTTAACATCTGGCACCCAACACTATCAGGGCACCCACCTGGCACCCATCACTGTCAGGGCACAGCGCAGGTGGTAAAGGCAGGATTTGGCAAAAAGGACAAAACGAGAGCTGCTGAAAGCTCTCACAGGCCACGCTGGTGCATTTCACACTGGGGTTCCAGCACGCCAGCTCCTTACCTCCTGGAAGTTGTGCTGTGTGAATTTGTCAGCAATCCTCAGCAGCTCACGGCACGAGTGGGTGTCGGCGAAAGCCCGGATGCCCAGGCAATTGGAAGGGTCCAACTGTCTCTTGAGGAACTCGCAGCAGGCCTCCTGGATCTCGGCCAGCTGGAGGAGGCAAGCAGCCGGCAACAAGGTCTGCACGTTGCCCTCCTCCACGGTGATCTGCGAGGTGTAGGCGAAGTCGATGAGCAGCTCCATGGCGCGCTCGTCGATGTCCCTGATCACCACCTCGGTCTGCCGCGACTCCGCCAGCTCCCCGGTGAACATGGCTCGGAAGTAGGGGCTGCAGGCCGACAGGATCACCCTGTGGGCGTAGATCTTCTTGGCGCCCACCACCAGCACCACATCGCAGAGCTCGCGGTGCTTGCGCAGCAGGTTGATGACCTCCAGGGTCTGCCGGGGGTGCTTGTCGGAGATGTAGGGCATGCGCGCGGGCTGCGGCACGCCCTCGGGCAGCTTGTTGGGGTCCCCGAGGGTGCAGCGGCTGGTCACGTCCATTCCGGTCTCTCCTGGGCGAGTGCTGGCACACCTGCAGCGCAGGAGGTAAAGGTACAGCACCATGGTCAGGGATCCCGCGGGCACGGCGCTCCGCAGCTGGCACGGAGCACCAGCGAGTCCACGGCGGGACGTGGAAACAAGCACGTGACCACACGAAAGAGGAATCCATCTCCAACCAACGCTAGCTTCAAAGTAAACAAACACCAGCTTGCAGCAGGCTCCTGTTTATTGCTATTTTTACACGCTTTCTGTGACACACGGCTGTAACATCCAGCTACATGTACATATTTATGAGCTGAACCTCACCGTAGCCTTGTGCTGCGAAGGCACATTATCCCCATTTCACAGTGACTCAAAGCAAAGATTAGCTGACTTGCCCGCTGTCAGGTGCTGGAGCTTTCTTTGACAGAGCTGGAGATGGATTTCCACTGCAGAGAGTTCCAGCTCCGTGATTTAACCAAACTTCTCTGCTCTTCTACCTACGTTTTTAATGGGGTCACTCATCACTGTAATGTCTGAACACACTAAGCTGTCACACAGACTTCAGGAGCTCAAGATGGCCCACAGACTACCATAAGCATCTTTCAGGTTCACTGAATACCCATTTTAATCATCACCTCTTCAATTAGTTTTGAGTTATGGAGGCTCCTGACTCAATCCACCCTCCCTGACACATGTCAAAAGAAGGTTAATCTTCCCCAAGAATGGCAGAAGGCGGGCGAAACCAAAGCAAACCAAACAAGAAAAAGACAAAACAAGTATCCACCACTATCAACCTACCAAAAAAAAGAACAAAAAGCCAGGATGGTAACTTCAGAAGTGAAGAATCACTTAAGAATACATAAACTAAGTGACTGGCACAGAGAGGAAACACAGTGTCTTCCTAGTTCCACATGCAATTAAATTAAAAAAAACCAGGAAACTGCTGCCTCTTCCCACATCAAAGGAAAACCATCACTTAGAGCAATCAAAAAACATTGAGCAAAATATCAGAATATTGATGGTTTATGGTCATTGGAGATGTACTGAAAGACCCAAAACATGCTGCCCACTACCAGTTTTTCCCTGGTGCACTGGCATTTGTGAGCTGTCACTACCTCACTGTTATATTAAGAGTTAAAAAGAAATCAAGCTTGGCTTCGCCATGGCTCAATGTAATTTGCAGCAGGCTTGAAGGAAAAAAAAAAAAACCAAAACAACTCACATCCTTTCCCCTCATTATTATGTCAAATGCACTTTCTAAGCACTGGGAAACCAGTCTCTTTGCAGCAGCTCAAATTATTCACTTGCATCTTAGCCTGTTTTCCCATTCCCTCCACACCCTCTCTTTGATCATCATATTCAGATGTTTTAGAACATTATGTCTCCCTCCTATCTTGGTTACACAGATCCAGCTGGGGCTCCCCTCTGGTTTTGCTGCTTGCTCCTGCTCAGCCTCTGCACCTTAAATGCCTTGGGTTTTTATCCCTGCTCCATCTTTTTTACATCCATCACTGCTCTGCTTTCCTGACACCTCTGACAAATCCTTCTGCTGTTACACTGCCTCTCACTCTCCTCCACCCACTCCTGGCCCTCACAACCCAAATTCACCTTTGGGGGGGGGGTTGACAATTGTTCTCAAAGCCCTGCCAAGTTCCTCACAAACAATGCATACACTAAACTCCCCTCCAGCAATACACACAAACCACAATTAGTGGTACCCCTACAAAACCCCCAAGAAACCTCAGCTGAAGACCAATTTACCTAATTGGCTTATTTTCATAGTCCTTAGCAGCCAAGGCCAGAAGGTGAGTAATTTAATCCTTCTACCAAAAGATGGAGAAAGGTGGTGACAAACATTCTCTGTAGAGTTTGGCTCTTGCTAAACAAGCTAAGTCGATTTTATTGTGCATTAAGTGTTTTGAACTATGTCAAACCAACCCTTGGAAGGAGAAAAAGAACACAGTAAGAGCTCTTTTAAGACACATGCTACTACAGTTCTGGACAGTTTGTCTTGACCAAGCTGTCAGTCAAAGCCCAGAAGAAGCATTCTTCAAATTAAAAACCCATTTCATGTAACTACAGCTCAGAAGAGATGGTGCACATCCAGGACAGGGCATCCTTTTGGAAAGCACACAACCCCTCTGTCACAGCTGTAGGTTTTCCTCAAAGACAGCCCCCACTAAAAGCAGCCCTAAAGCAATCTCAGAGTGGCATGGGTTCTATCCACAGACAGATGAGATTAAGGCCATGTTGCCAGAAGAAATACTACACAATATTCCTGCCAATCCCACAGCCCAAGGCTCCCTGCCAATGCAGGGAAATGGGATGTAGCATCTTGTGCCACGGGATTACTTGGCCAGATTTAGGCAGTAGCCCTTGTCTTCCCTAGCCAGGACAGAACAGGATTTTTCTGCCCAAATGAGGCCCTGCTGAACACATCTTTAACTCAAGAACTGAACTCATTCCTGCATTGTTCCCAGCAGCATTTATCTGAGAGCCTGCATTGTACCCAGCCTCCTTACTCCTGGGGAGAAAGTGCTGGTTAATGATTAAAGAAGACTGAAGGGATGGAAAAAAAGAGTACCAACCAAACGAGTGCTCCTCATTCATCCATAACTTAGCTCTGGGTGGTGCAGAAACCAGTGATCAATTGGCTCAAAGATTTCCAAGCTGCATCAACCCAGATGCTTGATGTGAAGCTCGGTGAGTTGCTGCTACACACAGGCACAGAAGTGTGAATTTAAAGGACACGTCTGCTGGCTTGTGTCTCCATGAGGATCATAATTCCACTGCATTATGTGTGCATTATGCATAAATATGCACCGAGAATGAAATGATGAGTCAGTAGCTTAGAGGTGTGAAAGACAGAAGGCAGCACTTGATTCTCACATGGCAGGGGAGCTGCCTCCCCCCTCCCAGAACTGGGAGCTGCTCCTGAATAGCCGGGGTGATTAAGGAGGGCTGAGGATCCAGAGGAAATGTGCCGATAAAACATTCACACCCAGCTATGCAGATATTCTGGCATTAGCTCCCATCCAAATGCAGGGCTGGGGAAATCAGCAAATACAATGGGATTAAGAAAGGGCTGACAAAGGATCAGTTTTTGTAGCACGCTGCTGAGAAGTACAAATGGGAACACGGGCAGTCTGCAGCACTAAGTCAGCTAAATAAACAGGCTGCTCTGCCTCCATTTTAATCTGCCAGGGCCCAAAACTTCATTCATGAACAGGGGCATCTATGAGACATCCATCCCTACAGCAGCTCCTCCCAAAATTCAAAAAAATATCTAATAACACACATCTAGGGAAAATTCTCTCCCATGCTGTCACAAGGGCATCTTAACTTTTAAATCTGCCTTTTTTGAGACAAATGTGTGTTTTAGCATAAGATTACAAACAAGCTTTAGCAGAAAACAACCTAAGGTTTATGAAACACACATCTGAGGCTAAAACATCAACTGAAATCCAAAAATCATACATTGCTGGCATGGATTTCAGCAGCAAGAGATTTTAGTCGCAAATGAAAATAACAAACCAAACGCGTAGTGATTTCTGTCAATGCCTTGATTTGAAATTAAGAAATATTTCCTATACTCATTACAGAGCTGCAAGAACAAGGGCCACTGATTTGGCCCAGCCTTTGGCTACAGAGGTCACCACCACAACATGCCAACCAAGTAAATGGAAATGCTTTATTGTGACACCAGTACTCGAGGAATTAAGTTAGCTAAAAGTCTGATTATCAGGAAAAAGACTGATTCGTTTTCTTGCCTAGCTAGCAAGATTTCAGTAAGCTTTCTCAACAAAGTTATGCAAACAAGCAGGTAAACCTGACCGAAATACTATTTTATGTTACACAAAAGGGAAACAGCAAGGATCTGGTGTATTTGCCTCCTTTTGTTTGGTTTGATTTTTACTGACCAAGCCCAGAAAACTCAGTTTCACCCAGTCAGGGTGAAACTGAGGATGCTCTGAAAGAGGAGGTCATTACTGGAGTCTTCCAAAACCTTCCTGAGCCTTTTTCAGTTTGTTCTGGGCAAGAGCTGTGTCCAGGTGGTTGGATAAGCTCCTGAGTGCATGATCAGGATCTGCAGCCTCCTTCCTCCTGCCGGGTCTGGCTGCTCAAGCCTGCTCTGGCACAGCACTGCTGGAAGCTGGGAGCAGGCTGTCAGGGAGCAGCTGGGTGAGAAAGAGCTGGGAGAGCTTCCCCAGTTTGTCTGGGAGCTGCTCGAGCCCCTCGTGCCTGAGCTGTGTTAAAGGTATGTCTGCACCTGACTGAGCATTCTGTGCTGATGTCCCTGCTTCCTTCCTCACTCTTACTTGCCCAAGGAGTCCAGGACTCCTGGCTGGCCCTGGCCATCAGATCTGCTCTGCTCTCCTTGTTTGGGTGCTGTGCAACCATGCCCTTCCCTCAGAGGTCCCTGCTGCCTTGTTTTTCCCTCCAGCAAAGCCTCATTCTCTTGCTTCTCCCAGAGAGTGAGCAAGAACAGCCTGCCCCAACCACCCCTTCATTCCCAATGCAGGGTAGATCCTGTTTGCAGCAGCAATTCATGTGCCCTACTATAATCTTGACAGGAATAGCTGGAATTCCTTGTCTGTTCAAGCCACTCCTCCTCCCCTCTGAATGCTGTACACATTTGATACCATCTCACTGTGTTAATTAACCCACTGCTGACCAAGCCCCACTCCCCTCTTTGTGCAGGACCTACCACAACCCTCACGTCGGGGTGGTTAAATTGGCTTCAGAGCCCTGAGTAAAAGGATAAAAGAAAGTGCTCTGCCATCTGCTTAGCTGGAGTTCGTAGGACGATCTGTGCCCAAAATCCAATCAGGAACCTTTTATCATTTTCTGCTAAGACAGGCAATAGGAGGAGAACAAACAGAAATTTTAACAACCCACACTGAGGCCCTTAAAACAGGCAAGTGTATTCAAGAACTGGAGTCCACAGCTCGCAGCAGAGATGTGCTTGTCAGGCCAGCCTGCAGCAATAATAAAAAAACCTCCCCTTCTTCAGCTCTGTGCTGCTGCCAACCACAAAAAACACTAAAACTGTCAGTCTGAGTGGGAGAACTTCAACAATAGCAAGTCCAAAGCCACAAACAGACACATGAACTGCAGCATGTGAATCCTCTGCCTCAGCACAAGACACAGGAAACAGCAGGCAGGGAAACGAGTTTAGAACCTCAATTTCCCCATCAGGAACACAAAAAGTAGGGAGAAAACAGGAGCACAAGCCCAGCCAGTCACCAATTTTACGTCATTCTGCAAAAACATCCTGATAGACGGAGCACAACATCAAAACCTAAAAAGCTGTGGGTTTATGTTGGTTAAGATTTAAACAATCTCCACTGAAGAAGGCTACGATGAAAGAGAGCTCATCTGCTATTTCATCCACCTCGGAGGAAAAGGAATTCACTGTGAAAGTCACATACAGCTCCTCATTGACCAAACCACATTTCTTATCTTGGCAGAAAATGCAGCACAAGACCCGGGCTCAGTGATGCCCCTGTCATGTCCCAGGTTTACTCACTGCTGAACTGCAGCAGCAGCACAGCAAATTAAATTCATCCAAATTCATTTAATTAAAACAACATTGTGCCATTCTTCAAGGGTTTAAGTGGCTACTTACTTCTTGCCTCCTTACACAGAATCCAGGCTAATGGTTAGAAATGCTCTATATATTCACCTATGGTTAAAAGCCTTGCCTTCTCTTACATGAGTGTTTACAGATTCACCCACAATGAAGTTTTCCTCCTTTCAGCACCCCAAAGAGCACAAACAGAACAAGCAAGATTCATGACTTCTCTCCAATTCATTCAGAGGTGAAGAACTTCAGGCAACTTTGCTTCCACACAGCCTGTACCAGGTACAGAAATGTATCTGCTGTTAAATTTTGCCGTGGGATTGCCATCAAGCAGGGAAAATCAACAAGAACTAGCAGGGAACCCTGTTTGCAAACCTGTCATCGTGCTGAATTACTGTGACAACTTTTTCTCTATGTGAGAGAGAATGTTTTTGACACAACCACAGCAAGAACTCCCCTGAATTAAACTTCAGCTGCATCTCCAGCTCATTAGAACTGAGGCAGCTGGCATCCATAATTAGAAAAGGAAATCTCCTTTCCACCCAAGACCTCACCAAACTCCTTTCGTTAAGGGAAAAACAATGCCCCTTGGAAATCAAGTTTAAATTTATTCCCAGGTAGTTTATTTTGCACAGTTTGAACACCTAAGTAATTAAATACTGAATTTTAAACATGGCAGTAAATGGGGGAAGTGGAAAAGGGGATGGAGAATTACAGTAACTTGTCTTCCATACTCTTCCTGAAAGACACCCGGTCTTGTAAATATTGAAAACTAAATACATTTAATAAAGGACTAAAGAGGAATGATTTATTTTCCAATTTCCCATAGCCAGGCTTTTTAAACCCAAAACCACACAACACTCTACAGTCCAGGCACGTACAAAACCAACTCACATGATTTATCCTACCTGGGGAAGAGAAGAACAATTGTTTTTGTGTCTTACCTGCGCATTGGCTTTCCGTCCATGCACCGTGAAGGGAAACCTTCACCCTACACTCCAAGACCTGATCAAANAAAAAAAAAAAAAGAAAAAAGAAAGAGAGAGAAAGAAAAAAAGGTGACTTCTGAATCAGAAGAACCTTCTTTCCCCTCTTCAGTGTCCCTCTAAGGGAACAGAGCTGCCCAGAACCATGTACTAATGTGCCTTTAAGCTCTCTTATCCAGTTATAAATTCACAGCCCTGGACCGCAGAGAATAAAGCAGAAGGAAACATCACCAACATTAAAAATATTTTCGCCACGGCTGCACCAAGATTCCTTACTGAACAGAACACACAAGTTATAAAGTCAGCAAACTGCCTGCCTCCCTGAATCCTTAAGACTATCCTACCAAAGGGAAAAAATATCTGAAGTAACAGGGTACTCACTCTCACTCCTTGCTCAGAGCCAGGAGGTATCTCTCCCTCACACATTTAGCAGAGATTTAAGGCAGGCTGGCACCTAATAAAGAGCACTGCTCACTAGCTACACTGCAGAGCCAGAATTTGATAGAAGATAAAACTTGTGTCTGGAAATTGAAGATAACTGTGCCCCAGAGGTAAGAGGGATGCTAATAATGCTACTACATCTGCAAAGATGAACGATGCTGCCTGGTGCTCACCACACTTCCACTGCAAATATTCATTTTCTGAGAGTAATAACAGTTGCAAACTGCACAGGCCTTTCATCTTCAACCACTAACTTCTAATTCTAATGTAAATTAACCCTTTTTACAAGGGCATCGCTTGCCCCAACTTCATTTTTGGTAGGTATTCACTTAGGAATACATTTAATTCAATTATTATTCAAAGCAATAAGCATGACTTTTTGAAAAAAAAAAAAAAATCTACTAAAAGAACAGAAAGGTGTTCTGCTTCCATGCTGATAGTCACAGGCTTCTACCCCTCCAGAAGGGGAGCAAGAAACAGGAAACCACTGAACTATGGGAAAAGCAATGACAGAACGAGAATGAGTTAAACCTTAAAATAAACACAAGTACCATTCAAAAGAGAGGGGAAAAATTAAATTTAGGAAGAATAAGATCATTTTTAGAAGACTGAGACAGTCAGATTAGAGCCCTGCATCCAACAATAAGCAAAATATTTTCGGCACCATTTAAATTAAACTACAGAACTGTTATAGCTCCGTTTGGCTAGGTGAAGAAGAACCTCATTTCACACGCAGCACTCTCTGGGAGCATTCCCCCAGACACACAAGCGGAGCCGGCTAATGAAGAATAAGCTCAGACTTGCTGTCTGCCACACTTGCAAATTACTCAGGTTCACAGCTCCCTACAAATAAAGAAAGGCAATTCCTCCCAGTTAGGGCACAGCATACCAATTGCCAGGGGAGCTCCGGGGAACCGCGTATCCCGCATCGCCGCACAGGCACCGCGTATTCCGGCATCCCGCATCCTGCCAGGCATCCCGCATCCATGCACCTCGCCGGGGCACCCCGCATCCCGCCCGGGCATCCCGCATCCCGCATCCCGCCGGGGCATCCCGCATCCTGCCAGGCATCCCGCATCC
>VXBQ01007014.1:262594-287661 GCA_013400175.1 Phainopepla nitens | reverse complement strand
TCATGGAATGGGGATCGTCGCGGTTGGAGGAGAGCTTTAAGGTGATACCGAGTGCAGTCGCGCACGCAGCAGCGCCACTGGAAGCGCTCAACCAGCGCCAGGTGCGGACGCCGCCTGAACACCGCCGGGGATGGCGACTGCAACACCTCCCTGGGCGGCCTGTTTCGATACCTGACCGCCCTGACCGAGATTTTTTTTTTNACCGCCCTGACCGAGATTTTTTTTTACTGATGTCTAATCTAAATCTCCCCTGTCTCAGCTGGGCCATTTCCTCTTGTCCTCCCAGCAGAAGAGACCGAGCCCACCTGGCTGCACCCTCTGTCAGGTGGCTGCAGATTGCGATGAGCTCCCTGAGCCTCCTCCGAGCTCGACACCCCCGCTCCCGCAGCCGCTCCTCAGGTGTTTTCTAGACTCTTTCCATGCCTTGTTGCCCTTCCCTAGACACACTCCAGCACCTCAATGTCCTTTTTAAAGTGAGGGCCCCAGAACTGAATGCAGCACTCAAGGTGCAGCCTCACCAGTGCTGAGTACAAAGAGATGATCGCTTCCCTAGTCCCCCCATCCCTCCATAATTCCAGATTAAAGGCATTTCTCATTCTCAGTGGGTAATGCATTCCTCGATATGCCTTGAACTTGGCACATGGTGTGATTCTGGGGCTGTCCTGTGGATGAGTACACCTCATAAATGTGTATAAATGTCTAGAAGGGGGAGATGCGAAGATGATGGAGCCAGGCTTAGTGGTGGCAGCCACTGGGATGAGAGACACAGGAGGTTCCACCTGAACAGAAGGAAGAACTTCTCTACTGTGCAGTGATCAAGCACTGAACAGCTTGCCCAGAGAGGCTGTAGAGTCTCCCTGGGCAGATATCCCAGACCTGCCTGGATATAAAGCAAAGCCCTGCTTGAGCAGGGAGGTGGGACCAGATGACCCTCTGTGCTCCCTTCTACCCCGACCCATTCTGGAATTCTCTGCAGGGCCGGGAGTTGGATTTGGATGATCCTTGTGGATCCATTCCAACTTGGGATATTCTAAAATTCTGTGAACTTCTGGCTTTCTTCTTCACATGGGTGACCATGTGTCCCTGTAAGGTGCCAGTGCCCAGTGCCTGCCCATGGCCCACTGGGTTCCTTATTCCTTAGAACCTGCAAGGCTGGTGGGATCACACCTGGAAGAGGAGCAGATGTTTGGAGCTGGCTGGATAACAATGCCAGCTGGAGTGTTTTCATCCAGGCAGCAGTGAATTCCCTCCAGGATGATAATCAGTCACAAGGTGCCTCACTCCACCACCAAAGGCTCCTGTGCTAGGGGCTGCTCCACTGCCTGTGCCCTTTTCCTCTTGCCTGTCCCCTCTGCCACCCTCCCAAAGGTGCTCCCAGAGCCCACAGGCATCCCAAAGGCCAGGAATCTATCTCCCTAAATGTGCCATTCAGACCATGCCTGTGCATCAGACATGTCTGTGAAACTCAGCAAAATTCCTGCTAGGAGCAGCCAACTTTTGGAATCTTCTTGCAAGGTTCATATCAATAAATTGTATTGTTCCTGTGGCAAGTGTCCTTTTGGTACGAAGGGCACCTGTTGGAACCCAGGGCGCAGGAAATATTCCTTTACCTGTCCTGATCCTCAGGAGAGCACTGCTTTTAACCTTTGACCATGGAGAAAGCTTCCAAGATTTTGGGATGAATTGGGTTCTATAAGTGTGTGAAATAGATAGAAGTGTCGTTTGTCACAGGGTGAAGAATTTAGAGTTTTGGGGGTTTTAGTGTGGTGGTGGATAGAAGACAAGATGGAGGATTTGGGGCATTGACTCAGCTTCTCATTCTTCATCTTCCCCATTTTCTGCAGTGTTGGTAACACAGAGTGACTGGATAGAAAGATCTGCAGTGCAGGTGTTACATGGACAGCAAATAAATAGTTATTGGTAGTAAAGTAGAAATAAAGTATGTTCTAGTAGGTAATTGGGTGAGATATCTATAAAAGACCTTGAAACTGGAGGTCTGGTGACTTCTAGTGCCTTTCTTCCAAGTGTGCCAGTCTGGTGTGGTGACGAGCTCACTGAAATGTAGATAAGAAATAATAAACAACAAACCTCAAGACCGAATTCCAGAAGTCCCGTTCGTCTCATTTAATCCCAGCACAGAAGTGTTGGGGTTTCCCCATCAGGGGACCTTGAACTCATCAGCTGGCACAGCCCAGGACTTTCAGGGGTTTCCCTATCAGGGGGACCCCCGTGTTTTTACAACTGCTATTTTTACAGGCACCCAGGCAAGGGACAACCCAGAAGGCAGGAGTGTCAGCCAGGCTGCTATCTGCAGGCTTCCAGAATGTGTGTGTGCTCTGGGAGATGTGGGAGGATTGGTGTGGGAGAGAGCAGGCACCCCACAGGTGCCCCATTCCAGGAGGAGGGCATCGTTCCTGGGGCACAAAAACCCCACCCCTTGTCGTGGAGAGCAGGGCCTCTGACCTGCCCTACCCTCTGGGCCAGCTTTGGGAGTACCTGGCCCAGGTAGACATGTCCTGGCTGCTCTGCAGGGCCTGGGAAACTGGGGGCATGCTGGGCCTGGCTCATATTGCCCTCAGCAGCTGGAGAAATGCTCAGAAAAGCCAGAGATGGGCGAGCAATCTAAACCAGTCGCACGGGAAGGGACGGGTTTGTGGGGTGCAGGTAAGGCCTGGCCCTGTCATTTCCAGGGATGGGGACAGCCAGCTTCACATTCCATGAGGACAGACTGCCAGGCAAAATGCACCTTCCCAAGTTCCCAGCTGTACAATTGTCCAATCACCACTGCCAAAACCGTGGTGATGCTCAGAACCAAAACCATGCTGGTGCTTGGGGCCACCAGGCTTTTGCATCACCTTCACCTGCAGGAGCTCCAGCACCAGCACTACCAAAGCAAAGAGGCAGGAGGAGAAGAGATAAAGGTGGCACCAGCACCTCTCCCAGCTGAGAAATATTTCAAATTCAGAGATTGGCTGAGCTTGGAAGGTTCCTGGCAGCTGTTTGTCCAAGCCCATGCTCAGGTGGGGTTGTCTCAAACCAGCTGCCCATGAACTTCTGCAGTTTTGGTATCTCCAAGAGACTCCACAAACCTGAAGAAGCTGTGCCAGTGCTCTGTTACTCTCCCAGCAGATGTTTCCTGCTGCTCAGAGGGAACCTCTTTTTCAGGTTGTGTCCATGTCCAACCACTAGCTCTGTCTTTTCACCCTTCCTCCTGCTATTTATGTACATTAATAGGATTCCCCCTCAGCCTTCTCCAGTCTGAGAAATCCCACATCTCTTAACCTTTCCCCACAGGAGATCTTCCAATCTCCCTTCATCATCTTCACGACCCTTCCATGGACTCTCACCAGTAGCTCCTGTACTGGAGAGGCCAGAACAGGACAAAGCATTCAGCTGTGGCTTCACCTGAGCAGAGGGGAAGGATCACCCTAACCCAACACTTCCCCTAAAGCAGCCCAGGATACCATCAGTCCTCTGCTGAATGCCTCCTGGACGACCCTCACAGCCTTCTCTGTGCATTCCAGATGTCCCAAATAATTTTCCCCAAGTGCAGGACTTTTCAATTCCCTTTGCTGAACATCAGAACATTTCTGTCAGCCCGATTCTCCATCATGCAGCTCCTCAGTGAAGATGTCAGATGGGCTGGACCTAGTCACACAAGTTACTGGTCTTCCAGCAGACCCCACACCACTGATCACCACTCTGGGACCAGTCCTTCAGTCAGTTTCCCATCTACCTTTGGGTTTATCCATCAACACTACAAATGCCAGACTGGTATTTGACAAAAACCTGACTCCAGCCAAGGTACACAACATGCCCTGCTCTTCCCTCACCCACCCAGCCAGTCATTTCTTCAGAGGGTTATCAGGTCCTTTAAGCCCTTTTTGCAACCATGCTGACACCAAGCGTTTTGCCACCAAGATTCATCTCTTTGCTGAAAGCAGTGCCCCCTTGCCTGACACCCTTGCCTGGGAGGTCTTTTGATGACTGTCATTTATTCCAGATACTTACTGGGAAGGGCTGAACTTGTCTACCCCTGCTGTTCTGAGAGCAGAGGGGTTTCACAACAGCACCCCAAGCCACAGGAGCACCAGCACTTGCTGAGTGAGTGTGACAGACTGAGGTCTTGGGACATTTTGGGGTGCACACGTGTGGGGCAAGGGGCAGGTCAGGCCTTGTCCTGGTGAGGTACCCCTGCTCTGCACATCCCCCACCCCTAGAGTCTGTATCCCAGGCCTGCAGTGGCTGCCAAGCCTTGGCACGGCAGAGGCAACGCTCCCCACCTGCCTCTGGAGCCCTAACCAAGCTCCAAATGACTGGAAAACCCACCTGGGGCAAGGGCCCAGGAAGGCTAAGGAGCAGCTAAAACTGAACTCAAGGTGAGCACAGGTCTTGACCCTACCTCCTCTTGGGGTTTTTATCAGATGAAACGCCTCTGGAACCAGCTATATGTGTCCTTTTCTCTATCTTTTCTTGCTTTCTTCTTCCTCTAATTCCCTCTTCTTGGAATTAACTAATAATTTAAAATGGAATGGGCTTCAAGTCTGCAAAGCTGAATGGGCCAAGTTACTGCTCTAAGTGTTTTATTTTGAGTGTGTGCTGCTCTAAACCTTTTGTCAAGGTTCTTTGATTTTTCTAAATTTGCCAGTAAGGTCTTTTTGGTTGTTTTGACCTCTCAAGAGTATCTTGTCAGTATCTCTCCTGTGCATCTAACGCAGAGCACATCAGCCCTTTTACAAGCCTTGTCAGGCAAGTTTTTTGGGCCTTACAGTAAGGGGGACCAGCCAAAAGCCAGAGCTGCTGCCTCCTTCACCAAAGAACTAATCTGTGCCAGCAGCTTTGCTCCAGGTCTGCCTTAGACTCGCAGAACTAAGACAAGGTTGGCCAAATCTGCTGCTGTCCTGGGACTGCAATCAGCACCATGCAGCACCCAACAGGAGACAACACCAGCATCCATTCATTCTGTCTTTATTCACTGGGGAGAGGAGGCCAGTATTTTATCCTGCCTCCTGCATGAGCCCTGAGAAGCCTCACCAGCTCTGCAGGGCTTTGTTCCCTCGTACCTACACAGAACCAGCAGTGCCAGCCCTTGGTCGTGGCAAAGCTGGCGTGCCTGGAGGAGTTTTGGCAGACAAAGAGGGATAAAAGGCTGCCTCATCACAGAGCAAGAAGGAATGAGTCTGCCCCAGCAGCAGTCACTGGGGGGAGGTGTTTCCTTTCTTCTCTCCAAGACCAAACCTTGTCCCAGCTCACATCAGGCTGGAGAGCAATGGAGCATGGTCCATTAAACTCCTAACCACAGAGCAAAACCAATGCTCTGGAAAGACTGAAAAAACCACGAGGGAGCAAAGGTAAGGGTCTCTGCTCTAAGCTTTGTGGGATGCCTGTGAAATTTTGGGTTTGGTAGGGCAAGTCAGTCTTAGCAGCACTGGCTGAAGGATCTTTGCTGGCTACCATCCCACCAAACCCCCTCCACTGGCTCCCACCAAGCCCCTGCCCCAGCCAAACTGCCCCACCCTGCAGGGGGCTTCTCAAGGTGTCCATAAATCTGCAGTACAACCCCACCAAGTCCCTCTGGACATGGCTGTTGTAGCATCACCAGCTTAGGGGAGACTAACTCTCACCCTGGGCAAGGGAGGGCACTGCCTGGGCAGCCCCTGGGACAACAGACTGCAGGAACAGTGTCCTCCCCCAGGACAGTGAAAGGGACACAGGACAGGCAAGAGGTGAAAACAGGGAGCAGAGGACTGCTGGGCACCCAGTTTCACACTACCCAGATGGGATCTGTGGATGTCCCACATGGAGATGCAAGGCAGCCCAGGGACCACTACACACTGCTGAGCCCTTCAGAAAGGCAGCTCAGCAGCTGCCTTTTATCAGCCATTGCCCCTTTCTTTTAGAAGGGGCTGGTTGTCCCTTAACCATACCTCAGAAACCCCAAAATCCCCCTTACAAGAGCAAAACTGATCCAAGTGAGGAATGAGACACACCTCTGACCTGTAGGCCAACCTCCAGGCAGGCCAGCCCAGGGTCAGCTGACAGTGCCACCAGACACAGCCACCAAGCTCCAGAGGGGCTGAAGGTATCCACGTGCTGCCCCCACACAAGCCAGGCACTGAGACTGCTGAAGTGGCTGTGTTTATGTGGCAACACAGCCAGCACACCACCTTCCAGGTCCTCGCTGGAGGGTGTGGCAGCCAGCCTCACAGCTGTGCTGGGAAGGAGTGTCAGGCACAGAATGGGATGCTGTTGAAAGGCTGAGACTCAGAGCTGCAAAGAGTCAGGGGGAGATACTCCACATCATTCTCCCAGCTGCCAAAAACCAGGCTGCTTGGACCTGAACAGCAATGGTAGGAAGAGACAAACCCAGCCCAGGCGTAACATTCAGGCCACACTCAAGCTGCCAGGATGGACATCACAGTTCCTTCCTTACCGCCTTTGGGGTGAAGATCCTGACACCAACACCTCCCAAGACCCCCTTTCCCAGTCCCTCCCAGCAACACCGAGCCTGGCAAATACCTTACGGCAAGTAATTTTACGTTATTCTGCATTTACACAAAAATAGAGCAATTCTATATTTATAGAGGTTTATAGCCGGTTCCGTGCTGCAGGAGTTATCGAGCAGGGCCGGGAGCTGAGGGTGGTCCGGGCTCCCGAGCGACCGGCTGCTTCTCGTTCGGCAATTGGAACATACAAAATTAAAGGCATTCGTCTCCGTCCGGTTTCTTAAATAGAGAAGGGGGGAACGAGTGGACAGTATGTACAGAGGGGCCGTGGTGGCCTGGCCGCGGCCCTCACGCCTCTGCCCGGGTCAGTGGGGCCGGCTGCTGGACTCTGAGGGCTGCCGCTGGCGCGGGGGAGTGTAGCCGTTCAGGTACCCGTTGCTCTGGCGTTTGCTGAGTCCTCCGTTCAGGATGTCCTGGATGTGCTGCACGATCAGGTTTATGGCCACTGCGAGCAGAAGGGGGAGAGGTGGCGTTAGGATGGCTGCAAATCAAGGCAGGGCTGTGCCCCTGCTGTCCCCTCCCGTCCCCCCGGGGACCCGACCCCTCTGCCCCTCAAGCCAGGAGGGTCAGGCCGATTCCACCTGGCTGACCCAGCTGCACATAGCCTTTAGTGGGGGATGAACCAAGAGCTGGCCTGGAGGCACGACAGGAACACAAAGTCCCAGTCACTGATGCTCCAAGCAGGAGCAAAGGGAACAGACTCATCTTGGCACACCTGTGGTAGCAGCACTCTCTGGGGTGGCAGTGGCCTGAGTCCCCTGTGTGGCAGGTCCTGCTGCCTCCAGCCTAACTCCACTGCAACAGCAACAGCCCGAAGCTGGCTGCCAGGGCAGAACAGCAGGATCTGGGTGCTTACCTTCATTATCTGCTCCTCTGGGAATGATCACGTCAGCGTATTTCTTGGTCTGGAAGGAGAGAGAGCACTGTGTTACAGGGAGACACACCGGGCTGGGGCACTGTCCCTGCTCCCTGGAGCAGCTCCTTGCCCTCTCCTTGCCAAACCCAGACCCACTGGGAGGTATGTCATTCCTAATAACACATTTTGGATGCTCTTATTTGTGTTCTGCTCCATTTCAAGGAGCCGTGCTTTGTGCCCTGACTCTGTTTCCATGAGCTCATACAGAAGCCAGTAAGAGGCACCCTAAACAAAACCTGCAATTAAGGAGCCTCATAATCACACAGCTCCAGCAGCTGATGCTCTTGGGAACACTGTGCCCCCTGAATCCAATCCAGACTTGCTCCAAGAGCACGAGCTGGCATGCCTGGGCACAGGAAAGGGGGAGTATTCTCTACCACATCACTTGCAAAGAAGGTGTGATTCAGGACACCAGTCCTGACCTAGTTTCACCTGCAGGTGCCAGTCTCAGTTTTACAGCTGACAGCCAAGTCCCACCAAGCCAGCTGAGTGATGGGTGTCACCTGACACCTCCAAGTGCTTCCAGACATATCAAAAATCACTGGAGTGTTTCAGTACTGGACCACTTGGCCCAGAGCTGCTCTAGGAGTCAAATAACAGCAACAGTGGGTGCTGAGCCTGCAGCTGCTCTGCAGTTGAGCCAACACCAGGTTGGAAGTGGGAGCAGACCATTGCAAAGCTGTGGGTAGAAACAAGGCAGTTTTGTGCCCTCCTTGTTTCACACTTCACTCTCCTACAGACTCTTCATCAGAAGAGCATCTGCTGCTTTGAAAAACCGTGGATTTATCTCGCTGGGGACTCGCAAGAAGAGAAGCCTTACAAGCTGGACCTGCCTCCTAGGAAAAGCCTTTCTGGGTTTTGGGATTAGTCCCCAGAGCCACAGCTGAGTGAGACTGAAAAAAGGGAGCTGACCAAGAGCCAGGAAAAGATCTTGTGGCACAGAATCAGCCCCTCTTAAGGCAAGGGGCAGAGCTGACCACACAGACAGGCACAGGGATGGTCCTAAGGTGGGAGGCACAGTTTAATTCCTGCCTGTGGCGCTGGCCAGCAGGTCCCACGTTTCAGTACTCTGCTGGCCCACTTCCTCCAGAATAATTAAAAAAAAAAAAAAATACTCATACAACTACCACATCTGCTTGAAAAGCCTTGAGAACCAAGGCACAGGCTCCTCTCCATGAGAGCCAGGAAAGGTGTACAATGGCTGATCCTGCAAACGTGCTACTTCCATGCAAGTCTGCAGGGCTGCAGTAAATTCCTCCACACAGTCCCTGTCTGCCAGGGAGCCTGGCCTCTGTTATCAGCTCCCAAAGGAGCTTCCTTTCTCCAGGCAGGCCTTGTCACCCTGGCCACTCACCAGCCAGGAAACGCAACCTGCAAGGCCACGTCCCACTGCACAGAGAGAAGGAAGAAGCTTCCCTGCTCTCCCAAGCATAGAGCCAGCAGCACTGCAGGGTGAAAAGGGCAGGCAGGACAGGCCAAAAGAGGAGGCAGACACAGCAAACACTGCCTGGGGCCAGTGACCTCCCATTCCCCAGCTAAATACAGCCAAGGACCTTCCCTCCCAGGCTGAGCTGCCCAGTGGTTTGCCCGCCCTTGCACAGGGAGGGATTCCTCTGGCCATGCTGCCTTCCCGAAGGGAAGGGTGATCTCACCAGGAAGGCAGTGGCTGTATAAACAGTCCCCATCACACCCTGCCCTGGCCAGCACTGGCACCCCTGCCTTGGCCAGTGCCTGCAGAGAGGGAGCAAGGCCCAGGAGCTGATCTGAGCTCTGGGCACACAGTGCTCCTGCTGCAGCCCTCAGGTGGGTGTCACGCCCCAACTCACCGGCAAGCAGAACTCCTCGAAGGCAGGCTTGACGAAGGTGATGTACTGAGATAGGATCTGCTCCAGGTCCCTGCCTCGCTCACTGATGTCTCGTAGCACTGAGGGGAAGGTGTAAGGCACAGTCAGGAGCTGAGGTACAAATCTCTCCACCCCTTTTCCCTTCAGTAAGTACAGCCTTTGGCCAGTCACACGGATATTCAGCCTGAGATCTCCGTCCCTGGAAGCTGCTGTCCGTGTGTCTGAGCACATCCCAGCCCAGCTCCATGCTTTTAACCTGCCTCCAAGTTTTCCTGGGAGCCAAGGGCTGGCTGACCTGACCAAAGGCTTTTCTTGGCCTCCTGCCCTTCTCACTCTGCATGCACATTCCAGCTGTAACCAGTGCCAGCCCAGTCCCAAGTGTTCCCAGCCTCAGGCTTTGCCTTCCTCCTGTCACTGTCCTGCCTGACTGGGCATTCTCTCAGTCATCCCAGTGCAGAGGTGCCCAAAGAATAGAAAAGCAGTGGGGTTCAGACACACACATATTAAGGCACAGTTTAACTCAGACCTGCAGAGGAGAGTAAAACTCACCTCCCTGCACAGCTCTGCCAGGCTCCTTGTTCTGTCCCAGCCAAGCAGGAGAACCAGAGGCTGGGAGGGTGCTTGGGGCAGGTCAGCTCAGCTCAGAGGAAGCCCAAAGGCAGCAGAGCAAACTGGCCTCTCTTGCTTGTTCTGCCACTCAGGCCTTTGCATGAGCTGTTTGGGCCAGTGCCATCTCCAGTCTGAAGCCACTTCAGCGTGGACAAGTGCCCCAGCAGAGCAGGAATTCAATCCACACAGAAGAGCCAAAGCAGCCCTGTGGCCGAGCAGCTGGCTCTTGGCTGTCCCCAGGGGGCTGCTGGCTTTTCCCCAGCATGCCAGCACCTGGCACTGGGTTTGGAATGAGCTTTCCCTCGTGTCCCAGGCAGAGCCAAGGCACACACTGCCCTGCCAGCCTGCGTGACCTGCTCGGCAGCCCGTGTGCTCTCGGGGCCAGGACACTGCTGCTCTGGCACTGTCCCCGTGGCTCTGTCTGCCCTCGGCCAGCAGCTTCACAGTGTGGCCTTTCACAGCCCTGCATGGGGGAAGTGATGGGGGAAAAGGGCTGGCAGCAGGATGGGTGCCAGCTCCCTGCCTGCTCCAGGAACCAGGCTGCTCTAGCTAGCTTCTCCAGAGAACAGGAGTGAGCCCCAGCTTGAACAACACAGAAAAAGAGGCAGGGAAAATAGAACACTTTTGTTTCCCAGGTCCCACACCTTATCTGTTGGGGTGCAGGGGCTGGTCCTGACAGGGCAAAGCTCTCCTGCCTCTTCCCAGGGCACACCACAGCAGGACAATCACCTCACACACAAACACAAGTCAAACACCTGCTGTCTTGTACCCGGCCCCAAAGCAGCAGGTCCCAACAGCCCAAGTTAAGACCACACTTGCTGGCAGGGCAGGCAGATATCCCAAGGACAAGTCCAGCAGGTCCAAACTCAAACTGGACCCAAAACATGCATGTGACACTGGACCTGGCTTCTTTTTTAGGGAAACTGGCCAAGGACAGGGCAGTGGGGGAGCTTAGCCAGAATTAGGTCTCTGATCCCCATGGATCCCTGTCTGAGGTACCTGGCAGACCTTGCCCTCTTGCCCTCTGCTAGCAGAATTTCTGGGGAGAGGTGCTGAGCTGGGGACAGTGTGAGCTACACACTGAGCCCCAGCACTACTAATTAACTGAGCTGTCAGCTGCACTTCCAGGAACCTCATCTCCTGCTGCTGCCCAGCTGAAAACCCAATTGCTGCAACCCCTTAGGACTTCTGGGACAGAGAGATGACTCAGGGCCACATCACAGCACAAGATCCCAACTTTTGCTATGAGTTGCCTCCAGTGACGTTCCAGGGACATGACTGTACCTTTGGCACCTCTCACAGAGGCTCTCAGAAACGACACATCCCAGAAATGACAGGCAGACATACAGTAAACAGATTTGATGGTGCAGTAGTCCTACCAACTGCTGATGGCAGGGAAATGGCCAGATTCCTACCAGGAGAACAATGAGCTGCAGTAACTAGGAGACAGCAGCACCTCCATCAGCAAAGCTGCCCTTTTGCAAGTGATTGATGATGGGTGAGAAAAGTACAAGCCTTACAAGCAGCAGTGTGAGTACAGCAGCGACCCAGTAACTCCACACTACACACCACCTTCTCCTGTCCTGAATGACCACTGGGACAGATGGAGCCCAAA
Organism: Phainopepla nitens; assembly: GCA_013400175.1. Lineage (NCBI taxonomy): Eukaryota > Metazoa > Chordata > Aves > Passeriformes > Bombycillidae > Phainopepla > Phainopepla nitens. Next base: position 276,171 of record VXBQ01007014.1, on the reverse strand, counting down.
GCCAGGGACTAAATTAACTCAATGGACATTCAGGGGATCTGTTACAGGAGTGGTCCATAAAATAGGGAGTTGATATGTATGTGCTACACCAAAGGTGGGGAATGAGTATGGACTGGATAGTGTGGGACCTGAGCATGATTTAAGTGGTTTGGAACATGCTGGTTTTGGTTGGGATAGAGTTAATTTTCTTCACAGTGGCTGGTGTGGGGCTGTGTTTTGGATTTGTGCTGAAAACAGGGTAGATAACACAGGGATGTTTTTGTTATTGCTGAGCAGTGCTTACACGGATCCAAGGCCTTTGCTGCTCCTCACCCCACCCCAACCAGGGGGGAGGGGACACAGCCGGGCCAGCTGACCCTGACTGACCCAAAGAAGGTTCCACACCATATACACAATGATATAAAGCTGGGGGAAGAAGGAGGAAGGCGAGGAGAGACATTCAAAGTCATGTCTTCCCACATCACCATCACACACTGGAGCCCTGCTTTCCTGGGGAGGGCTGCACACCTGCCTGCCCACGGGAAGTGGTGACAAATTCCTCATTCTGCTTGCCTCGTGGCTTTTGCTTCACTTAGCAAACTGTCTTTGCCTCAACCCACGAGTTTTCTCACTCTTACCCTTCTGATTCTCTCCCACTAGGAGAGGTTGAGCAGGGAGCTGTGCAGGGCTGAGCTGCTGGCTGGGGACACACCATGACAGCGTCCTACCCCATGGCTGGGTGTGGCCCCCAGCTCCTGCACAGCACAGTTTAAGGGATTAGGGCTCACATTTTGGGATCCTGCAAGTATCTGTGACCTGCTAATACATCCCCCTGCAACGACTGTGCTGTCACCTTCCTGGATGAGTCATGCAAGAACAGTGGGCAGGGTCAAGAGGGATTGGTAAAAAGGAGATGTTAATCAGTGCTGATGACATCCCAGCAGCTGAGGAGGCTCTGCATGTGTCTGACAGCAGGAGGGCAGGCAAGACCAGCTCCACTGCAGAGTGGAACAGTCCCATGCACACAACAGTCCCAGACTGACACATGGAGACACGCTCCCCTCGTCACAGCGCAGAGCTCTGGAAGGGACTGCTCCTCTAAGCCATCTCCTGCATCCCCAGGCACCCTGTGGAGCCTGTCAGAACCAGACAGAAGTGAATCCTGCCCCAAGAGTTCCCAAATGGTTTTTTAGTCACCCAGGAGGTGCTGCATCACCCCCCAAGGCTGCTTAGAAATGAAGGGCACCTCAAGTCATGCAGGCCCTGCAGTGTGGGCGTCCCTCCCACAGCCAAACCAGCAGGACACAGGGAGTCCTAGAGAGGGACACTCTGGTTTGGGGGCAAAGGGCCCCAGAAGCCATCACCCCAATGCCAGGTACCACACAAAGGCTCCACACTGGGTTGCACACATGTACAACCAGATTCCCCATCTGCACCACCCAGGGTGGACACCACGGCCCAAATGCCATCCTCAAAGCACACCCACAGCCCAGCTCCTGAATCAGACACTGCCTTCTGACTGAACTGCCCAGATGCTCTGCCTTGCCCACTGCACCCCTCCCTGCTGGTATCTGCTGACTGGCAGCAGATGCCACTCAGCTGCCGGCACTGGGCTGGTGCCACGGGGCCATGCGAGGACACGGCACGCTCAGCAGCCATCAAAGGAGGAATCCCAGCCAAGGCAGCAAAAATCCCACTGAATCCCAAGAGACAGAGAGCAAGGTGCTCTCCCGCTGCCACAAGCCGCCCTAGCGACACTCTGCACTGCAGAGGAAAAGCTGCCCAGCTCTTCACAGCTGGCTCCAGTCCCGCTCTGGTCGCTGCCACCTGCCTGGATCGGTCAGGGGCGTTTCTGTCCCTGCCTCACCTCTGCGGGACAGCCGGGTGTCCGCGTCCGTGTCCACGAACAGCTTCATGCGGAAGAGGTCCCGCACCTCCTGGCTGTAGAAGGCCAGGATGCCCTCAAAGAGCACCACGTCCGCAGGGTACACGGTCACCGTCTCCTCTTTCCTGCCGGGGGCAAGCACAGTCAGCCCCTGCTGGGGGAGGCTGGGGAACACAGGGAGAGGTGGGGGGGAAGCAGCGGTGCTCCTAAGCACTGCTCCAACCCTGGGACACCACTGCTGCACCAGGGGGGCGACCGAGGAGAGGGCAGACCTACCCCACCGCCGTGGAGGGAATCCAAGGCATACGTACGCTTCCTGGAAGGATAAACAGCAAAGCAGGACCCACACTAGCCCTTCTCCCCCCCCCCTACCTCGGCCAGCTGCTGCTCACAGGGGTTATGTGCCAAGCCAGGAAGCCCAGGAAAGCCTATGCATGGAACTTGCAGGGGCAGCTCTGCTTCCCTGGGAAGCAGGCAGCACTTCCCTGACAGCACAGCGCTTTTGTGGGGAACGGAGCAGAGCCACACCATCCACGACCAACGGGCATGCAAAAACAAGCTGAACACATGCAAGGGGAGTGTTAGAGGAGCAAGAACTGCTGTCCTCCTCCTTTCCTGGCACTGCCAGGCTGTTTGAGGCCGGAGTACTTGTTAAAGCTGCAAACATTGAGTTTATGGGGAGAGGAGGCCTGGATAGGGGAAGAGAAGGGAGGCCATAACCCCCGGCAATGACGCCTGCATGTTGCTGGATGACTACACAGATTTCCAGACCCTCGGCCTGTGCCTGCATCTGCCTGGGATGCTGTAACCCGGGGCTGGAGGAGTTAGGATGGCCACGTTGTGCTGGCAGGTTAGGCACCCGAGCAGAGGGCGGGAGCGTGGGGAGGGCAGGGCTGCGTGCGGCGCCGCTGGACGTTAGCGGAGGCACGGCAAGGCAAGGCAGGAGCAGCTGTTAGACCTGGAGTGGGAGACAAAGTCATAGACAGGAATCTGGACCGTCTTCCCTTCTGTGATCTCTTTGAGCGTTTTCACGATCAGCTCGTTGTCAAAGGCATCTGAGGAGAGAGGAAACGTTACCCGAGGCAGCTTTGCAACCTCTCCCACCCACCAGATGCTGAGCTTTGCCCAAGCCAGAGCCGTTGGCACCTCGCACTGGGGACAGACAGAGGCACAGACGTGGGAGGAAAGCCCTGCAGCTCCCCAGGGACCAGGCAAGGCCCAGCTCTGCCAGAGGCACGGGGCGCTGTGGCCCTGCAGCAGCCTGGGATGGCCTGCAGAGATCAATACCGTCCTTGTCCAGCAGTGCTGACAGCCCAGGCGCAGGAAGGCACCTCCTCCAGGGCTCCAGCCCTCGGAGAGAGGCCGGAGCAGCGTTCCAGCACTGAGCTGCCACACAGACAGGGCTCTGTTTGCTCAGTGCTTGCTGCCTCTGGCCATTGTTCTCGTGGGACGAAGGGACAGCAGCTCTGGAATTTCCCCACTGAGCCTGGAGATGGTTCAAAGAGCCCCTGTTGTAGTAACAGGGCAGGGCCCCTCGGTGGAAGGGTTTGCAGAGCAGCTGCACAGCTGGGTCCCTCCCTGAAGGAAGGACATGGAGCTGCTGGCTCCAGGGACTCTGCCAGGCCAGATTTCTCTGGGCCTGACTCAGCTGCACCAAAAACCAATCTGTTCCTTTGCAGCCTGCTTTAGGTGAAGGGTATTGGAACAAGATGACCTTTCAGGTCCCTTCTAACCCAAACCATTCAATGATTCAATGATTCTATGAAAACCTTGTTCAAACTGGGGGATGCTTTTGCAGGAAGAGGAGGGGCTTAAGGAGTTTGAGGGTTTATAACCTGTTCTTTCTCATCCCAAACACTCCAATCCATTTCTTTCCCAAGAGAGACCTGGAAGGGGAAGGTTGGGGAGGATAACACACAGGTGATCTCAGCCACCCTGCCAGGGATGGAGCCAGCTCCACAAGAGCTTAACTAAGCCACCCACTCCTGTCCCATGAGGATTCAGAGTCCCAGTGTCCATGCAGTGTGGCTCTTTGCTGCTGCAGCCGGGGGTCCCACTCCAGCCCTCTCCCCACAGTGCATGGCAGAGCCCCAGTGCTGTTCTCCACTCACCTGGGTGGTCAAAATTGAACTGGCCTTTGAGTGCTTTGGATTTCTGCTCCGAGGTGAGGACCCGGTAGAAGCTGTCCTGACTCACGATCACCACCTGCTTCTGGCGATAGTCCACCTCGTTCTGGCCCAGCAGCTGGACAATCTTGGAGCACACTGATGACTGGGGAAGGAATAGCAAAGGAAGCACATCAGCAGCAAGCTACATCTAAGTGGCACAGGGAGGATGTCACCAGGTAACAACCCTGCCTGCTTGCTGCACCTCCAGCCAAGAGTCTGTGGTTTTCCCAAAGCCACCGAGGGAAAAGCGCTCCAGAGGCCATCACCATGGTACTCTTTAGTGTGACAGCAGCACCAAAGTTTGCTGCCTGCCACCCTCTCCTCCGCCCCTATAGCCTGCCCACGGTTCCTATTCTGGGCACAAGTGGCAGCAGGAAAACAGTCGGCTCCTGCCTGGGTTCAGCCACATGCCCAGGGGCCCCAAGCACTCCAGCCTGCCAGGCAGCTCCCCATGGGGCACTAGGGCTGAGCCTCCTCCCTGAGAAAGCAGTCTTGTCTCCCCAGCTCTGCTCCAGCCCAGAAACCCCACCACAGCAGGACAGAGTCCTCAGAGAGACAGCAAACAAAGCCCAGGATGGGAAGACAGGAGGAAGAGAGCCGTGGGACTTGATCAGGGATCTCTGCCACAGCTGGGAGGAGCCAGCACGTCCTGGTGCCTGCTGGCACAGCGAGGCCCAGGGCCCTGCAGAGTCAGCAGCTGAGCAGCCACACGGCCCTGGCTGCTGAACGCTGCTGGCACGGGGAGCGGGCACCTCGCACTCCACACGGAGCAGGCTGGCAGAGGGCGGCTGCCACCGGCCCTGCTGCCACCAGGGCAGGCATGGCTGCAACACGACCCAGAGCACAGCTTGGGGGACAAATCCCACGGCCTGCTGCAGTCCCTTCTCCTTAGTCACGGCAGTCCTTGGCGCCGTGCAACGCACTGGTGGTGACTGCACGGCTGCCTGGCGGCCAGCGCTGCCCCAGCCAGTGAGAGCCAAGGCCAGGCTGGCTGGGGAGCACTCTGCTCCTGCCCCGTGGCACCCACTGCCTGGGGCAAAGCAGCTGCTCCTGGTGCCCAAGGGAGCTGCTCTGACCCAGGGAATCGCACTGGTGCAGCTGCCCAGCCAAGCTGCTCCTGGCCCCAGTCACCACAAGCGCTCTGCTGAGCCCTGTGCCTTGCAAAGAGCAGCGTGCTTGCCCCAACCTGCCCACCCCCCAGCCTGCCAGTGGCTCTTTCCATGTTCCCACCTCCCAGATGGCTCAATCATCTGCTCCATACCTGGCTGGCAACCTCCAGCTGCAGAGGTGAAGGCAGCACTGGTGAGAGGGAACAGGGAGGGGAACGCATGCCTGGCAGAGGAGGTCACCCCTGCAGGCAGAGGGCAAGGCTGTTTGCCTGAGAAGCTGGAAGATCTGACAGCATTCCCGTCTCCAGAGACCTTCTCTTCCCTCCAGGCCAGGCTGACCTGACTTGGCTGTGGCCACTGGGCTGTGAGTCATCCCCAGCCTGGCTGGAGAGGCTCACACACAGCTCTGCTGCGGAGAGAACTGGCTCCAGCTGACCCACAGCAGTCCGGGCGGCCCTGGGCACCAGTCTGGGGTTTGGGTCAGGGATGGGGTCTCCTGAGCATCCCACCTTCTTTGGTCATGCTTCCCAAGCCACGCTGGCAGCCCTGCCCTGCAGCAAGCTGCTCCTACCCAGAACACAGCCCTGCAACTCTGTGCCAGTCACTCGCCCTTCCACACACACAGACAAAGCTGGAGCCAACTTTCCCTTTCCTCTGTATTCCCACTCCCCAAACCCTCCTCTGGCCTGCCTCAGCCCTACTGCTCATCCAGCTGTAGGCCATAGGTTTTGCAAAACCAGGGTGTGTTCATTGCCTCTCCTCCACTTTTCCTGCCCACTCACTCCCCCAGACACCACTGCTTGCCTGTGCAGCACCGGGACGCAGCGCAGCAGGGCTCAGCCTTGGCTACAGCTGCTGAGGACACCAAACTTCCCAGGCCCTTGGCCACTATGAATAAACCACCTTTCAACACAGCCACCCAGACAGATCCCCAGACCCACAGGTTCCATGTGGACCTGCACCAGAAAATGCTTTTGCCAGCCCAGGGGAGGGAGCAGGACTCCTTTCCTTTGAATCACTGAAAGCAACACGTGGATTTGCATTCACCCTCCCCCCTCGGACCTCAGTATGTGTATTGGCAATAAAATTATTTGAGAGCATCAGACAAATTATGCCAGTCTTCCTTCTGCACACTAATCTCTGGTCTGTGGATTCTGAAAGGTTGAGAAGAGCCTCCACCAGCTCTGAAAATCACCCTCTAGCTCCATACCTCACAATTTGAGCCACCTGATGCTGAGAAAAGCCCAAGAAAGTACCCCAAAGCAGCTGGAGACAGGAACACGTCCTCCCTCCAGGTTTCCAGACGAGGAACAGATTGTATCCCAGCTGCATTTGCCATCCAGGGCTCCAGGGCAGAAGCTGCCTCTTGGAAAAAGCAACCTGGCAGACAGAGTGGATCTTCCCTTTTCCCTGGTGGGCTCTGGAGGCTGGCAGAAGTGGTGGAGAAAGACAACCAGGAGGACATCCTGCTCAGTTTCAGCATCCCACACTGCCTGGGTGAGCAGGGATGTCACCTCCTGGCTCTGGGAAGAGGCACACTTGTCACCTGGGTCCTGCAGGTGCGGGCCAGGCACTGCTCACATCCTCCACCTGCATTAAGTGCAGCAGGATATAGGGACAGTGCGAGACTGGGTGTGTTCAGCTTGCCTTAGTAAGGCAGTGAACCTCAGCAAGGTCCAAGAGAAGGTTTTTCCTTTTCCCACTATCATTTGTGACAGGAACAACAACGTCTCACGAGGGGCAGTCCCTGATGCCAATCTGAGCAACTCCTACAGCTGGACATGCAGTTTTTCCCCTTGGTTGATAAACACCCACTGTTAAGGAGGAAGAAAAACCAGAAACACACAGCTTGGGAAAAAAAAAAAAAAAAAAAGTTTTCAGCTTGGAAACTCCCCTCCACAATGGGAACAGAAACTCTCAGCCTCAGGAGTGTCCCCCCCAAATAAATGACATGTTCCCTGCTTAAACCCTTTTCTCCCAAAGCAGCACAGCACATGTGTGACTGTGGAAGGATCCATCAATAACTGGAAATTAGCACAGACAGATTTTGGGGAGACCCACAGATGCCCAGTAAGAGCAAGAACAGACTCCAAAGGACGGTGCCAGCCTGGATGCAGGGGACACATGCTGACAACATGCTCTTAGCACCCACTTGAAGGGGCAGCCTGGGCTCAGATTCCTTCTCATGCCAATTCCAAACTGCTTCTCCCAGGGAAGAAGACAACTGCTTCTTCTCCAAGAAGCCCAGGAGCGCAGAGGATGAGAAAGGTGACTTGGTGCCAGTACACAAGCTGGAGGATTTGAGGCCCATCACTAGCTATGGCACAACTCATCTGCAGGAACATGAGAGCTATGCCAGAGCTCCTTGTCTCTGCTCAGCCCCTCTCCACATCCACGCACACCTTGCCACAAGCCAAAGCCAACATTGGCAGTGATTCAGCCACAGCAAACTCCCAGCAACAGGATGCTTTCCCCAGTAAAAGCCCTCCCCTCCTCCAGAACTTGGTTAAAACTAAATATAGCCAGGACCCAGCAGCCTCTGAGCCTCCGTGGTTGCCAGGCAGACCTTTCCCATGGTAGCCACAGGGAACTGAAGCAGGACTTTCCAAGCAGGGAGGGACCCCGGCTCCTCATGGCCGTGGGTCATGACTTCACACACACTGCAGCAAGGGGAACTCACTGCAGGCTGGAGCAAACCCCCAGAGCTGCACTCCCCCAGGCTCTGTGCTCAAGCTGCTCCCTGGGAAAGCTGTGCAAACCAACCCACAGCTCACAGCTCGTGGAGAGGAAGGTATCAGCACAGCACCGCGCCGGCCAGAGCTCCAAGAGGCTGCTCCTGAACAGAAGCAGCTGCGGCTCTCCTTGCAGGACTCCTCCCCTGAACCAGGCACACAAACAGCCAGTGTTCAAGGAAGAAGTACAGCCTTATTCTGCTGGGAAGGCAAGATGCAGAGGGCACCTGGGGAAGAAATCCAACTTATTTTCCCAAAAGGAGAGAGGTGGTACACAGAGGAAGAAATTCAGCAGATGGGTGTTTGGAGGCCTACTCCTGACATTTATTTGGAATGTATTAATTACATATTTAATTCACATTCACTCATGGCCTATAGCCAGCTGCTCAGATATTCTTCAGGAGTTGACTAATTCCCTGACATTATCATGCAGATTATCCTGCAATCCCTCTCGGGTAGCTCTGATCAGTGAATTATGACTTACAATTCAGACACTGAATTAGGACTTCCGATGGGTATTAAGGAGAAAGCTGATGGACAGTGCCACATCACCCACCAGGAACCACCACGAGAAGGGGCTAGGACACAGCTGATGCCTCCAGCTCCAGGAGGGCAAGGCCTCTCCTGGGCTAGCAGGAACTCCCAAGCCTTGAGCAGATGGATATGCTAAAACCTACATGCTGAGAGCAGTCTGTCCATCCCCAAGGAACCCGGCACTGCAGAGGGATGTTCAAGTTCCAGTTCCAGTCCAGTCCCCAGGGACTCTAGATGAGACACCCAGCAAAAGTGACTTAGCCAGATCAAGTGATTCCAGCCCTAAAGAAACACTGAAGTTGCCAGATCTCTCAGGAGGAGGAAAAGGGTTGTGCCAAAAGTGTGGGAAGAGAGGCACAGCCTCCTGCCACCACTGCAGGCTGCTCGCCCTGAGCCGAGCTGCTGCTCATGAGGACAGTACTCCCCAGCTGAGCAACGCCCTTGGCCCACAGCACAACCAGGAGCAAGGACAGACTGCAGCAGTCACATCCCACCAGGGAGAGGAGCCCAGAGGTTATCTCCAGGGACATCACTGCCATAACACCCTTCCTGTGGGATCTGATTGTGAGCTGGCTTGGCAGGGGCCAGCCATGGCTCTGCATCTGCAGCAGCCTGGTTGGGCTGTCCTCATCACACCTTTGTGGATCAAGCAGCCTCCAGTTTTGTGCTCTGACAGGATTTTCCCTCAGATCAAACATAAGGAACCACTGTAATTATTTGTTTAATTTCCCTGCTGTCCTCTACAGGACAGGCCCTTATCTCCAGCTTATCTCCTGCAGCACACGAGTTACAGATGTTGGTCTCTTCCTGAAGGTTGTGGCAATTATAAAGTACCAGGAAGTGCTTGGACTGGGATGACACACAGAACAGACAGCAAGTTGGGAAGGGTCCCAGAGCATCTATCAAATGCCTGTGACTGCAGACAGCCAGTTCATGACCCACACCATCCTTTCCAGTACTAATGGGAGCACATACATGTGGCAACACCAGGACTGGAAACTTACTATTCTTGAACCAAAAGCCTGGGCCTCCACCCAGAGCACTCCCAGGCAGGTTCACCATCCTGCCTTTCCCTTTGTGAGCCGCAGGCCAACCAGGGCAGCAGTGGGATAGCCAGGTTTCTAGTCACTCACCCTGGGACACTGTGCATGTGATCAGCAATCCCGGGCTGCAGCATAAACAGGCACACACAGAGGCTCTAAACACAGATTACATGCAGGGAGGAAAACAAACCCTCTAACACAATCCCTCCCAATCCTCTGGTTTTAGGCACAGGATATTTTTCTCGAGCCCCTGCTGCAAACTCCATAGCCCAGAGCTGGCTGAGCCCACGGGACGATGGTAAGCAGGCTCCATAATGAACACATATTCCATCAGTAACAGGAAAGGGCTGACCCATCAAAATGTCCTGTGGATCAGTCTGATCAGGGCTGGCACAGAACAACGTTCTACTAGAAAGTTTGATGAGTCTCTAGCACACGTTGACACCAGTGTTTAACTAGTCAGACCTTGTGATGCAGGGCTCCTGCCAGCCACAAACGAACGTCACCAGGAAATGGTGCTGAACCGGCACAGGGCTGCTGAAATTCCTGTTAGTCCCCCTCCCACGGGGGAGGCATTCCCGGATCTCCCCCGGGCTTCTCCGCCAGCCATCCGGGTGCTGACATTGTGGCAGTGAACCCCGGGCTGCTGCAGCCCTTGCTGTGGTTAGAGGACTGAGCTCTGTCACAAAAGAGGCTCCATGCAGAGATGGAACTGCCTCATGCAGCTCAGGGCACTCCTTCCCTGGGGGCCAACCCCGGCTGTCCCACTCTGGCTCGGCAATTCCAGCCTCCTGGCTGGCTCACTCTTCCAGCCTCAGCCAGCCTTCCCAGTGTTCAAAGTGCCTGGTGGAGTAAGCGAAGAGCACACCTGGCTGAACACAGGCTTCAATCTTGGTGCTCTGCAGGCTGGAAACTCTGAGGCTGCATGTCCAAACAGACATTGGGAACTTGATGTGCTAACTCAAGACGCAAATGACGTAACTACAGGGCTGCAGTGGCACCCATGCTCAGCCCTCGCTATAAACTGAGCGATGAGCAGCCAACCAAAGCAATCAGCCCTTTACAAATCTGTCTTTTCTCACCAGCTCCTGCTGGAAGGCAGCGATCAGCACCTCACTTCACGTGGGGACAACAATTAATGCTTCAGCCTGAGCTCAGAGAGCTCTCCCCACCCCTGCAGCCACCCCAGCACAGATGCCACTGCTGTTGCTGGGAGCAAGCTGCTCCAGGCACTGCTGGCAGAGCTGCAAGGTCCCAGCAGCTAAGCTGAAGTGAGGACACAGAAAGCTTAAGGAGGTGTCCCAACAGTTCCCAGCTCATCTCAGCAGTCAGTTTGCTGAACTTTCCTCCAGCCTGCAGCCTGGCTGCCTGCCTTGTATGCTGCACAATCCTCGGTAGTCAGGAATCCCTTGTAGGAGCGAGAGAAAAAGCTGTTAGCACAAAGGCCATGGGTGTAAAAGGGAAATGAGAACTCTAGCTGAACACTTGAGAACAGACAGGGTGAAAGAAAATGCGACAGCCAGCCTTGGGAATCGCTCTGAGGGAATGAGGCAGTTGCAGTCCTCTTCAGGTTTGACACAGGACGGGGGTCTTAATGCCAAGTCATCTCCACCCCAGGAAACCACAGCATGCTTTGTCCAGACTGCACAGTGCTTGAATTTCAGGGGACAGCTTTTTTTTTTTCTTTTGTTACGAGTCTGTCCCAGCTGAGCTGACTCAGAACAGCCACTGTGCAGCTTGCACTGCCCTCCCAGAGGCTGCGGCATCCCAGACTGCCAGGACCTCTGCAGCCCCCCAGTTTTGCTCCCAACACAGTCCAGTTTTCTTTCCAGAGCCAAAAACCAGGAAAGCACTCAGAGTTCTACCCCTGTTTGAGTGGCCAAAGTTGCTCAAGCCTCTTTTGCTCACTAGGGAAGAGCACTCAGCCTTTGAACTTGAGCTCTCACAGCTTTAAGGAACACCAGCCAAACAATCCCCAGCTCTTTGGGAAGGCCGGCTGCTTCCAACACCAGCTTCCCCAGGGCACCACACCACAATCCCATCCTTCCACAGCCTGACCGTGCTGGTACACCAAGAGGGATGGAGGAGACTGTGGAGCCTATTATCCCCACGTCAGACCCAGAAGTAGCAATGGGAGGAGCTGTGGGGGGCCTTGGAGGGCAAATTCCCTCCGTTATCTTTGGGCTGGCGTGCTGCCAAAGGGGCGTGTGCGTGACAACAACCCCCAATTGGTGTCAAGGCAAGTCCGAGGGATTTGTCCCTTTCCCAGCGGGAAAGGTGCCTGTTTCACTTTCCTGAAAGCCCTCACTTTTCACCCAGAGCCAGCATATCAGCACGGTAGCACCTGGGCTGGATTCTGGCTGCAGGCAAGCCCTTAGCTAAGCAAACCACACCAGCCCCACCGCTGCTTTTCCGGAGCGTGCTGCAGTACTGCCGGGCACGGGGCACTGCCACTGCTCAGGTGAGGGACAGCCCCCCGCACCCCTGCCTTGCAGCTGCACCCAATGCCAATCTGAGGGGCTGTGGGCACAAGTCCCAGGTCCTTTTTCCCTGCTGCTTGGGGTTTTTTTGCCGGCATATTTCTTGCAGCCTGTTCCCGCCAACTTTGTAGTGATCTGCTGGATTCCCTTCAACAGGCAACACTGCACAGAGGTTTTCAGCAGTCACTGGAGAGGGGGGAAAACAAAGCCAAGAGACAGGAAAAGCCAGTTAGTACATCTCCCTTGCTAGAAACTACCATTTCCCTACTATTTTCCTAAGCAGCCTGCTGCTCTTGAGCATTTTCACTTTGAAGTTGAGCACCACTGTGGTGCATTGTACTGTAATCACTGCTTTTACCTGGTGGGCCTGAGACACTGTGTTCAGAGACATAACAGTTCAGCAGCGCCAGACACGATGTTATTGGGACAACTACAGAGAGGCAGACCCACGCATCAGAGAACAGACAAACCCAGCGTGCTTGAGTCACCAGGAGCTGTACTGCAAGAACAATCCAGCTTCGGTTCCCACTGGAGGAGATTGCATCCTCTCACACCATCCCTCCCCTGTTACAGCTGGATTTTTCCTCCTTGCAGCAGCAACAGCAGTCCAAGAATCGATAGGGTGCTCAGAGACACATGCTTAAAACGCTGGGCTGAGGTACAGCAGCCGGGTTATGCCTTCAAGAGAAGGAGGGCTCTCCCTCCAAACACGGATCAACCCGGAGATCTAAGGCTCATCCTTCTCCCATGCCAGCCCACATTCAGTTTACTCAGCTAGATATGCTTCACAGGCACAGCTACTTCCAAATCTATTCATCCTTTCCAAAATACAGGTAGAATGCGCTGCCCTGCACAGGAAAGTTGATGAGCTGTGGAGCTGCTTTTACCGCCCTTAAATAAGAAGGGTAAAAAAAAAAAAAAAAAAAAAAAAAAAACCAACAANAAAAAAAAAAAGAAAAAGGCAATCTTCTTTTGCTGTTAAGAAAGAAAGTGACCTAGCAAGGTTGGACAAATTCAGACAGGCACACCGTATGGAACAAGGAAAACGAAACGCAGAGAAGCCGTCAGGCTGCCCTGTGCTGCAGTTTGGGTGCAGCAGCCTGCCGGAGACACCCGCATTGCCCCGGCGGGCGGCTGCCCCGGCCCCGCAGCCCTCGCCCCGCTCCGCTCCCACCTGCCGCCGCCCAGGGCCAGCCCCTCCCGGCACAGCAGCCAGGAGGTCGTTCTGCCGCTGTGAGTCAGCATTTGCTGCAGAATTCCCGCTCCTGCTACCCTAAAGTTGGGCAGAGAAGGGCACCCCCCGTGCACGACCGACCCCATTGGGGGCGGGGAGAAATGAAAGCACCGCATCGCCCCCGAGGTGCTCTGCAGGGCGGGCAGCCCCCGGGGTCGGTGCAGGTGAAGGGAGACGGAGGAAGCGCCGACCACAGCCACAGGAAAGGTTCCGGAGGGGAGGTGTGCCGCCTCTACCCCGGCCGAGCAGGGGCCGCCCTTGCTCCGCGCAGCCCCCAGCCCTGTCCGCTGCCCCCCTCTCCCCGGTGACACAGAGGGACACAAGGTGCTGGCCGGAGAGAAGGAGCGAGTAAATCCCACACCCCCCCCGCGCCCCGTTCCACGTGTCCGCGGGGCTCCGTCCGCCGCCCGGGC
>VXBQ01007014.1:202858-253945 GCA_013400175.1 Phainopepla nitens | reverse complement strand
AAAAAACAAAACAAAACAACAAAAAACCCCCACCCCAAAACCACCAAACAAACAAAACACACAAAAAACCCAAACAAACAAAAAACCTCCCAAACAAAAAAACCAACCAACCAACCAAAAAAAACCCAAAAAACAAAACAAAACAACAAAAAAACCCACAAAAAACCAACAACCCTCCCCAAAAAAACCCAAACCCCAAAACTCAAACAAAAACCCCAAAACACAACAAAACAAAACAAAAACCCAAACAAAACCAAAAAACCCCCCACAAACAAACAAAAAAAAAACCCCAAACAGAAAAAAAGGTCAAGCTGAATAATGAGCCAGTAAAAATTCATCTTTGCTTTTTTTTCCCTTCCCCTCTTGTGCCCAGGACAGCTGGCTGACCTGAGGGCTTACAGCTTGCCAAGTGGACCACTTGAGCCACACCTTTCAGCCGTTCTCTAACACATCTGAAACAGGAAAAAACACATTTGAGACCTTTAAGCTCTCCCGTGAGAGCCCTGGCGATCCTCGGGATCTGCAAAAACAAAGGGGCTGGCTAGGGTGCTTGAGCAGACATTGTTGCTCCTGAATTTCATCTCTTCCTGTCCTAGGGAGAGGCTCAGCATCGGCTGGGGCTGCTGCAGAGATTGGTTTTGGGGAATTTAGGGGTGAATTTACAAGGGTGAAGAGTGGAATTTCTGATGTGTGGAAGTGTGATGTTCCCATGGACAATCCTGAGGGAATCGGGGCTGGGAGTTCCTGGGGCTTGGAATAAGGCTTAATAAAAAAAAAAACTTAATAAAAAAAAACTGTGTAGAGTTTAGAGCTGGGGCCGCGGGGTTATGTGGAGCAGGGCAGGGATGGACTGATGGGGTTTCCCCAGCTGGATTTGGCATAAGGAAGATTTTGGAGACTGTTTTGTGGGCCCTGGGTGCATGGCAACGAGGCTGGAGAGGGGCTGGGAGCACAAACACTGTGAGGAACCACTGAGGGAGCTGAGGGTGTTCAGCCTGGAGAAAAGGAGACTCGGGGGTGACCTTATCACTCTCTACAACTCCCTGAAGGGTGGCTGTGCTCAGCTGGGGCTGGTCTCTTTCTCCAGGCAGCACTGACAGAACGAGGGGACACAGTCTCAAGCTGCATCAAGAGAAATATAGCTTGGATATTAGGAAGAAGTTCTTCATGGAAAGGGTGATAAAGTTCTGAAATGGCTGCCCAGGGAGGTGCTGGAGTCACCATCCCTGGGTGTGTTTAACAAAAGCCTGGATGTGGCACTGGGTGCCAGGGTTTAGTTGAGGAGTTGGGCATGGGTTGGACTCGATGATCTTGAAGGTCTCTTCACACCTCATTCTGTGGTTGTGTGGTCTGACACCTCTCTCCAGAATTCCCCAGGGACCCCAGCTCCCTGTTTCCCTCCCTGCCCACCAGAGATCCTCTTGCTCTTTGGGAAAAGCCATTGTGTCTCACTCACTCCATTGCCATGGAGGGTTGATGTTGAGGTGGCTTCTCTGGGCTGGTGTGATTTTCTGAGCAGCTGGGACTGCCTCACAGACATTCCATATGGCAGCTCCACAAATCCTGGTGTGGCTTGGAAGGTTGGCTGTCTGCCTTTCCTCTGGGCTTTGAAATGAGGGCTGGAAGGTCTGTGCTGAGCTGGTGCTTCACAGGGAGGGGAGCCCCAGCAGTCAGGTGTCTGTGAGCTAACACTGAGCCAAGGCTTTCTGTTGGTAGAGTAGATATGGAACGTGCAGTTTGCATAAATACAGGGTTTGAAATTGATGAAAGGACTGCTCTCTGTTGCCAGACCATGGTCATGCTTCATCACCCTTGCTTCCTGGAGTACTCTTGTTATAGGTCTTGAATGGAAATGTCTCTTGCTTCCTGGAAGAGCTCTTTTTGCTGTCCCAGAGTCTCTTTTGCAACTGAGCAGCACATCTACTGTGTTCCCATGTCCCTGTGCTGGCTCTGCTGCAGGGGTGCTCAGTGCATGTCTCATTTGGGGTTTCAGTACCTTTGACCTTAGGCTTCTGCTTTAAAATATTGGAAATGCTTCGGTACTAATGAATTGAAGAATGGAGAGGCTGTGGCTGCCTGCTTGGACAGCATTTCCCCTGAGAATGCCTGCCTGTGAAGAAGGGATGTAGAACACAGGCTTTCCTGTGTTCTGCTTCCCACTGCAGATAACTGGAAGCAGAGTTTGCCACAAAGTTCTTTTCATTCCACTTGCTGAACCAAAAGTACTGTCTGATATTAAGGGCAAATCAGCAAGGGTCACTTGAGCCAAAATCGTCCCCAGACTGCTCAGTCCACAGTGTGACAGAGTTCAAAATTTACCCTTTAAGTATGTTTGTATCTTATCCAGGACTTAGAAGTTCTTTTGTTAAGAGTTTCTAAGTGATTGGTGTAATCAGCCTTGTTAGTTGATAACTAATTGATTATTGATTCTGAGCATATTCTTAGTCCTACTTAGCTGCTTTTTGTGCCCCTGTTCTGCAGAGGAATAAAATGTCGTGGTTGGTGTGTGGAAAAGGAGTGGTGGTGTCACTGTGCAGAAATGATGGAGGATCTTTTCATTTTGCAGTGGAAAAGAAGAAGGAAACGATAACTGAATCAGCAGGCCGACAGCAGAAAAAGAAGATAGGTAAGACTGGTGCCTCAAGAAGGGTGCAAAGTTGAGAAACTGATGGAAGTGATTATCCTTTCCTTCCTTTCAAGGCTATTTATTAATTTTTCTTACTCTTCCAAGGCAGGAGATAGTCAGCCTCCTGATGGTTTTGATCTCATGGGTGATTCACTGAGAGGAGCAGCACCTCTTGCTAAGCTCCCTGACTTTTTCTCCCATTTTAGCCTTCACACCCATGGCTGTTACCCAAGGTCTTTGCTGCAGTGCACAGGAGCTTGCTGGAGCTGTAGTACTCTTAATTGTGATTTTGGATCTTTTTTTTTTTTTTTTTCCCTTTGTTTGAACACTTTAGAGCTGAAGATGTTCATGTTAACTGTAACCGTGCTTAGATTCATTTCAGTTCTGATAAATCAGTTTTGCCCAATTTTAGGCAGTGATTTATTTTCCCATTCTTTCTCACTGTCAGTAAGCTGAATTCTTTCTGGGTTAGGGTAACTCTTGAGGTACTGAACTGAGCAAGAACAGGACAAAGAGATGTTTAAAGGTTTTAGGAGGAGCTGCTATCTGCAGGACTCGCAACGTGCAGCAAAGCTCAGTTAAGTCATTACAGAGATCATGGCTGGAACACTTCTGAGAGCTCCTGGGAGTTGGTTTCCTCATTCCTCTGTAACACCAGGTAGCTGGATTAGTCATTTGATCTGTACAAAGCTTGGGAATTATAAACACATCTTCAAACAGTTCTTCCTAGGTAGAAAACCTGTTGTCGTTAGATTCCTGAAGGGACAGGAGCCAAAATGCTTCCTCTTGTGCATTTCAGTTCTTAATCTTGACTAATCCCTGCGTGGGATGAACACTGGTGGAGAAGGCAACTTTGAAAGTGACCATGTGTAACAGCTGCAGATAACATGAAATAACAAAATGTGTGACAATGACTTTTTTGCAGGGCACCATCCAAGCTGTGTTCTTAGCAGACAATATTTTACTTGTGCTTGGACTAAACCAATAAACAGTAGAATCTGAGGACTTCAGATGCTCTACCAATTTTTATACACTGAAATAATCTTGTTTTGAAGATGAAAAACAAAGCACAAAGGGACAAAGATCAGAACTTAGGAAACGACCACTGATTTTGTTTGCTGTGATGCTTGCTGGCCAAGCCTAAGATTCTGACACTGATTTTTTCAGTTTTTGGTTTGGTGGTTTTTTGGGGTTTTGTTTTACACAAGTTCTGCATAACTTCAGTATTTCATTTGTGTTCAGGTAAAGATGAATTCTTGGTGTTTCTGAAAAATCAGACCCTAAATGTCACACTGGACTTCCAGAAAATTCCTCACAGCTGTTAAATGGTTTTGAAATCTCTGATCTCAGTAACTTTGTCGAGATGTCAAGCATGTCAAATCGTTCTGCAAGATGGGGCTTTGTTGTCAAAGCGAATCTACTTGTGCTGGAGTTCTTCCAAGTTCTACCATTTTAGTTAACAAAAAGTAAATATTGAGCTGAGGCTTTATGGATAAGTAACAGCTGTGGTACAGACCTGCCTCAGTTGCCATCTGTTCCACGCACAGAATAAGACAGGAGGTGTGTGGATGATATTACTTGGTTTCATAAGGGATGAATCATGCATATGCACGAGGAGCTAGGGGGAAAGTTGCTTGGGAAGACTTAATCTGGTGTTTCCTACTTGAAAAACTGTATTTTTAACTGTGAAATGAACCAATTGTCGTGTCTAAATCACCTTGGGCACTGCTGGAACAAGACACCTTTAGCATTGGTGTTGCCTTGTGGCATTTCAGTTTAAAGAGATGATTTGTTAGCTTAGACCTTGCTGGTGCTTTCTGTGTCCTTGTGCTTCTGGAAGAAAAGGCAGTGACATTCCCAGGAGTCCACATGAGTGCTGGATGGACAGCAAAACTAAAACAAAATAAAAACCCCCAGTCCTGGCAAATCTCTATCCCTGTATCCTCATGGTTTGTGTTCCAGTGAGCAGAGGAAGATGATTTGGGACTCCAGGGAGCTGCTTGTTAACCCAGTCCTCTTTCTCTGTGCCTTTACCCAACTGTAAACTACCCAGCAGAATGCTTAACAGGCTGTTTATGTGTGATTTGGGCAGGAATAGAATATATTCTATTAATATATTATTATATATAATTATAATTATTGTATAATATAATATAATAGAATAGAATATCTAAACCATTTATGTAAGCTGGTAGGTCACCCAGAACATGTTAATTTTGAATTTGTAGGAATAGGTGAGAGACAGGTCAGGTCTACTGGGCAATCAGAGCTGTGTTCTTTCCTCTGTGTAACCTTTAGCCCACCTAAATAGGTGGTTAGTTATGCAGCAGAGGGGAAAAAACAAGTATTTGTGCCAAATGGGATTCCTGAAGAGCTGGCCTGTGGCTGCTGAAATGTCCCAGGACACAAGTTTCCACCTGGCTCAGGAAGCAGGTGTCTGAAAGGTTCCTGCCAGAGAGGATGGTTTGTAGTTAGGAGTAAGTGGAAATAGCAAAGAGAGTTCTGAGGAACTGGGTAGGGGTGTTGCTGCTGCTTTTCATACCACTAACTGGGAATCCCTGTGCTTAGCAGGGGCTTGGGAGAGAATTGTGGAGTTTCTGAGCTGGAACTTCAGTGGGGATCCCTGGAAGTTCCCGTGCTGGATAGCCCTTGGCAGCCCTTCTGCATCCTCCCCTCTTCACTCATGCTGTTTTTGGATATTCCTTCACCATCCACACCCTTCCTTCAGCTGGCTGCTGCTTCCCAGCCCTGGCTGCCCCTCTGGATCCTCGGTCTGAGAGGAGCACAAGGCAGCATGGGGACATGGGACAGGAAAGGTGACAGATAGTGGATAATGCTGATGGCCAGAGCAGCCCTCCACTGAGGGACATGGAAAATGCCCTCCTGAAAATCTGAGTACCTTTCAAGTCTGTGGTGATTTAAGGACAGACTACACTCATTACTGAATTTCATCTAGGAAATCTCTTTCCTCTTTGGAGAATGTCCTTGGTGTGAGAAGGGTGCAAAATTCATTACTAAGAGCAGCAGGATTTTGGCGTGGCTGAGGTGCAGCTCCCAGCTCTGTGCAGGGATTTTCCCTTTTGAGACCTCCAAAAGGAAATCTTTACTTATTCAATGTATTTATGATGGTGTGCAGCAAATTGATCACTGCTCTCTTTGGGAACTGTGGCACAGGGGCACTGTTTTTGTTTCCTGGCAGCAGTGCCCATGCTCCTGTGTGAGTTGGTTGAGTTAGCAAATCTGACATTGGGTGCATTTCTTTCAAAAGTGCTGAATGTGTGATTCCAGCTGCCTCCTCTCTTTGTGCCTGACTTGCTGCATGTTGCTGTGGTGGAGAAGCAGTTGGCTGTGCACAGTTTTTCACTTTCTACTGTCTGGCAAAGAGAGCTGGAGTTGATTTTGGAAGTGTTATTTGTTTGGAGAGCCAAAGAGGTTAAGTTTTCCTGGAAATGAAAACACTCTGGTTTGTAGGTTGACATAACTGATTATAACTGTTGCTTTTGTCTTTCCAGAGAGACAAGAAGAGAAGCTGAAGAATAACAACAGGGACTTGTCAATGGTATGAAAATTTAAACCCAGTTCCCAACTGCTGAAGATTTCAGTCAGTTTTCCAACAGAAAGACTTTGTTCAATTGGCAGACAAAGCTGCTTTTCCTCTGGAAAGGTCCTTCTGGATTTTCTGTAATAATTACAGATTTTAGTATGAGCCACAGAGTTACTGCCTCATCTCATGCCAAGCCTTAGCTATTTTCATCTCTATAAGTCTCCATGACATTTTTCAAAGGGGAATTAATTTTTATGGCTTCCTATAACTTTGGTCATTGTAATGATCCCCTGCTGGGAGTCCCCTGGAAATTCCCCTGATGGGTTTCATGGGCTTAAGGAAAAAATAAAACCAGCCTGTGCAAGGTGGCAGGACAATTCCTGAGCACTCTTTGGTTTCCCTGAGGCAGCACATCCCATCAGTGGCACTCACTGTACCCAGTCTCTTTGGGACTTCTCCAGTCACTTTTACAGCCCCTCTGTCCCCTGGCCCATCCTTTTTCCCTGTTGATTTCAGTGATCAAAACTTTCAGTGCTTAAAAACAAAGCCTGTGTTTTAAGGGTGTGAGCTCATAACACCTCACTGTGGGCCTGTTGTTGTAAATATCTTTGACCTTTCTGCTTGCAGGTTCGGATGAAATCCATGTTTGCCATCGGCTTCTGCTTCACTGCCTTGATGGGAATGTTCAACTCCATGTAAGTATCAACTTCTGCATTTTTTAAATGAAATCTTCATGGTGAACCTGTTTTCCACCTTCCCTTTATCACTTGGAGTATTAAGAGTGACACTGTCCAGCCAAGATCCATAAATAAATAAATGGATCCACATTTCATATGAAGATGTGGTGATTTGGTCATCACAGGCACGTTCTGCTCAAGAGGGAACTCTGAGTACTGAGCACAACCAAACTGAACAAACTGCATTCACTCTAGACACAGCTTTAATATCTTTTCTGCATGGGAGCATCCTGATTAGGGCAAGTTTGGTGCGTGTCAGGCTAACATCTTCAGTCTTCAGCTCCTTTGGCTTTGCTGTAATGGTGTGACCAAAGAATTCTCTTGCAAACAACGCTGGGTTAGCTCCCTTGCCCTTAGAAGTGAGCTGTAATTGCAGAGTTTGTTGTTGCTCTGCTTGAGGTAATCAGAGTCCAGATATAAACAGGTCCAGGCATGGGCTCCAAGCTTCATTTGTTTTAAAAGTGACCTGGGATAGGTGTAGTTTA
Source organism: Phainopepla nitens (assembly GCA_013400175.1). Lineage (NCBI taxonomy): Eukaryota > Metazoa > Chordata > Aves > Passeriformes > Bombycillidae > Phainopepla > Phainopepla nitens. Next base: position 246,553 of record VXBQ01007014.1, on the reverse strand, counting down.
AAAAAACAAACAGACACAAACAAAAAGAAACCCCAAACTGGTTTGCACGGTTATAGACAGCTTTGTTCCAGAGATGCAAATCTGAAAGGCTGTGCTTGGCTTTTAAAACTTGGTTCACTTGAAATGTGAAGTGTTGGCTGTTAAATCTGAAAATGACATGAATATTGTTAGGATAGCCTTTAGGAGGCTGCTTGATATCTGGGCAATATCCTTGCCCTGCAAACAGGAATTTTCATTCTTGGGCACCAAAGCCTTTGGCTTCTGTGCTGGCAGTCCCCAGGATACAGTCAATTGTTATTTTACTGGAGATGTGTGGGTGGATAAATTGCAAACGTGGGGTAACATGATAATAGATGCCACTGTGCCACTGTGTGGATCCTTTATTTATTCAGCTTAGTCAGACTTCAGCACTGAGTGTTCTGAGCAGAGCAAGGCAACACAGCACTGGAAGATTTTAAAATTTGGCCTCAGTCTTGAGTCAGTGATGTCTCATTTCACTGCAGCCCTGAGCAGGGCTGGAGGTGCATTGTGAGCAACGAGGGCTCTGAGGGGGCATTTGTAGGGTTGCACTTGAGACCTCCAAGTCTTGCCTTGCTCTTTGGGTACAATACAAACACCAGCACTTGCTCCTAAAGCAAACTGAAAAACAAGCTAAAAATGCTTTACCCCACTGTGCCCACTTTCCTAGAGGGGGAAGAGGCAGTTGCTCTGAGTATTCTGTGACTAACAAGTACTACAGAACTGTAAATTTGTTAAGAACTTTAGGGAGGGGTTGATTTGGGTTAAATTCTGTATGGCTCCTCCTTCCATAGATATTAACTTAAAAAAAAAAAAAATAAGGTAGAAGAAACCAATAAACTTCTGCCAAGTTTACTTGTCTTGTTCATCTTTTGAGGATTCCTGCCCTCAGAGACCATGTTACTGAGCAGAGAATTGATGTCAGCCTTTGGGCATACCTTTTGTTTAACTGCCTGTTTCTTTAGAGGGTATCTGAGCAGCAGGAGTATCCAGGAGTATCCATGGAGGCACTGTGGGTGTGGTAGGAGAAGGAGGAAAAGGGTGGCTGACACCTGCAATGGCTGTGGCCACGTTTGCTGCTTTTCCTGTTCTTGAATGAGTTCATGGCTGCTGGGAAAAAAGGAGCAGGGGTTGTGTGGAAGCAGCACCCTTTGAACAGGTACTTTTGCAGATGCTGCTGCTCTGTCTGAGCACCTCACCATTGCCAAGTGCCCCTTTTTTTAGCCAAACTGGAAATCCCTGCGATGATTTCCTGCTGTCATTCCTGGAGTGTCAGCAGTACCGGGATGGGGAAGTGCCAGCAAGGCTGGTTTAAACCCAAAGAGCAGAATGCTGTGCCCAAGACAAACAGCTGAGTGGCTGTTGTGGCTTAAAAGGTTCATTATGGCAGCAAGATCTGCAGCAGCAGTGGCCTCCAGGCCACCAGGAATTTCACCTGGGGCAGAAATTACCTTCTGTGTGTCTCAATTTTCTCTTGCCAGGAACCTTTTCGTGCAATCATTTCCCTGCCTTACTCTAAGAGTTGTGCATTCCAGTACCTCTTGATAACTGTGAAAACCTGCTGGAATTAAAAGCAGGTACCTGAGGGTGCTGCTGCTGAAGTACTTGTCATTCTCACAGCAGGAATAACGCAGAATTTCGAGCCACTGGGGGATGTTCCAGGGAGATAAACATCCGTTCCGAGCTCTTTTGCCAAACTGCCTGTGAGATGTAAACAAAGTTGGCGTGTGTTTGAGCCCTGGCTGTGTGAATGCATCTCCACAGGAAAGAAGGCTCATTTAGGATCTCTTGAAACAAGAAACACCTGTTCGAAAATCAGCACATGCAGAGAAAATAACATCCAAATATGCACATGCTGATGAGGCATCATACACATCTACATCAAAAGATTGGGTCGACTGTCTGGCTTGGGAGAAATCTTTGCAAACTGGCCAAAATTCACACTCTGCCTGATGCCCTGGAATGTGGGGCTGGAGGGATTCCAGGAGCAGGAATATGCGGTATCATCCTGCCTCTGCACTGCCTTCACCTCCACAGCTAATGCTGAGAAACTGGGGCTGTCAAGTGTTCTGTGGATGGCTCTCTTGTGCATCCTGAGGAGCACAGCTGCTCCAGAGAAGGAAAAGGTGTCTTTGATTTATGTTCTGGTCTAAAAAATGCTGTTTTGCTTGAAGCAAAGGGTCTGTCTTGTTGCAGTAACTGCAGTACAGCAGGGTGACAGTCATTCATCTTTTATTGAAGTGCTGACTGTGTTCTGGGAAGTGATCTGCTAAATCTGACTTAGAAATAAAATGCACCAGAAAACTGCTGAACAGCAAGATTTCATGAACCAGCAGCTTGTCCAGTTGATCATTTAAATCACTAGGAAACCCTTTGATTATGGTAAAACTGTTCCTGAGGGAATCTTACCCTGTGGAGGGCTTGGAGAGAGATGTCTTTATCCTCCTTGGTGTAGTGTATGGAGAGGGGCTGGAGAAGGCAGCAAGGTGTTTTAGCCTTCCATGTGGTCTCACCTGCTCTGGTGGCCTGCTGAAGATGCTCACTTGCTCTTTTTATATCCAAAATCTCTTGTGCTGTCTCCAGAGGTGATCCAGTGCTCTCTTTTCCAGATTTGACGGCCGAGTGGTGGCAAAGCTTCCGTTTATCCCCCTCTCCTACATCCAAGGTCTGTCCCACCGCAACCTCCTGGGTGAGGATTACACTGACTGCTCCTTCATCTTCCTCTACATCCTCTGCACTATGTCCATCAGACAGGTGAGTGCACTTTCCCTGCAGCAGGGAAAGCACATGCCCATCCAGGAAGAGGAGTATTGCACATATAATCTTGGATCTGTGTGTGCTTTGTGTGTTTGTCTTCATTCCCGTGCCTCATATTCAAAGCACTTCTAGGTTGGGATCATTAAAACAGTCCTGGACAGGACTGGAAGACTTGGCTGGAGACTTGCACCAGGGCTCTGTGAGTTGGCAGAAATGGATTCCTGACTTCTGTGATAACACTGTGGATTGCCATACCAAGAGATTGTCTCCATCAGAAGCTGATCTAAATCCTATTCCTTAATAATTACGACTTTGGCAGCAATATGTGCATCTTTACAAACAGCAGCATCTTTAGGGGAAACTTCCTAGGTGGGTTGCAACTCTATAAAAGTTTCACCAGTCCATAAAGTTGCTAGAAAAGTGAGGAAAGAGTTAAAGCTGCTCTTTTGGGTTTGTCCTTCCTGTTTTTGCTGGCTGCCTGATTTTTTTAGAGTCTTTAAGAACTGTACTTTTGGTGTCAAGCCTCTCCCAGCTTTAGGGACATGCCACAGAGAGGGGGTCTGGTATGGTGAGCCAAGAGGAGGCTCCACAGAGCCTCTCAGCAAAGCTCCATAGTCCCATCTTTTGGAAGAGGATGAGGATATCAGTGAGGATAAGGGACCCGTTCAGGAAGGTTCACTGGCAGCTCAAGTGGCAGAATGGCTGGTGAGGACAGGAGGGCCTTCTCAGTGCAACAAGAAGTCTGTTTTGTTTTCCACTTTCCCTACAGGGTGCTGGGAGTAAGTTAATATACTCTGGATGAATGCTGGTGCAACTAGCTGCAAATTACCTTCTCTTCTGTATTTATATTTCCCTTTCCTTTGATTCACTTCCTAAATTCTCACTGCTTTTCTCCTTGACCCACTTGTTGCTTTTCCTCGGGGATGCCAAAGAAACCTAGACTATGGGACTCAGACTTTGAGCAGATCAGCAAAGGGAAGTGGTGTGTAATGCCAGGAGCTGGGGTGAGCTCGATGGAGCAGCTCCATAGCACAGAGCTCCTTCAGTCACAGAGTGCGTGCTGGGGGTGGAATTCCCCATAGCCCTTTGTGTTGGGTGCTTGTGCAGAAATGGATCCTAGTCTGGTCCTGTGCAAAAGCAGATAATGAATTGTAGAATCGTTTGTGCTGAAGGGATCACCTGGGGGTTCATCTGGGCACCCCTCACTCCAAGCAGGCCCAGCTTCACCAAAGGCCAGGCAGGGGTTTCCTCACTCTCTTTGCTGCAGGACAAACTTTCACTTCCCAGGGACTAGAGCAGGGCTTGCTGCTTTGAAAACAGAGACATATTGAGCTCTTAAGATCACCTTCCAGAATTCCTGGGATGGTGTGGTCTGATGCTGTCCCTTCAGGTAATATTGTCTGGTGCTGCCCTGCCTTACCTGTTGCATGGAAAGTCCTTTCTCTACAGTGTTGCAGATTATGATAGGAAACTAAATAGCAACACCAGCAAGATTTTTCTGCACCCACTGGGTTGATTGGGGAACTCCCTTGCTGAAAAATCCCTCATATTTTTTTGTCCAAAAATATAATTTCTGTGGTTAATTCTAATGCTGGGCATTTCCTGATGTTTTATATGGTGAAATTGGCGAGCACCTTGAACTGAGGGGCAGAAATGCCAAGCTCTTTCAAGTGGGTGGAGCTTTCCATAAAACTTCTGGGGAAAAATTGCCCTTGTGCTTGAGAGTTCCTGGTGATGTCCCTGTGGAGAAGGAGAGTGAGTTTATTGCTCTGGAGAAGGGTGTGAGACTGCAGTCTTCACAGTGCTGCCTTATCTACGTGATCGTGGTTACCAATTCCTGCACTTCTCCAGCTGTCAGGCAGCTCAGCTTCCTCCACCTTGCTGCTCGAGGGCAGGGCAGGGACAGCTCAGTTTGCAGAAGAGGTCAGAACTGAAGCTGTGATTGCTGCTGGCATCCTGCTCTTGGCTTTATTGCTGTTGGAAAGAACCTGGGTGATAACAGCATTGGGAAGAGGACTTCAGAGCTGTGACAGGCTGGGGGAGAGAGCAAGAAAGTAATTAATGGCTTAAAATGGTGCCAAAGACTTGGACTTCGTGCTTTTGGTGACCTTGGAGGTGAAGGCTTTGTGATCCTTTGTATTTCACGGTGTGCAGAAGGGGGAATCTTGCCAGGTTGGCTTCAAAACAGGTGCTGGCCAAGGAGAGGACAAGCGGTGTGGGAGTTGGTGTCTGGCTTGATGCAGCTGACACAAGAGGAGGAGTGGAGATGTACCAAAAATCAGGGAAAAGGTTGTGAACAGACCAAAGAGACCACAGTCTCTCAGTCTTTCCTTAAATCATGGAGCTGCCTGTGAAGCCGTCAAAGACAGGGAAGAGAGAGGTTCCTGTGGAGCTCAGAGGTAGAGCAGGAACTCGGGTGTGTGTGAAAAAAGTGACCTGGTGGGAAATGCAGGGGAGTCTGCCTGGGTGGTGATTAAAGTGACATTAGTGGGACAGGCAGGAGCAGCATCAGGGACTCTCTTCATGTGGGGGTGAGAAACGCTTCAAACACCGACTGGGAAGCTTTGCTGCCTGTGACCTGGCCAGCATCTCCCAAAATAGTCACCTCGCAGTGAGTAACTTCCTTTGCGCTGTTCCCAGCTCTCCCTGGCACGTAAATCCTGTCCCCTAGTTCCTCCTGCCTTCCTGTTTGGAGAGAGGAGGGCTGCTGGGAGAGGCCTTCCAAGGGTCCTTGAGCTGTTGGGTTTTCAGCTGGGAAAGTCTGCTCCAGGGCTGGGTGGGAGGTGCAGTGTCAGGGTTACATCCTCTGTCTCCCAGCCTTCACCTGTGCTGTTTGGGAAGAGGGATCTGCTGCTGTTCCTGGGCTGTTTGCTGCTCCTCACTTCCTTTTCACACACATCTGAACTGTAGATTAGGCTGCTTCTCACTGCAATTTATTCCCACTGGGAAGGGGAGCCAGCAGTTATCCCTACTGCCAGGACTGTACTTTCCCACAGAGCCTGGTCTTAGGGCAGGGAGCCACTTGCTGCCTTGTCTGAGGTCCCTTCTGGCTTTGCAGACCAAAGCAGGAGCAGCTCCTGTGCTTCCTGCAGTCATCTGAGGAAAGGTCAGGAGAGCTCAGATGAGAGATTTGGATCCCTAAGTCTTACTCTTCCCTCCCTGCTCCTGAGGGTGATGGTCATGCTTGTGTTGGAAGTAGACTCTGCAGATTTCCTTGTCCAACATGGCCTACAGCAGATGGGATGAGGTTTCTGCTGGACCTTGCCCTATCTTTGGTGTTTCCAAGTGTAGATTTCAGGATTGCTGTCCAGCAAAACGTGCTTTGGAGCTAGTGTGCAATGCTTTCTGCCTTCCAGAGCAGGGGGGAACTGCATGGAAGGGTAATGCTGGTCAGTGTCTGTAGTCTGGAATTCAGACAGACAGACAGACTGTCATCTCCCTTCCTCTTCAAGCAGCTGGAATAAACTTTAGCACCGCAGTTCTCCTCTCCCTCCCTGCTAGCAGCAACGGGGAGGAGGCAGTGCAGGCTTCCTGGGTTCCATGGATCCCAGCTAGGATCTCTGCTCAGCGGGTGAGCCGCTGGACAGCTGACAGGAGCCCGGTCCTGCGGGCTGCTGGCTCTGCAGCACCCTCTGGTGTGCTTGGCCTGTCCCCTGGCTGCTTCTTTCCTCCTCGCTGTCTGTGCCTTGATCGAGGAAACACTCTAAGAGGAACCACAGCAAGGAGTTAATGCTCTCATACATATTCAGTTGCTGAACATCAACCAGTGGCTGGCTTATGTATGCCATGGACTAAACTTGATGTAATTCCTCTTCATGTGTTCCTTGCGTGTGGGCTGAAACCTTCCTTTTCATAATCTCCAGCTGGAATGAATCCCAATTTTATTTTATTTTATTTTAGCTACTGTGGTATTGCAAAACTATCGGCCTTTCTTTTTTTTCTTTTTCTTTTCTTTTCTTTTTCTTTTCTTTTTCTTTTCTTTTTCTTTTTCCTAGTTTTTTCTCCTTCCATGATAAAAAAAGTTCTCTATGACCTTACTGGCTGACCTATCCTGACAGTTATTTTGGAGAGGACACTCAGGTTTGAAGAGAATCCTTCCTCCTTTTGTTGTCTCAATAGCCAGCACTCAGGTGGTGGCACGAGGAGGACACACTTGTTTTCTTCTTTCCCCTGTGTCTCAGATGTCCCTGTTTTGCTAGCACTGCAGGAGCAGCATCTTGAGCTGGAGTTCCTCACCATGACGGATGAAACTGAAGGAACTGATGGCTCTTTGTAGTTGCACTGTTGTGAAATTTAAAAGAAATTTCACAAAAATCAAGAAAAACATTCAAATTTAAATATTTTGCTGTGATTTTTGGGCTTATGCCTGGCTCTGCTAATTAATTCTCCCCCTGTTTGTTGTTTTCCACTGAGACACCCCGCTCAAATGCAGATGAGGTCATCCCAATAGTCAGATTTTGGGGGTTTGCTCCATATGTCCTGTTATCCTGCATGTCTCCAGCGCCCATTGTTCTGTGTGCAGCACTGGCATTCATGTTAATTCTGGGACTAAGCTCCTGACTTGCACTTGGCACACGCTCTGGTTGCCATGCTGCTGTCCCAAATTCCAGCTGCATTAGGAGACTCCAGCTCCCATGGCCACCACCAGCAGTGCGTGCTGGAATTTGGGAAAACCAAGGGCTGCAGGCACTGGGAAGCTGCACTGCAGTTAAATTGCAATGGTGTTTTATGTAAATAGTGTATGTAACACAGCTGGCTGTGGGGTGTGTAGCTGAAAATGGGAAAGAATCCTCATCCAAAATACGGATTTGGTGTTCAGAGGCTTTAGTTGAGGTGGGGAGAATGGCCCAGCCATTCTTGTCTGGCTCCGTGCTGAGCTGTTTTGAACATATAGAGAGAGAGGTTCAATATTCAGCAGCCAGATGGATTAAGGCTGTGTGGGTGAGAACCTGAATCTTGAAAACAAGTGGAGAGGTTTTACTTGTGCTACTGGAGAGAGTCCAGCAGAGGCCACAAAGATGATTTGGGGTCTGGAACATCTCTAACGAGGAGAGGCTGCAGGAGCTGGGCATGTGTAGTCTAAAGAGAAGACTGAGAGGGAGTCTCATCATGGGAATGTCTCAAAGGTGGGTTTCAAGAGGATGGTGACACACTATTCAAGTGGTGCCCAGCAACAGGATGAGGAGCAGTGGCCATGAACTAATCAACAAGGAGTTCCACCTCAACGTGAGGAAGAAATTCGTTATATTGAGAGTGGCAGAGCAGTGGAACAGCTGCCCAGGGAAGGCACAGAGTCTCCCTCTCTGGAGACATTCCAAACTCGCCCGGAGGCGTTCCTGTCACCTGCTCCAGGTGACTCTGGGGGGGTTGGACTGGATGATGTCCAGAGGTTCCTTCCGACCTCAGCTATTCTGTGAGCAGAGTCGAGATTTCTTCCTCTTCATTTCCCTCACCATGGTCTGACCTACCCTGCTCTTTGTTGCTGTTCTTGCAGAACATCCAGAAGATGCTGGGCCTTGCTCCTTCCCGGGCTGCCACCAAGCAGGCAGGAGGCTTCCTTGGCCCCCCACCTCAGGCAGGGAAGTTCTCCTGAAGCACAGCCCTCACGGGAAGCCTGACCACCGCAACAAGACTGCCTTGGGGAGGTAACAGGACGGGATTCTGCACCAGGCACCACCCGTGCAGAACCAGGCTATGCAGTACTGAAATCATCATCCATTCGGAGTATTCCACCAGCAGTTGTTCGCTCATCCAACCAAGAAACTTCTCTCGGAAGATAACGCGACCTTTGTTTCTGAGTAATAAACGGCATAGGCATGTTAATTTATGTTAACAAGTCTGTTAATTGGGCGATGGGGAGCGGGATCGGCCGCCTCGCAGCTGGCACGCCCCGGCCGGGGCGGGCCCTGACGGTGAAAAGGCGTCTGCGGGAGAGGCGGCGCCTGCGGGCCGCGGCGCCTCACGGGATCCCGCCGATGTTGGCACAGTCCCGGCTACCCGGCCTCCTGCCGCTGCTGCCCCGGCTGCGAGGACGCGGTCCGGGCCTCGCCATGAGCTCCGCCACCGGCACCGTCACCGTGCAGCAGCCCCTCAACTACCGCCAGGGCGCCCGCGTCCAGCCCGCCGACGGCGGGCAGCTGGAGGAGGTGTTCGAGCCGGCCACAGGTACCGGGGACCCTCGGCGGGCAGGGACTGCCTCTGCTGCAGGGACTGCCTCTGCTGCAGGGACTGCCTCTGCTGCAGGGACTGCCTCTGCTGCAGGGCCCGCTGTGCTCGGCTTTCCCCCGGCTCAGCGCTGCGGGTGTCCTGCACGCCCTGCTGCCGCCCTGCTGTAAGGGCCGTCATCGTTCTTTGTGCAGCAATCAGCTCGCACTCTGTCAGTCTGATTCTGGCAAACCCCCACGATTTAAATATCTCTGTCATGGTGTAATTGTGGTTATCGGTGTGTCGCGTTCAGCAGATTCACTCCCAAGTGTTTAACCGTCCTGAGGAATGTGTAACGAGAGTCCTGAAGAGGGTGGTGGAAGTATAACGAACTCAACTGGGAAACCCAGGCATTTTGTAGCGACTGGAGCTAATTAGTAACCAGAATACGACTGTGGAGAATGTCAGCTCTTTTAATTCGGAGCAGCTGAATTGCAGCACCTCTTCTGTGGCTGATTACAAATCAGAGTGTTTCAGTGGGAAATCCTGTTACCTGGTATAGGTGGCTTGACTGAAGTACGTGCGGTCTGGTGCAAGTTAAACAATGTTCTGGGCCCTTTTTCTGAGATTTCCACCTCATTTATTCCCTGTTTAAAACGTGCCCAGGTCGTGTGCTGTGCAAGGTGCCCTGCTCTGGGGAGAAGGAGGTTGATCTGGCTGTGCAGAGCGCTAAGGCTGCCTTTAAAATATGGAGTCAGATGTCGGGCATGGAGCGCTGCCGAGTGATGCTGGAGGCTGCCAGAATTATTCGGGTATGTTTAGGGGGAAAAACGGTGGCTCTGTCTCTGAGCTTCCTTGTGGGTTATTGTGGCTCTCGGGGGCTCCAGCAGGACTTGCAGAGCTCCAGGAGTTGCTCAGGAGTTAAAACACACCTTTTGCCAGAGGAGACAGGAGGCTGCCTCAGGCAGGGCTTTGCTCTTATCACTAGAGTCAGCATCCCTGTGTGCAGCTTTGGTCTTATCACTGGATTCAAGGCCAGTGTGCGCTTTCTCAGCTTAATTCTGTTAGAAGATGTCAAACTGAAGCCACACATTTGGCATCTTGTAGGGTTTGTGGTTTTTTTATTAGCTCCAAAGATTAAATTTCACTGTACACAGTTTCAAAGCTGAAATTGCATAACTGGCATTGTTGAACTTTTGGCTTGTCAGAGGCTGTTTTTACATGACTGGAATGTGTCCTGGCAATAAGAGAAAGAAGAAGTACTGGTTTTTTATCTATCTGATCATACACATGGGGGAGGATACACCTAAGTGAGGTTTAACACAGACTCCTTTCTGAGATAACAGAGTTAATCTCTGAGATCAGAGTTAATCTCCATCAAGGCACAGATCTGTAAGAACCCAGACCTTCTTTCCTCAGAGTGTATAAGTCATGAGAAAACTCTTCTTTATGCCAAAGTTTTGCTTTTGCCAGGCTTCCAGAGCAGGGTAGTATTTCTGCCTGGGGGATGGACTGTAAAAGGATGCTTCCCAGCTGCATTGCTTTGTCCCTCTTCACTGGCCTCTGCTTCCATCCCGATCTTGCTGTTTTCTCTTCCCAGTTTAGTTCTGCGAATTCTAATCATTGTTTGCCAGCCGGCTTCTAAGTTCATGTTTGTTCATCTTTTAGATAAACAGGGATGTTAAACAAGACTGGAGCAGCAGTGAATCCCAGCAGCTTTCCCTTTGACATTGCCCTGCACTCAGTCACCAGGGGGAAACTGATAAACTGATAAGCAGTTGGGAATGTCCCTTTTGGAGATGACAGTTTCTCATGGCAGGATCATGTTTGGGACTTGTGTGCTTGGGGAGCAGTTATCTCCTTGTGGAGTTCTGCTCCAGGCTTCTCTAACATCTTGTCTCTGTCCTATGCCTCTCACAGGAGCAGAGAGATGAAATTGCCACCATGGAGACCATCAACAATGGGAAATCCATCTTTGAAGCCAGGGTGGACATCGATGTATCCTGGCAGTGCCTGGAGTATTACGCAGGGCTGGCAGGATCTCTGGCGGGTGAGCACGTTACTGGAGTTTGCTCTTTGCTCTGTCCCACTTTCCCTGCCATTCCTTTTCCTGAAGACCTTGGAAGGATTCTGAGACGTGTCTGCCCAATGCTGCCATGCTCTGTGGGCACTCACACACCTTCTGTGAGCTTGCTGGGGTGAAAGTGTGTCTCTGCTCCCAGGCAAAGCCAGATCTGGGAGCAGATCCTGATCTAGCCTGGGGGCTCTGATCAGACAAGGAAGGACTTTGCTCTTTTCTACTTTCTGGCTGTTTCTTTGCAGGTGAACACATCCAGCTTCCCGGGGGATCCTTTGGGTACACTCGGAGAGAACCACTTGGGGTGTGTGTTGGGATTGGAGCCTGGAATTACCCTTTCCAGATTGCCTGCTGGAAGTCTGGCCCGGCCTTGGCTTGTGGTAATAGAGCCTTTCTACCCACACAAGTGTCTCTTCAAAGCCAAGTGATCCTGGGGGGAGAGGGATTTTCCTATGATTACCTTGAAGTGTTGAAGGATTAGCAGAGTGTTCAGACTGTTACTCTGGCAGAAGGAGAAGGGAAATAGAAAGAGGAACGTGTCAGATGTCAAGAGGTTAGGAGTGCATCTAGGAAAACACTGATAGCTTGGCTTTGTGCCAGATGGGGAAGTTCTCTGGAGATGTCTGCAGAGTAAGACCAGCAGCCCCATGTCCCCCAGCCCTCTCCCAGCAGGAAGGGCACCCTTTTGCTAGTTGCAGTGATCAGCTGAAAGTGTTTTCTCTAGGGGGAAACTTCTGGGATCTCTTGAAACAAACTCATGGTGTGGGTTTGTGGAGTGGGGATTGTTTTTGTTTCTTCCCTGAAGCAGTTTGGGTGTTAACCCCACCTCGCCTGTGTCTGGGTTCCCTTAGGCAATGCCATGGTCTTCAAGCCTTCACCCTTCACCCCCATTTCTGTGGTGAGGTTGGCAGAGATCTTCACGGAGGCTGGAGTGCCCAAGGGGCTCTTCAACGTGGTGCAAGGTGGGGCTGCCACGGGCCAGTTCCTCTGCCAGCACCCAGATGTGGCCAAAATTTCTTTCACTGGCAGTGTGCCAACTGGCATGAAGGTAAAGGCACCTTGAGACAGGGGGTCTGTAGTTGATACCTCCTTCAGCTTTTCTGCACAGGGCTTGTGGAGGCGGGGTGGGGGGCAGCATTTTTGGGATTGAGCAAGGAGCTTGCAGCACGTGCAGGGTCATGCTGGGGATCCACACCTGTGACCTGCTGGGCACAGGTTTGGGAGAGAAAGCCCTTGGTCAGCTTCACTTGCTTAGTCCCTGGCTGCAGTGAAGTCTCTGAGCTGCTCAGGTGAGTGTTGATGTCGTGAGGAGAGTACACAAAACAGCAGCACTAGAAAAATGTGTTTCTGGCTGCTATAAAGCACTAAAGCTGCGTGCAACCTACTGTTTTTAAGCAAGAGGATAGTTTCTCACCCTCAATTTATTATTCCAAAATTAAAGAAAGACTTTTGGAAATAAATTCTGAGTTGAAGGAGGGGAAATGTCCCATGAATGCTCTCTACGTGTGTGCACCTGTGGGTTGCAGTGATAGATGGCAGCTACAGCTGCCTGCAGCTTACACTGAGCATGAGACTTCCTGCAAATGCCTCTCCAGGTTTTGTTGGTTTTATCTGTAAAAAAACAACCCCCAAACCCTCTGAGGCTGTCCTCAGTCTGAACTCACCATATCTAGGGAACCCAGCTTGTCCTTTGTACTGCTTCTTTTGGTGAATGGTCCTGCAGGAACTCTCCCTTTGGGTCTGCCCTGCCTCTCCCCACCAATCTCCCCTTGGCAGTGGATCACTTATCTCTTGTGTCCTTGTTCCCCTCAGATCATGGAGATGGCAGCTAAAGGGATCAAGCCAGTCACCCTGGAGCTGGGGGGCAAATCCCCCCTCATCATCTTCTCAGATGCTGACCTGGAGAATGCTGTGAAGGGAGCCCTCATGGCCAACTTCCTTACTCAGGGCGAGGTGTGTGTCTGTGGGGCAGGGGTGCTCCTTGCCAGGGAGCCAGGGTGGGTCAGGACTGGGCAGTGGCACCAGCCTGTGACCTCCTGTAAGTGAGGGATGCCCTGAAGCTCCTGTCTTGTCTCACCTTTCCCTGTGCAGTGTCAGAAGGGAAGCCCTTGCAGGAGCCAGGGCAGGGTGTCCCAGCAGAGTGTGCCTTAGCCACAGGACACACTTAGCCACTGTCCTGTCCTTTCCCAGACATGGAGCCTCCCTGGCACCAAGCACCCAGCTCAGCACAGCTGCTTCTGTTCCCTGGGCACCAGTCTGGCACTCACAGGTCAGGAGAAGCTGTGCTGGTGTCCCTTGGAGAGGCAGCAGGTTCCAGCCTGGTGTGCTGAGCCTCAGGACAGGGTTCTGTCCTTCCCAAATTCGGGATAGATCCACCTGTGCTGCAGGTTTTGTGTAATCCTGTTGGCAGATTTGCTCAGTGGGGTCATTTCTGAGAATTCAGAAGTCAGCCCAAGGTCTCTGCTGCTGGTGACCTGATGTGTTTTTGCCACCTGGTGGCATCAGAGCCACTGTGTCCAGCAGGGACTGTTCAGTGCAGTCACCAGGGTAATCTCCTTGTGTTCCTTGTCCCCAGGGACAAGTTAGCTGTTGTAGCAGCTGTGGAGGGGCTTTTCCAAGAGCCTCTGGAGCAGGACCCAGGCAGGGAAAGGCTGTGGAGTGCTGTGTTTGCTATTCTGAGCTGCCTGTCCTGTGTCCCAGGTGTGCTGCAACGGCACACGGGTGTTTGTGGAGAGGAAAATCCTGGATTCCTTCACAAAGGAGGTGGTGAAACGCACCCAGAAAATCAAAATTGGAGACCCTCTTCTGGAAGACACAAGGATGGGAGCCCTCATCAACCGGCCCCACCTGAATCGTGTGCAGGGCTTTATCAAGCAGGCCAAGGAGCAGGTGAGATTGTGATGCTGCCTCCTGCCTGCCCTGAAATGTCTCTCCTGTTAGACAGACACACTGCCAACTGCTCTCCTGCCCCATGCCTTCCCAGTTAAGCTGGTTATTTTGGTTGTTTTTGGTTTACTCAGTGGGTGTATTGGACCACTAGATACAGAAGTCTGTGGGATCTGATGGGATGCACCCCGGGGTCCTCAGAGAATTGGCTGATGTAGTTGCTGAGCCATTTTCCATGACACTTGAAAAGTCATGGCAGTCAGATGAAGTCCCAAGTGACTGGAAAAGGAAAACCACCCATTTTCAAAAAGGGTGGACAGGAGGAGCCTGGGAATTACAGACCTGTCAGCCTCACTGCTGTGACTGTGGAATGGTCATGGAACAGATCCTCCTAGAAGCTGTGTTAAGGCACGTGGAGGGAGGTGATTTGAGCCAAGTATAAGGTGCTGCACCTGGGTCAGAACAACCCCTGGTATCAGTCCAGGCTGGGGGATGAGCAGATGGAGCAGCAGTGAGGAAGGACTGAGGAGTGCTGGTAGGTGAGAGGCTGGACATGCCCAGAAACCCTCCATGTCCTGGGCTGCATCCAAAGCAGTGTGGGCAGCAGGTGGGGGGGGGAATTCTGCCCCTCTGACCTGCTCTGGTGAGACCCCACTTCTCAGCACAGGGAAAACACATGAGCAAAGGCTGAGAGCTGGGGTGATTTAGCCTGAAGAGGAGAAGGCTCTGGGGACACCTGATTGCAGGATTTCAGTACATAACAAGGGCTTGTAAGAAAGATGGGGACAAACTTTTTAGCAGAGCCTGCTGGGATAGGCCAAGGACCAGCCAGAGCTGGGCAGGATGCTCCTGGATGTGCCTGCATCCCTTCCTCTCTTGGCTCTTTTGCAGGGGGCAGAGGTGCTGTGTGGTGGGGACCTGTATGTGCCAGATGACCCGAAGCTGAAGAATGGCTACTACATGCACCCATGTGTGTTAGGTAGGATCTATCTCAGTCGTGGTACCAGGGATGCTGTGGGATTTCTCTTGAGAAGGCTGAGTTCAGCTTTGTAATCCAGCTCTGTGATGTCCCCAGTGTGGACTGGCACTTGGATGGGGGTCCAAGAACTGCCTCCAGGGAAATCTGAGCTGTTGGAGAGCCTGGCAGGAACGGTGCTGTTGGTGCTTTTGAGGTGCAGGGTGTGCCTGGCTGCTCTGCCAGGCTGGGTGCTGTCTCCAAGGCTGTGTGGGTTGCTGAATGCACAGGCCTTGCTGCTGCTCTTCCTGCTGAAGCACTTGTGCTCTGCCACGCTTCCAGGGAACTGCAAGGATGACATGACGTGTGTGAAGGAAGAGATCTTTGGGCCTGTCATGGCCATCCTGCCCTTTGACACGGAGGAGGAGGTTGTGGAGAGAGCCAACGCCACCAAATTTGGCCTGGCAGGTGGTGTCTTCACCAGGTATGACTGGGCAGTGCTGTGGAATCATTCTGGGGAGGGGAAATACTGCAGAGATTTGCTGCTTCTCTTGCAGTGCCTCGGCATGGGCATGGGTATCCTCTTCCAGAAAAGCTGAAGCGAGGGATTGCCAAAAGGGAAATTTGTAAATGACTGCACATCTCCCATTTTTTCCTGAGGAGTGTTGGGTGGGCCCAGCTGTCCCTTGGGCTCCTCCCAGCCTGGCCTGGCCTGGCCTGCTGCCTGCCTTGCTGTATCTGCAGGAAGGGTGCTGCTGTGCTGCTGCTGGCTGCTTGCCCCACTCTGTGTTGCTGGTGTCCTTGTCCTGCCCTCTTGAACAGAATGCACTTGGAGCATCTTTGGGAATTGGTGCTGCCTCCTTTGAGCAGGCAAAGGCAGAGTAGGGCATGTTGGACTCCAAACAGCAGTGTGGCCTGCTGGCCTTTCTGCAGTGGATGCTGCCTGGCAGGGAAGGAGAGGATGCAGCTGAATTGCCCTTTTCCTGCAGGGATATCCAAAAGGCTCACAGGGTAGTGGCTGCTCTCAAGGCTGGGATGTGCTTCATCAACAACTACAACGTCAGCCCCGTGGAGCTGCCCTTTGGAGGATACAAGTCCTCAGGTGAGCTCTGTGTGACCTCCCCTGGGGCAGTGAGTGACCCCTGGCTCTGCCTGGAGCTGTGTCCTCACTCCAGCTCTTCCCTGCAGGATTTGGCAGGGAGAACGGCCGGGCAGCCATCGAGTACTACTCGCAGCTGAAGACTGTCTGCGTGGAGATGGGTGATGTGGAGTCTGTGTTTTAGTGGGGCATCAGGCAGCTCTTTCCTGCCAGCCAGAGATGTGGATCATGTACACAGCAATACAGTATCCTACAGTTGTTAGTACCCAGGGGGGAGCAGAGCTGGGGCAGCATTTAGCCACCCTGCTCCTGCAAGGGAGTTGTACACACAGGGCTCAGCTCTGACCTGGCTGGTGGACAGTGGGAAGCTCAGAGCAGCAGGCACCAATCTGGCTTTTGGCAGCAGCTCCTGCAGCCACAGAGGTGTTACCAGAGGCTTGTCAGTGGCCAAGACCTGACCCAGGCTTCCCAGGATGTGTGCCTTGATTCCCATTGCCTTCCACTGTCCATCAGCTTCAGTTCTGGCTTCTTAACAGAACAGGTAGGACCCTACTCAATGCACATATAAGCTCTTGGACACAATGATATCCTCTAACTATCCTGACCTTGTCTATTCTGTGACCACATAAAAGCCTGAAGTGTAGCACTGTTTATTCCCTCTAGACCTTTGGTAACCTCAAGTTTTGTTTTCTTTTCTATCTGTACCTTACTTACAAGTGGGACAAAACATTGTGGGGAGGGTTGGCTAATGCTGCCTGGGCCAGGCATGGCCCTGAGAATTACCTCTGCACAAGAGTGGTGGTGAGCTCCAGCACAGAATAGTGAAAGCTATCTCACTTCCTTCCTCTAAACTTACTGTTCTTTATACACACTATGAAGAAACAACTTCAATTGTTTGCCTATGTCTTTTTTTAGCAGTCAAATAAATACTTACTCTGGAACACCTTCTCAGAGTGATATGAATTGAGGGGTCCAGAAATGGGGCTGTTGCTGTAGGGATTAAATGAACTCCAAGGTGGCTTTTTGATCACTTAAATCATAAAAGCTAGAAGGAACTGACAGACAGATTTCTGTAGTCCTACAAAACCAGAGTGGTTCTAGCATTCTGCAGAACTTCTTGAGAAAACCCTCTGTAACTTCAGAATGAAAATACAGAATGGACAACTTCCTTTTATTGAGTAAGAACAGGGAAAAAAAAAAAACCACACAGAAAGCCAAGTGTTCTAAAAGAAAACAGAAGAAAGCTCTCTTTAGCATTTGCACACTGTCTCACAGACCCAGCCCAGGTGCTTGCAGGCTGAATAGACACTTGTGCCCACCAGCCCAAGGAGTGCCAGAGAGCTAAAGGCCCCTCTGTTTCGTTTTTGGGGATCTGGAAAAAAAAAAAAACACCAAGATTTTTTTCAGTTCACAGTTCCAGCGCAGCCTGGAGATTGAAGAGTGAGCAAGAACTAAAGGGAAATCCCCAGGACAAAACAGCAGGCACCAGCTCAGGCCTCTTAGGGTAGGCATCCATGCTGGATGAGAGCTCTTCCCCAGAGCAGGAAGAGCGTGCTGCAGTGTTGGCAGCCTGCAGCCCTGCACCCTTTCCCCCACACCTGGCTGGGAGCAGAGAGTCCTGAGGTCACTGTAGGAGACCTGAGTCTCCAAGCAGCCTGTGTGCGCTGCAGGGTATGATCCTACCTCCTGTGTAGTAGCCATAAGCATAGAAGAGTCTCCCAAAGATCCACGTGATGCCAAGCCCTGTGGCAATTCGCTGCAGAGAAAGGAGAAGCATTAAAGGCTTTGGAGGCTGGAGCAAAGTTGTGCAGGCAACCAGGTGCTCAATCTCATTCCAGCCCTGGCCAGTGAGGGAGGACCAGGATTGTGGAGGCAGCTGCTGCTCCAAAAGCCCTGCTCCACTGCCTCCAGCAGCTGTTCCAAACTTACACCTTGACTCTTAATTTAGAGCTTGCTCCAATGCAGCTCCCATTTGCCAGATGTGCCTATGCTGCTTCCTTCCCTCTTGGAAAAGGAGTCTGTCTTCAGGAAAGACCTAATTTGTCTTTTGGTGGCAAAGACACAGCTACTGGATTTGGCCTCTCCCAAGTTGTCTGCATCTTTCAGTTAAAAATAATCCAAGCTTTTGTTGACTTCCTTTGGCAGGGCCTGGAAAAACTGGGCTGGAGGGATTCCTCCCACTCAGTAACTGGAGGCTGCAACTGCTTTGCTTTGTCTAACAGGGCACCTTTAGGGGAAGGAAAGGGCTCTATAGCTGAAACAGCAGTAATGAGTTTATTACTTGTGATTCTCCTGCAGAAGATCTTCTACAACTAAATGTTAAGAAGGAGCACTGCTGCTAAGTGTGATGTGGCTACTGAAGGGGCTGTCTTGGCCTCCTGCCCCCTACCCTGCTCAGGTCAGGGAGCCAGAGCAGAGGTCTGCATCACTTACCGGGTGGTAGAGTCCAGCAGTGCCTAAAAAGAAGAGGAAGGCAGGGTAGACTTCCAATCTGAAAATAAAAGTGAGGAGGTTGTGTTTGTGCTCAGGTTGCTTACAAAGATGAAACTCCAGAAGGGCAGAAAGTGCAAACATCCTCTGCCAAGGGCATTTTGGGCTCATTACAAATCTCTCTGCACAGTGCTGTGGCTGAGGAAAGAAGGGATATGAGCACACACAGTTTTAGGGGCTTCCTCCCAGCCTGTGCTTCTCTTCCAGGACACCCACCCACTCTTTCCATTTTTGTTCCCTAAGCCACTCTAAACACTCCCCAGGAATTGTGCTTCCCAGCACCCCTCTGATGTGCTGTTGCAACCTGTCCACAGGAGCTGGGTGGACTTTGGCCTTTCCCCAGGGAGACCTGGGCAGCCCAACAGATCAGCTCCTTCTGGAAACAAGATTCCTCACACCTTAAGATCTACCCATGGAAGCAAATTGGTGGGAACTGGGGAAGAGGAGATAGCTTCACAGCTCCATGCCATGGTTTAAGGCATGGCAAGGAGCCAGCGGGGCTGAGGCTGGATCAAAGCAGTGGCAGCAGCACTCTGGAGCTGTGGGCCCTGCCCCTCAGCCCTGTGTGTCCCAAGATGTCACTCACGTGTTCTGGTGTGCACGCTGGATGCAGTTGAATATATGCCCGTGTTCAGGGTCTGTGCTGTACATGGTTGGGTACTGCCAAAAAACAAACCAGCAGCAAAGCATCAGCACCTGTGGCCTGCAGCTCCTCTCCCCAGGGCTGCCTGCGTGTTTGCAAGACCAACCTGCAGTGGCAGGTCAGAGCCTGAGCCTGCCCTGGGGCCCACAAAAGCTGCGCTCAAGGAGGCTCAGCTGCCTTCCTGGAGCTGCTGCCTGGCTGCAGAGCCTTCCCCAGGCCTCAAATGCAGCCCTCTGTGCACTGGGTGCATTTGCTCTAGCCCTGACTCGATGCAGCTGGGGCTGTCCTCATGCCCACCTCTGCTTGTCACTTCAGTGAATGAAGCTGTGAAAGAGCAGAGGAGCAGTGGCTTGTGCTGAAGCCAAGTGGCACAGCAGCCACTGCATGCCATGGCCCTGACTCAGCTGTCCCCACCCAGCCCACAGCTCTGCCTGGCTTAAAGGCTCCCCAATGGATGCTGAGGGAAGGTCAAAAAGACTTGTGACATGGCTCACATGCTCCTCCTGAGTTTGAGAAACCCACCTGTCACTTTTGTGCCACTGTGACCCCTTTCCCGCCAGTGCTGCATCAAATCTTTGCAGGGAAAAAGGGCCAAGCAGTTTCTTGCCCATCAGTGCTGCCAAGCTCAAAGCCACATGCTTTTGGCTTGGTGCCAAGCACCTCATGTCCCAAACCCCAAAGCTCTGTTATGCTTTCTGGAGAGCCATGGCAGCTCCATCCCTTCTACATCTGTGTGGTGGTGATGCCTTAAGTTTTAGCTTTTATTTTTTTTCAGACTCTGTGCTGTTTTAATGTGTAGCTCTGGGTTTCATATTAAGGGTTGGTGAGCTCTCTTCACAGGGTAGACAGACAAAACAATTCCTTTCTAGCTGGGGATCAAGGACAAATTTTAGGCCCAAGAGTGTAAACAACAGTGAAGAAGAGAGAAAGAACAAAGTGGATGGAGCTTCATAACCTGAGGCTGTAATTGGACAATTAACTCCAATATGCCAATGGAGCAGAGCTTATAAAAGTGTGAGACCTCGTGCCTGGGCATCCATTTTGGGCCAATTGCTGGATTGCTTGGGTGTAGCCCCAAGGGGTTCTTGCATGGCCCAGGCTGGATCCTTTCAATAAATCCCTTTTTATTCTTTTACTCTACCTAATCTCTATTTCCAGGTCAGCCTTTCTAGGCAACAGTGGGGCAGGAAATGCCTGCAAGTCACCCCAAACTGATCAAGGTGTCACCCAGCCTGTCAGCAGAGCAGCTCCAGGGCTGCCCTGCCCTCAGCCTGAGCACTCACCTCCACACGGTACCTCTTGCGGGCGCTGCTCACATTGATGGCGAGGTGCATGACCAGGACAAAGCTGGCGGTCCCGGTCAGTATGACGTAGCCATATTCCTTGGAGAGAACAGCCATCGTGGTGCTGCCAGAGAAAAGGAGCCCATGAATATTTTGGGGAAGTGGCAACGCACGACATGAGTGCGTGGAAGAGTTGCTGAGCTTGGACCCCGAGAGCTGCGAGCAGTGGCTTGTGCTGAAGCCAAGTGGCACAGCAGCCACTGCATGCCATGGCCCTGACTCAGCTGTCCCCACCCAGCCCACAGCTCTGCCTGGCTTAAAGGATTTTGGGACTGGCTGAAGGAATTTGTACCTGTGCAAACCAGGAGTTCTCTACACAGTTCCTGTCAAACAAGTCTTAAAATCACCTAAGCATTGGTGGGAAGTAGTGTCAGGAGAACCTTAGTTCAGAAGCTCATGGGCCTTTCCAGCTCCAGAGCTAGGGGCCACCAAATAAAGCTGGTTGGCCTGTTCCCTAAGAGAGATGTTTCTTCATGCACTGGGAACCAGACCTGTGGAACTCCTTGCCAAGGGACATTGTGAATGTCACAGGCAGTTCTCATAAATTCAAACAAGAAACTGGGCGAGTTCTGGGACTAAGAGTTAAATTGGGAATTATAACAGAACCTGGCTCAGTAATCCCCTGAGCTGGAAGGAGCTGGGCTACATCAATGATTAATCTGTACTGCTAAGGTTATCCCTATATAAAATACTAATAAAACCCACCACCACAGCAGTGATAACTGAACCTTTGGGTAAAGATCCACTGGCCATATGACTGATGCTCAGCCCTGCAGCTCCCAGGAACCCTCTCAGAGTCACAAACTGGTGAACAGCTCCAACAGCAGACTGGCATTTAGAAACATCTGCACCAGCAGCCAGGGGACACCGGGGCCTGCGTAGCTTTTGTTTAATGGTTCTGTGCTCCCTCATGCAGGCCTGACACAGAAGCACGGGGCAGAAGGCACATCCTGCAGCCTCTGCCATGCTGCCCCACATTCCACATTCCCACTCTTTTCTGCTCACCAGCCCTGCTCCACACAGAGTGCTCCGTCTCCCTCCCTGCTGCCAGAGAGCACCAGGGCCCTTCCCCACAACCCTCTTGCTCAACCCCAAACCTCAGACGCCTGTCTGGGTGACCCTAGAGGGTGCTGCATGACACAGCACAGCAGAGGACAGCAGAGACTTCCCTCCAGCACCGAGAGAATTCTCCCAGTCACACCCCAGTCTCCAGATGGTGCCTCCACAATGCAGTCAGGTTTTGGTGTCTCCTGCGCTGACCCACCGACACAAGCTGTCAGTGTGGGGAAAAACAGGCCACCTCAGGGAACTGCTGCAAAGTTCCTCTTGTACCCCTCACAAGGGATCTTTGGGGACTAGAGGGTTTCATTTCTCATTTGTGAAGGATTATCACTGACGGAGCAAGGTGAAGACAACAGCTGGCTTTGTCCACAGGCAGTGAGGTAAACAATTATCAGTAAGAATATTAAAACCCTGAAGTAATGAAGAAAAGTCAGCTGCATGCACCTGTAATTGAGGTTAGCAACTGTCAAGTGACACGCAGAAAACAGAACATGTAAAGCAGGTTAGTGGTCACATTTCTCCCTTCAAATTACAAGGCTGTTGGAGAACCAGGCATTTAATCTTCCCGCACTAAATTATAATCTGGGGCTTTATCTTGGGAGCAAAGAGCACGGCAAAGCATTAAACCGGGTGCGTCATAAAACTACTACTCTTACACTACTGATATCAAAGTGCACCTCAAGCCTTTGCCCTCATAATCTGGTGCCATACAAAGCACTCCAAAGTCAGCGGGAATCCCACGGTCGTTTCCGGACTGCGGCGCCCGGAGTGTCTCAGCAACCTTTGCCCTCAGCTGCAAGGGCTTCGCCGACAGGCACCGTCATGGTGCGCAAGACTCAGTTTCTGCCTTTTACCCTGCGATGCTTCCGGCTGGAGCCACAGACACGAGATTTTGGAGCATGACGGTGCAGAGCGGCAGCAGAAAAAGGCTCCTTCCCAACTCTGCCACAACACTGCAGCTGCTCTGAGTCAGGAAAGCGCATTAAGGTTCCTTTGAACAGACCCTCGCGGGGATTCGGACTGGAAAATCCGATGTAAACTCGGGCCTTGGAGCCAGCAGAGCCTTCTGTCGCCCCCGCTCGCTGCCGGGGCCGAGCCCTGCCCGGCCAGGCTCCGCCTGAGCTGCCCGTGAGGGGCCAGGCAGAGCCCCGCGCCCTGCTCGTCCCGCAGCCCCCTTCCCACGAGCCTCTCCCGGCTGCGAGATGTCCACGGCGCTTCCTCCATTTTCCATCGGGACAACCTGAGTGAGCACGCCCCTNGTCCCGCCCACAGCACCGCCCGCAGGCGGGGCCCAGGTTCGGCCCGGCGCGGTCCGTCTCACTGCGGCGAGGGAGCAGCGGGACCGGCATTGCTGCGGGTCTGCGGGGCGGTTTGCCCGTGTCCCCAGCGCGCAGGCATCCTTGTCCTCACCCCTTCCCCCATACCCTTTTGGCACAGCCGTTATAGCTGGGAGCTCTCCGCTTCGATTCGCAGTCTGCAGTTTAACGGCTCTAAGTTTGGTAATTCACCTCGTGCTCGCTGAAATGTGCCGCTCTCCCCCGCTATCTCAGCAGACCCCGCGGTGCCGGCTGAAGCAGCCGGTGTTTCACACGCGGAGGTGCTGTGCTGGGTCATGTAAACAGATCTTACAAGGGTTTTACATCTCCCTGTACATGTAACTCTGACGCTTTGGGATGGGCACACAGTCCATTTCCAAGAATATTCGGAGAGCGTGTAAGCAATATTTTTACTTTATAAAACATTCCAGTTTTAGGGTTACGTGACACAAAAGCAGAGCTGGACTTTCCAGTTCCGTAAACGTTCATACAGCAGTGGAGGCACAGGTGGTCTGGCTGCGCTGCAGGAGCACAGAGGGTTCTTTCGCTGTCACCAGTGTAATGGGAAAGGAAGGAAGAACCAGTGGGATCCTAGGCTCCTAAAAGTCCTGGATTAATCTCTTGGACTCCCTGAGGCCCCAGCAATCCAGTGATTCCCTCGGGCTCCAGCTGTATAGGCTGATCCCTGTAAGCTCTGCTGGTTTTTTTGGCCAGGAAGGGCCTGCTAACCTCCTTGGCCACAGCACAGTGCCAGGACTTTTCCTGTATTTCACTAATTTTTCAAGCCAGTCCTTATGTCTCTACTGCTCTGTGGTCTCAAGGTAGGGTGGAAGTGGAAATGCCTGGCACTGTGCACACCTCTCACACCTCTCCAAAATTAATACTTTGCCAATATCCTGAGTCCCAATGGCAGAAGACTGGGTACAGAACAGCAAGTGAAACTGGAGCACAGGTACTTCCTTCTCTTGCAGTTTTATTTCGCGTCCCAGGAAAAAAAAAAAAATCTAGGGTGGGCCAACATGGGAAATCAGGCAGGAAGGGCCTGCCTTTGGTTCCCACAATGGGAGTTCAGAAGGGCTGATCCTAAGTGGCTGTGTCTTCCTCCTCCTCATCCTCCTCCTCTTCCTCTCCCTTTGAGGCATGAGCCTCGTAGATGACAGCACAGATGCCGGCCAGCCAGGCTGCCATGGTGCCAGCAAGGAAAATGCAGAAGCCAACGAGGCACAGAAAGACATAATCCTGCTTGTACAGCTGGGTCAGGCAGCTGAAGTGGAGCTGTGCCTCTGCTGCTGGCATCCTCAGGGCACGCAGGCCCGCTGGGGTGTAGCAGGTGATGTTGTCGGCATCTGCAGAGAGACGAGCAGAAGCAGGACTCTCTAGCCTGTATCATAATTTGATGGATAGGAGTCCTAGTAGAAAAATGATGGGAGTGCTTGCTAAAAGCCTGGAAAATAGCTGCAGTCTTCGCCTCCCCCACCCCCCATGGCTTGGGTAAAATCTAACAGCCAAACTCGTGCCAAACCTGTGCTAAACCCTTGCCAAACCACAATTCCCAGGTTGCCAGAATGTTTTTTTGCAGCGTTGGCTCCATATTGATAATATGTGGCTGGATTATGTCACTGTGGCAAACTGCTGTCCCTGCCCCGCTCATCTCTGCTGATTGAGCACTTTCATCTTCATATAAGAGCACCTGTGTTTGTTGTTCTTTTAAATCTCAAGCACCTTCTGAAGTGATACAGCCTAAATTATGCCGGAATAATGAGGCTGCTGTGCATTTGACAATGAGGGGGGTTTGCAGTCAGGCACAGCCTTACCTGCTCTGCGAGGGGAGCAGAGGCAACTCATCAATGATTCAGTTCCACTGAAATAATAACCATACCCTGTCACACTGCAGTATCTGCAGTGACAAAACAGATGCTGCCTGCTCCCTTTCAGGTTACTGAAGGATGAATGTGGTGCAGGTTGTGCCCTCAGCCACGGCCCTCTCCTTCCTCTGCGGGCTTTGGACCCCCCAGACATGGTCACGGCCTGGGCACTGCTTGATGGAGAGGATGGAAGAGCCTGAGGGAAAGGGAGCCACAGGCTGGGCACTGCTGGATGCAAGGGGATGGAATGGGAGAGGTGGAGGGGAACAGGGCATGGGAGATTGTTATTGCATTACACTGTATTGTATATGATTGAGTGAGGCTGTTCATGCTGATCTCGCTCTTGGCTCTTAGTGAAACTGGAGAGCTTTTATCTCTCTGTTACCCAAATCCATCCAAACTTGGGCAGCTTTGTGTCAGCCCCTAGGAGCTCAAAACTCTGGTGCACAGACATTTCTGAAGCTCAGGAGCTTTTCTAAAGGCCAGGCTGGGGTCTGCTTGCAGCAGATTCCAGGGCTCTGTCCCAATATCCCTTTGGCCTGGAATAATCCTCAGTTTAAGGCTGCCTTTCCTACTCCTCCCCTCCCTAACAGCCTGCAATGAGCTTTATTCTCCTGTTGCAGGGTTCAGTGGGTTATCTCCAATCTCACTGCTGAGAACTGTACTTTATTCCACTGCTCCATAATTGCCTGTACGTGGAAAAAAATGCCTTTATTGTCTATAAGGAGCTTACTACATCTAATAAAGACACTGAGATGTCTTTAATCCAGTTTTGTCCCAACACCAGCTTCCAATTGCCCTTCCCTTTTTTCCCCTTGGGCTCTTTTGTGGCCCTTTCTTATTCAGTGATCGGACTTTTTCAAGATATTTCTCTCTTGCAGCTCTCTCTCTCATCACTGTGCCCTGCATTACTGAAACCAAAGCTTTCCTTGTTCATGTGTACTGCTCTGTGTCTCTTTCCAGTTTGGAAAAATGAAGTCTATGTGCTGCAGCTGCAAAACAAAACATGGCCCTTGGGAGCAGTGTTTTTATGGGAAAGGGAACTGCTGATTAGCCTGCCGCCTTGGCCTCTCCAAGGCCCAGTTATAGAATCTCTCAATATGATGGGCAACAGCTGATTTTGGGGTGGAGACAAGGCAGGAAATTCAGAGCAGTGATTTTCCCAGTGCACATCTCCCTGGAGCTGTGTTGGGCTCCTCGTTCTTGGCGCTGCAGCCATGGGGTGATGTGCAGGCACAGAGACAGGGCTGGATCCAGGTGTTCTAGGGAAGCAGCAGTGTCCCAGCTACAGACTACACCTCCCTGGGCCCTGGGGATATGAACAAGTAGGACTTTTTCTGTGTGGAGTGTGTGTAACCCAGCTGCTCCCATCCCTGGTTTGTGTGACAGCAGAAAATGGCACCCACAGTTGACATGCAGTGGCACAGCCCCGTGAACAGAACTTTTGGGAAAGAGAACAGAGGCTCCTCTCTGTTCCATGCAGATCTGTGCTCACACACAGCCCTCACCTGGAAAACGCACATCACTCTCCATCATCCAGGTGATGAAGTCCAAAAAGGAACAGTTGCAGTGCCACAGGTTGTCACTGAGCCCCAGAAGCCTCAGGTTGGGCAGGTCCCGGATGGTGCTGGTGTCCAGGAAGGTTAAGCCCGTCCGGCTCACATCCAGGTGCCTTAGCCAGGTGTTGTTGGCAAAAGCGTCCTTCTCGATGGCCACAAGGTTGGGGTTGTCCGAGATCTTCAGCACCACCAGCCTGAGGAGGTGGGAGAAGGTGCTGAAGGTGACCTGTGTGAGGTTGTTGAAGCTGAGGTCCAGATAGACAAGCTTGGCCATGCCAATGAAAGTGAAATCCAGGTCATCCCCCAAGAGGTTCTTCCTGCAGTCCAGATAGACCAAATCAGCCAGGAAGCTCAATTCCACTGCCGGCAGGTACGAGACATTGTTTGCTGCCAGAATCAGCTGCCTGGTGTCCAGAGGGATGTCCACAGGGAACTCCTGCAACTGCTGCCCGGTGCAGTTCACCTCCAGGTACTGACAGCTACACCTGCTCGGGCAGTTGATCCCCTCTGATGCCATCCCCAAAAGAAACACGAGGCTCAGAGACCATGGTCGACCTGAAGGAGACATGTTTTGGGACCTTCCAGGCCGCTTAGCCCTCCGTGGACTGCAAGAAGCCCTATGGAAGCTGCAGTGCCCTCCCAGCCATGCCGAGGAGATGTCTGGCTGCAAGGCTATCGGGCAGCACTTTGCGTCCGTGGCTCAGCTGAGCCCTTGGCGGAGTGCCCAGCTGGAAACCGATCCTGGCTTTTACATCGGCAAGTGCGGAACAGTGGCTGGAGCGTCTCTGTCTCACACTCGGTGCCAGCTGACACCTCCGTGATGTCAGTGCCCCGCAGGAGCTGCCTGCTTTCGGGGACATTGCTGTGACCTTGCTGACCTGCTTCCAGCTGAGCAGAGGTGTGGGAAGCTGTGCGTGGCACGGCAGCGTCGGAAGCTTGTGGGGAAAGTTTGAACAGCCCAAATTTTGTCAGAAATGGTGTCACGCTGCAAGAGGCGGTGCTGGTTGGGCAGGAGTCCTCTGCAGTGCTGGGCTGGCATTGTCTCCTTGCAGGAGGCAGGAGGTTTTATCCAATCTGGAGTAGTGTCCAGGTCTGGGGATCTCGGCACAAGATGTGGAGATGTTGGAGCGGGTCCAGAGAAGCCACGAAGATGCTCAGAGGGCTGGAGCAACTCTGGTATGGGGATAGGCTGAGCTGGAGCTGTGCAGCCTGGGGAAGATTTTGGGGAGATCTCACCTAAAGAGTTTTCGGAAAAGAGGAAGAGTGACTCATTACAAAGGCAGCTAATGAAAAAACAAGGGGGAATGGCTGTAAACTGACAGAGGGCAGGTTTCGAGTGGATGTTAGGGAGAAATTCTCCCCTCGGGAGGTGATGAGGCACAGGTTGCCCAGAGAAGCTGTGGCTACCCCATCCCTGGAAGTGTCTCCTGAAGGCTACGCTGGACAGGGCTTGGAGCAACCTGGGATAGTGGAAGGTCCTTGCCCATGTCAGGGGGAAAACTAGGTGAGCTTTAATGATCCTTCCAGGGATTTTATGACTCTCCCAAAGGCCCCGACAGCCGCGCCTGACGGAACCCAAGAGACGCGCCCGCCTCCCCCCCCGCCCTTCCCCTCACGGCCAACGGCCGCGGCGGGGCGGGGCCGCACAAACCACGCCCACTCGCGGCAGCGCGGCCGCTGATAGGCCAGGGGAGGGCGGGAACGCGCCGAGCCCGGCCTCCCGGTGACGAAACGGTCTCTGATAGGCCAGCGAGGGGGCGGGGGCGGGGCGCGGCGGATTCAAGCAGCGGGCGCGCAGCGGTGCCGGTGCCGTGTCCCGCCGCCGCCGCCGCCGCCATGGAGACCATGACCTTCCCCCGCTACAGCCCCGACGACATCATCAGCTACCTCCGCTCGCACGTCCTGGAGGGCGCCGAGGCCCGGAACCTGGTCAAGGGCGACGTGTTCGGCAACCCCAGGGTGCGTGAGGGGGGCGCGGGGCGGCTCCGGGCCCCGCTCGCTCCCGTGCGGGACGGACGCGCTGCCCCGGGCCGGGGAACCGCGGGGTTGGGCGGAATGGGGTTGGGCTGGGCTCGGAGGAGTCCCGGGGCTCTCCTCGCCGGGAAGCGCGGTGCTGTCACCAGCAGCACACGGCCTGTGTAGAAACAGCCATGGTGTCTAGTTCCAACGTTTTGCCGGATCCTTTTAGCGCTTTTAAACCAAACCCTGCTTTTAAACCCCTCCCTGCTTCGCCCCCTTTCATCACTCCGAGGGTTTAGTGTTGGTGAGTGCCCTCGGAGGAAGAAAAGTGGCTTTCAAGTGGAATTGCTGCCCCCGAGTGATTCCTGGTGCTGTTGTTGCTTGTGTTTGTGCCTGCGGTGAGAGGAGTCTGCCCCTGCTTGTTTAGATGGCTTTTAAGAAGCAAAAATTGATCGTGGATTAGTGCTGTAAATGAAAAACTGTTTGGCTTGTAAGTGATTTTTTTTTTCCCTCTTCGTTTTAATAATCTAATAAAGGGCACTGGTTGCTAGAGGGTTATTGTTTCTGTGACCTTTTTTTAGGGTTTTTGGCATTGCTTGGGGACTGCTCAGCAAGCAGCAGTGTAATGAAAAACAATTCCTGGAATACACAGTCAGGGCTGTAATTGCCCCAGCTGACTGCTGCCCCTTAAAACTGAATTATCAGCAAGTAATGCTTGAACTGCAAAATGTTGGAAAGTGAAACTGGTTTGTCGTGGTGACTCAGTGAAGTCAGCCTTCGTTTGTCAAAAGCTGAATGCTTTCATGGCCTGGTCTGGGAGCCCCGAATAATCAAATATATGGAATACTGATTCGTGTTCTCTCCTCCTGCAGCTTGACATTTTACACCTGATTTACCTGAGGATCCTGCAGAAAGTGTGTGGCATCCGACTGGAGCATGCCTACATGGTAGGGCTGCCTGGGGCAGGGATGATGGGATGTGGGAGGAGAAGAATATTGGACTTACCTGTTCTTTGGGATGCTAAGGGTGCCAGAAATGTCTGTAAGGTCCAGGAGGGGCTGGACAAGCTTTTGGAGGGACACCATGCCTTGAAAATTCATACTGGGCTCCTCCTGCCTTTGGCCATGGCTGGAGGAGGTTGGACTGATCTGGAAGGAATGTAAATGTTGCTTTTGATATTTGATCATCTCCACTCCTCCATTAACTGAGAGGAAAGTGAGGAGAGGCTGATACCTAAATTGACTAACAGTTAGTTTACCTACTGTCTCTGTTAGGCAAGAGCTGATCCTTGAAAGTGAGAGTAAATGGTTTTGTCTCATGGCATTTCTGGATAAACTGAAAGGGAAGAATGTTACCTGCACAAGGCAACTCTGTTCTTCCCAGGCAGTGGCATCAGCTGCCATGCTGTGCTGTGTGGTTTAAAATGCCAGAGAAAGGGGACAGTGTACCACCACATTCTCCTCCTGACTTCTTCCTGAAGCAGTTGAATGTGTCAGTTTTGGAGTGTTTGAAGAAGGAGCTTCTTGCTGGCAGCTGTATAATGCAGAGACCCTTGTGCTGAATAAATGAAAACAGAGTTTAGATAGAGTTCCAGAGTTTGTAATGTTGCTGCTTTAGTTGTTATTGTATTTTTATGTCTTTTCTAGCCAAAGTTGACCCTTAAAATAGTGTGCTGATTAACTTGATGATGTTTTTCAGCCTTGAATATGCGTTCCCATCTGGGGATGGGAAGATCATCCTCAGTGTTTTTAGTCTATCAGAATTATTTTATGCTGTGGAAAATGCTGCATAATTTTTGTTTAAAGTATTCTCTACTTATTAAATTATTATAAATTAAGTAAATAACTTATTTATACTTAATTTACTTATTCTCTACTTTTTCCTCTTCAGATGCCACTCAGCGTTGACATAATGTACCCACAGATCTATGAAGGCTTTCTGCCTGTCTGTAATTTGTATATTCACATGTAAGTAGGAGGTGCTGGGCAAATGCTCTGGGATGAGAGGACAAGATCTGCTTTGTGGCACATGGGTACAGGACAAGAGCTGAGCCATGGTCACTGCAGCTGGGGCTGGGTTTTGTTCTCCTTGCAGGGAGCGCTTGCTGCCGATGTGCCGGATTAGCGACTTTCAAATCGCTGATGTTTTAAACCCAAGTAAGCAAGTGCCTTTTAATCCTCGTGTTTCCTGGGCTGCTGGGTGATGTTCCAGGTGCTTTTTTTCCCCTTGGGCATAGCCAGATGGGCATCTAGTGTGGAGGAGTGTCCTTGACTTCCTGCTGCTCTTCTGACCCTTAAACAAGCTGGTTCTAGTGAACAGTTCTGATCCCTTATGTGTTCTGGTGCAGGTCAGTAACTGAGGGCAGTTTTCAGTGCTATGAATCTGTTGAACTGCTGGTCTGGAGATGGGCTGTGGCATACTTATAACACTGGTGGTGATGAAAATTGCCCTGCCAGCTCTGGAATGCTTTAGGATTTCTTATGCTGATGCCTGTGCTCCACTCTTTATACCAAATCGTGATGATTCTGCCACAACACAGACAACTTGGAAAAGGCTGCTCTGAAAAACTCTTTTACTTCTGGATCTGTCTTGTCTAAGACATTGAAAGCCTTTGTAATCATCTTTCAGAAAGTTTGCTTGGAATAAAGCCAAAAAGTCCCTGCAGTTCAAATTGCTGCTTTCAATTTGGCTGATAGCTAGAGAGAGAGGCTCTCTCTTCAGAGCTGGAGGTCAGGACTGACACTTTTTCTCCCTGGCCTTTTCTCCCATGTGCCATTATTCATTTGTTAGATCACACAGAATTGCTAAGTGTTGGTAACCAAGCTTGGTGCTAGTTTTTGTGTAGTCTGGAATCCTTGCAAGCTGAGTGGGGGAAGAACTAATTTGGATTGTGTTTTGCAATTTCTGTCTCCTCTGAATTGCGCTTGGCCCAACTTTTTTGAAGCAATTGCAATGCTTTTGGAAGCCAGCTCGCTGAGCTCTTGCAATTCCTGTTTCAGAGACAAAGAGGACAGTTCGTTTCTTGAGTGGCATCCTCAACTTTGTGAACTTCAGGGAATTTCGGCGTGAGGTCTACTTGGAGCTACAGCTGAGCTATGTAAGATTGGGTGCTGTTTTATTCCAGATACCTGTAAAACTATAATTGATATCAACCTGGATCTGGGAGCATGAAGGCTGTGGATTACCTTCAGGTTTATGTAACATGTTGGGATGTTAAATGTAGCCAAGTAATTCAGTAAGGTACTGATTATTACTTAGGATATTACTCAAAGGTTGTTTTTCTTTTTCCCAATGACTTATTGGATGCTTTAGCCTGGTCAGTGAAGGATTGACACCTTGACAGTGTGTCACAGTTTTAGGTGGCTTCTGTTCTGATTGTCTCAGTAGTTCAGAGATGGTGCACTTCATGGGAAATAATGATGAGCAAGGCTCTAATAAAAGCCCAGAGGGAAACCACACTTGTCTAAAATTAAATATCTAACTTGCAGAAATCAGCTATGGAGAAAAACCAACACCTGGAGGCTGTGAATCGGGAGGCAGCATTGAAGCTGGAGAAACTGAAGTGAGTGTGAGGAGTAAGCACTGTGAGATGCACAGTTTGCCTTTCCTGTTCAGCCTGGATCAGTGGGCCAGCTGTGTGAGGCTCAACAACTCTGAGTGCAGACTGGAGCACAAGTGTGATGAGGGGCAGCTGAGGGAGCTGGGGGTGTTTATTCTCTGCTGGCAGAGAAAAAAAAATACTTTTGAATTGTATGGTTGAATTGAGGGAATCCTGTATTTGTATGTGAGGAACTGGGTTGAAACTTTTTGCTCTTAGTTAGCTTTTAGTGAGGTGTCTTTATCCCTTCAACAGCTGGAGGAAGCCTATCTCTAACTTAATAGATGAGTAAAGTTGTCTTCCTTAGTTATTTGACATGTTTGCCACAATCTCTGTTTCAGGCCATTTAGCCCTACTGCCTGTGTCTTTGCACCATTAAGTTTTGTTTTTGCTTGTGGATAATAGGATGAAGAAATGGCTGGTTTCCAAGAGAGCTTTCAAAACAAAGTGGTTTTTGTCTGGCAGCTGTTCTTGGTGTGTGCTATGCAGGGGGTTCTCCAGCTAGGATAGGTCTACACTAATATAAGCTATTGTATGACAGGTGGTACACAAATTTCCTAAATGAAAGTCACCACCAAAATTGGTAGAGTGTTGTACTTTCATGCTTTGCTTAACATGATCTTTAAACTTAGTCCTCCGTGTTTGTGCCACTTCTTGCCAAAATAGCTCTTGAGATTATGCTTCAACTGCAAAATCTTACAAGCAAAGGAAGATAAGATATATTAATTTGAGACTGTCTTGCTCTGATTACTAAAGTTACTGGCTGTAAACTCTGTGGAGACAGTGATTGTTTTATCTGCTGTATTCTGACTGGACTATAATGCTGCTGAAGCTGCCCACTATCTTTATTTTTCCCTCAGCACAGTCCCAGTTGAGCATGAGGCAGAGATCAAGCAGCTCACAGAGGGCATTTGGGAGCTGGAGCAGCTGCTAAGGCAGGACTATCGTCGGAAACAAGTAGGGTCTTGTTCTGTATTTCTCTGAAAAGCTGCTCTGGGTTCCTCACTCCTCAGAGATTTATTCCCTTCCCTCCGTGGATAAAAGGGACTTTTCTGATTTAAAGCAACGGCCATTTTAACAGAATACTGTTGGACCCCTCTTTGTTTCACTGTGAGGATTGGGAAATGTGCTTTCAATCAGACTTGGGGAATACAAAAGTACAGTTTACTCCTTTTTTGTAATGCCTTTCTGCAGTGACTTGGGAGATGCACATCACACTTCCAAACAGGAGCACTGGGATGCTCCTCTTTGTTTTCCATTTGAATTTAAAGGATTGGAACTGGAGGTGAGCCATGGCAAGAAATGAGGCCTAAGAAGGATCACCCAAGGGAATGCCTGGCAAAAAGAGCAGGATTAATTTTGCAGGGGTAACTTTTCAGCAGTGGAAGCTTGCCTCTCAGGTCTCAGATACCCTTTTTATCTCCTTTGGGAGAAAGAAAATAATTTATGGTCAGTATTTTTTTTGTTTTGTCAAGTCATGTCTCTATTATTATTGTTATTAACCTTGTGTTTGACCATTATTTGGGACCTTATATTAAATTATATTTTTTCCTGAAGAGCAGGGCCCCTGGCAAAGAAAGTTGTGGGGTTATAATAACTGCTAGGGTCAGTGAGAATAGGGATGGCCAATCTCTTATCCAATATCTTGCCTTTTTTTTTTTTTTTTTCTCCAGACAGCCTTGCAAGAAGTGACATCTCAAAAGAAGACAGATATTGCTGAGAGAACCCAAAAACTGGTGAGTAGTATGCCTCTGTGTGGGTGTAGCTTCCATCTCAGATCAATGGAGAGATCCTCTCTTTCTAGGATCAGATTATTCTTGGAATTAATTCTAGATTCCACTAGGAATCTGGACCTTCTGAGGTGCTATGGGGTTTACCTTGCATGCACTGAGTGGCCTAATGAGGCAAAACAGGAGGTTTTGAGAGGCTGCACAGGAAATGTTGGGATCCAAGAAGCAGGGAAATCACAGAATAGTAGACCTGTGAGTCAGAACTTAGAAACAAATACAGGGTTTGATCTAAGGCCCTGGGGGAAGCTTCCAAGTTTAGGTGCTAGAAGCAAGAATGTAGATTTGTAGTTAAAATAGAGACATGTTAAGCTAGATAAAGAAAGAGGTGTCCCTGCCCATGGCAGGGGGTTGGAACTAGATGATCTTTGAGGTTCTTTCCAACTCAAACCATTCTAGGATTAGCTGGCAGGCTGTCTGTGGAAAATACCTGTTAACTGCTGTTCTTGTGCACCCCTGTAAGCAAATCTGGGAAGCAAAACGGACTGTTAATTGCTTTGATTTGGATTGTTAATGCTGTTGAGAAGAATTTATTTTTAGAACTTCCTAATGAGGAATGACTACACACCAAAGAACCTGTCTAGCTGTAAGATCAGGGCAAACTTTGCTACACAATTCCTCTTTGTTCAGCTAATCACTAATATTGAAAGTGTTTGTCTCATTAACTAGAATGAGTGTAAAGTGTCTATGGCTACTTTGAAAGAAGAGCAGGAGCAGCTGAAATCCAAAATTGTGGAGAGTCCAGAGGAAAGGAAAAGTTACAACGAGCTGATGAAAGAGACTATTAAGAAATTGAAGAGATCTAAGGTGAGGTTTTCCTCTGTCCACATAAGGAGGTTCTGTTAGAAAAAGTGTGTTTTACTGGACTGTCATTATCTAGAACTGCTTCTTGAATGAAGGTAAAACACCAGCAGGGTGGTGGTTAGTCTGAAATGAAATCTCAGCCTCAGAGAAAATGGAAGGTTTGTAGAGATGGTGGTTTATTTTTGATGGGCTTTTTTTTCCTTTTGAAAAGCAGGATTGCAGTCACTTGTAAAACCAGGTGTTGAACTATATCTGTTTGGCTGTTTGCTCTCCAGAATAGACAATATTTTGTCAGCTCCTAAATATCTTTGGATTTAGAACATGTACTTCATAGTGCTTCTGTTGTCATTCACTGTTTCTGGAACCAATGGCTTTCTGAACACTGAGTTCCCTCCCAGCTTTTTTTTTTTATTATTACAAACTACAAAAATAAGTGGATATGATTGCTCTTACATCAGTAAAGTTTGCACTTTGCCTCTGAAGGTATTTTTGTTCCAAAGGTGTAAACTCAATTGCTGTAATTTCAGATACGAAGCTTTACATAACTCTTGTTTTACCAGTGTAGAATTTCTTCACTGTACAGTATTTTGTTGTTGTTGTTTTTTTTTTCTGAAAGCTCTTGGAAAAAAACTGATTATGTATTAATTCATTGTAAAACACTTGTATGCCACCTTTATTTCTGTGCTTCCTAATGAATGCCTTTTTAAAATTATTTTTTTACAAAGTGAAGAGCTCATTTCACTAACTCTTAAATATTACTTCTAGTGTCTTTAAACAATGAGAGATGGGTTCAAAGTTCAATATGCTTTAATTCTATGTAAAAACTCTAAAGCTGTTTATTGATAGTCTTTTTCTCTCTTTAAAGCAAGAAGTTACTGAGAAATATGAAGGTTATAGAGATGTAGTTGAGGTTCTGCCAGCATGCCAAGTGGAATTGCAGTTATACCAAAAGAAGATGGAAATACAGGGAGAAAATGTGGAGAGACTGGCCAGTGTATCATCAGAGGTTTGTATTATCCAAATTACATCCTGTTAGGGCTTAGACGTCAAATTCTCCCTATTTCCTCTTCACTGTAAAGAATGACACTTTGAAGTTTCCAAATTCTTTGCTAAAAATGTCAGTAAAGCATTGCTGCTGCTTTGCTGGGTGGCACTAGCTAATGTAGTATGCACTAGCTATTGACCACTTTGAATAGTCAAAGCCTTTGTTGCCATAGAAACCTGACCTAAAATACTTGGAACTGTCTTGGGATTGTTGGTAGGAAATGATGGGAAAAGAAAAGTGAAATCTAGTTTCTTCTGCCTTGAGAGGGGAAACTAAGAACAAAAAATTCAGGAAGAGTCAGGTCTTAAGAGCCTTTAACTTTATTAATATATTACTAAGCCAGACATTCTCTGAGGAAATGTTTCTCACAATACAGTCCCTTGCTATTTGTTACTAGGTTTTGGGAGAATGTTAGGAGCAATTGAAAAATGGTATGAAGTTTTTTTTGGGTATTTCTATATAGCATGTGTTCAAATTACCCTTGGCAAAAGCTGTAGCAGAAGCCACAGTCACTTCTGAGAGCCATGCTAAGAGATGGAGTCTTGTCCATTTGGATGTCTTTATAATCAGATAAAGACCATTGAACTGAGAGAAGGAGCTGGCATTCAGATCTTCAAAGAGCAGCCAGCTAGTTGTAATCTCAGCACATTTACAGGGTCTTGATGATTTCCCCCCCTCTCCCCATTTAATTTATTTCTATTTAATTTATTTCCATACTTCTGTACTCTAGGCCAGAAATCTGGAGGACCAGCTTGAGAGTGCTCAGGTAGAGCTGAAAAAGGCCAAGACAGATGAAATGTCCCTGAAGAGAGTGGTCACTGCCAAACATGAGAAGCTTGCCACAGCTGAGATACAGCTGAAAAAGATGCGTGAGGACATTGAGCAGCACAAGTGCACTGTGCTCGAGTATGGAGGAGTTGATGTTTCTGCCTGATGCTGCTTTATGTCTTTGTTATGTGCTGCCAAAGTTCATGTCTGCTACAAACACACAGCTGAGCAGTGAGGGGAAAATGAGCAGTGTGGGACAGCTCTGTGTGAAGACCAGTAAATGCTGCAGGCAGGGAGTTGGGGTCTCAAATCAATAATTGCAATGTGACTTGACAGCAATTCTTTTATTGGAGCACTAATTTAATTTATAATGCTTATTCTTGATTCTTTTATCTTCTTAAAGAGAATGTCACATTGGGATAATTTTCCAACTTATCAGACTTCAACAAAGCCCCATTTGCCTTTCATGAATTTTTCATAATTTCCCTTGCCGCTTTTGCTCATTATCAAAGATGTTCAAGACCCATGGGGAAATGGGGCTCGCATCTCAGAGGAGCATTATCCTGACATGATGCTTCTAAAACAAAAGGAAAAGTGTCATTTGATCAAAGCCTCTCAGCCCCTCTTCCTTCCTCCCATATGCTGAAGGCAGCTCCAAACTGCAGCCCTGGAAGGTCCTGGCTTCACTGTGAGCTTAGTGCTGAACTGCTAGGGATAAAACTGATTTTAAAACAATTTTCTTGTACACAGATAGATAGATAGGATATGGAATATGGAAGATTATTGGCTGTGATGGAAAGGAGATTCTTCCACATGGCTGAGAGAGTCAAGATTTAGTCACACTTGTTGGTGTGGTGTGCAGAATGGCACTTGGTGTATTGTACCAGCTAAAGGAGATTATTTGGGGGGAAAACAGGTTGGACATGGGGAGGAATTTCTGGACAGAAAGGGTGATTAGACCTTGGAATGGGCTGCCCTGGGTGGCGTGGAGTCACTGCCCTTGGAGGTGCCATGGTTGAAGTGACAAGGGGTTATTCCTAGGCTGGACTTGATCTCAGGGGTCTTTTCCAGCTTAAATGCTTCTGTGAAAAGTAGCCTTTAATGTAGGTCTGAAAACAATATAATCTAATGCTCCTTTTCATCAGAAGTTGCTGTTAATGTCTGTTTTTAATGTGCCAGGTATTTCCCTTGAGTGATAAAATTAGGTGCTTTGATAAGCAAGAGGGGAAGGGAGGTAACCTTGGTTGCTGGAAAGAGTTTTTGCTGGTGAATAAAAGAATGTATCCTGACTGTTCCCTTGAGGTAGGAAGGTGCAGATGGGCTCATGCTAAGTATGAGTTTCACTTCTTGTACCTAAGTTATTCTAGTTTAAAAATCACATTAATTTCTGAGAGAGTAAATTCTATATATTATGGGTTCTGGAAGCTGGTGGTTTTATGCTCATAAAATGCAAGCTTTGCTGAAGGTGAGTTTCAGTTTAATCTGGAATGAGTCAACAGGCTGAGTACTATTTTTTTTTTTTCCTGTCAACTTTAGACATTTTAACAAAGTCCAGGAGAAGAGAGGTGCTGTGTATGACAAAGTCATGGCCATTCGTAAGGAAATCAAACAGAAGAAGGGCAAAATTGAGCAGCTGAAGGAAGATGCTGAAGAAAAAGCAGCAAAAGCCAAGGTGAGGGGTTTTTCCCAAAGGAATCTTCTTACATTCCTGTTGCAGTGTGGATGGTGCACTGATCCTCTGAACAGCCTCCCCTGTGTTTTGTTGAGTGCTGCTTCTTAAGCCATGGATGGAATACCCTTGAAATCATTTGAGTCCACCAGACCACTCACTTGACATTTGTGCTTGATAAAGACTTAACTTTGCTGGTGGAATTTTATTCTCCTTCTTTGTCTTCCCTTTCCAGGAAATACACCTGATTTTGAAGGCTGTATTGGACAAGTGTCACGAATCTCTCCTTAAGGCAGTAAAGACTTCTGCAGCCTCAAGAGCAGAAAAGGTTGATGAAATAAGGGCAGGGCTGTTCAGCATTCAATGTTCTGGAAGTACTTCTTAAGCCTGTCTGAACTTGTGTTCCATTTCCATTGTGTTCGTGCTCACACCTGGACTCAAGAGCTTCTGCTTTGCATGGGAGGGATCATAATTCCAGGCAAATCCAGCTTTCTCAAAAAAACCCTGTCAGAGCATGTTTAGCTGATTTCCAGGCTGCCCCTGATGTCATGAGCTTGCTGGTATGGATAAGAAAACACCCAGTTTCTGTTGTTTCAGTCAGCACCTGGTTTTAGGGGTAGTATTGCAAGTCTTGCTAACACCAAACTGCTCAACATTTTAGACAGAAGCCTGCATTTGTAGAAACTGTTCTTCAGACTTGGATCTGGGAACACCTGATGCCTTGATCTGGCTTGAATGTTCCAGATAAGTCAGTAACAGGTGATACTCCACCACCATGAATCAGTTAAGATGAAATCCTGACAGGGCAGTAGCATCCATCTTAACGCCAAGTCACTCTCATCATAAATATTTGTAACAGTAAACACTCAGAAGTATCATTTTACCATCGTTTTAGTTAACAGTACACTCCCTCTCAGTGCTTGAACTCATTGTGTCTGCTTTGTTGGTTATTGAACCCTCATCTGTGTTCATCAGTCTGTGTTAGGATGCTCTTAAAAACTACAGATTTGTGTTTTGGACCTTAACTTGTGCTGGTGCTCAGTGTGCCACAGTGGTTTTTGTTATTTAGAAAAACAAAATTTTTAATTTTTACACTAGTTGGTATAAAGATATTTAACCCTTTTTCTCTTGGATCTTTCCACTGATGGTGCCAACAGCTCCCTATGTTGGCATAATATTTCAGTTGAAAATATTTTGCTTCGTACATTCATAGGAATGTGTGCTGTGAGCAGTCTTTTGTGATGAAAGGAGGAGGATGATTCAAGCCATCTTTAAAATTTTAATTCTTCATCTCTTACCAGCCAGAGGTGCTAGCAAGTCAGTTAGGAAGAGCAGCTGCTTGTTCCTTCTAGAGCTCTTATGGAGATGTCAGACCCTTCTAAAGTTTTGCTTTAAGCTTTTTTTAAATTTTTTACATTGTAACAGAATTGTTTATGCTGGAAAAGCCCTCTAAGATGAAGTACAGCCATTAACCTAGTACTTAAAACCATTAAAAACTTAAAATCCAGCCATTAAAACCAGCACATTAATCCACCACTGAGCCCTGTCCCCAAGTGCCACCACTACACTTGGAAATATTGCAGGAGCATCTCCTTCCTCATAAAGACTGGCTGGAGGCTGCACTCCACAGCCTGGATATTGCAGCAGCTCTGGGGAAAGAGATTCCCAAAAACTTCCAGTAGATGCTGCGAGGGATATTATTCAATCAGCAGATCAAGATTCTTAGGCTAGAGAGATGATCCCAGTGATGAGGAATTTTCAGGACAAAGAAAAAGCTGGAATCTGGTTCCTGCTCAGAGGTTTTTTTGCCACACCAGCTGTTGGGTAAGATAAAAGGCTGCAATTCATGAAGAAAGAAAAACTGGTTTCCAGGTTTTTGTATTTCCTATAGGTTCTTGTGCTTTCATACTTGCTTATTTGTACCTGAAATACTTATAAATAAAACATAACCAGGGTATGATTTATCTAGAGATAATTGATTCCTGGGTGTGAATTGATTCCTACTGCTGTTTGTCAAAAACTTCTAGCCACCTTGAACCATATGGCAAGGCAGTGGGGGGAGTTTAGTGTGGCCTGAGGGGCAGGTAAGGGAGAATGGCTTTGCTGAGGCAATACAGCTCCTTTTCCCTCAAGAGGGCAGTGTTAGTCAAAATTATATATTTTTTGTTGGGTTTTTTTTGTTGGTTTTTTTTTTGGTTGGTTTTTTGTTTTGCTAATCTTTCTGCCTTAGCTACTGTTTAAAGGTATAGTTTAATTTTTTTTTTTTGCATGTACTTCAATATTCCATATACAACATAAAGCTTGTAGCAAGTTTGCATTGTCCTGCTTGGGCTGGCCACAATTGTTTGAAACGTGTGGAGTTACTAACAATAACCTGCAAGCAAGTTTTTAAATTCTGCAAGCAGAAAAAAATAACAGTGGCTAAGGTGGGAAATGGGTTGACTATGACACCTTTTTCCCAGTATAAGGGATGGAAGGAAACCTCTTTATCACCCCTCCTTTGCCTTTACTCCAGAGTGTGGCTGGAAAGACCTTCAGGGCTGTGGCTCAAAAGTCAGATTTCCTTGAGGTTTTGGGTGAGGTTTGTGTTTTCAGCTGCTGAGGCAGTGAGAGGAGCTGGTGTGCTGGCCACTTGGTGGGGATGTTGTCACGGAGAGTGGCCCTGGATTCACATTCCATTCCTGCCACAGCTCTGCTGAGGAAGCCAAGGGAAAACCTGCTGAATCTTCAGCTTCAGGAGAACAGCTTTGGAGCTTGACACTCAGATATTCTAGGAGTAGCCAGGAGCAGGTAAGCTACAAGTTCAAGCTTACTGACAGATGTTTCCATCCAAGGGTATGACCCTCGGTGCTGCCAAAGTAGGAGCTCCTCTAGAGGAAGGAGCCTGCACTTGGGAGTTTGTTCCCTGTTATTTGTGCAGGGAAATTAGGAGGGAGTGAGAAAGGCTCAAGTGTGTGTAAATCATGAGGCCGTGAGGTGCAGAGTAAAGGAACCTGGCAGATAAATGCTCCTGTGTGTTGAGGTCTCTTGTATCTAGGGCACGTTTTTGAAAGATTCTCTTGATGTTTCCATCAGGCTCCTTAAAGGCAACCCTTTGATTTTGAAAATTTTATACAGTAAAATAAATGGCTGGAGATACCTGGGAATAAAACCAAAGAAAACTTGCAGCTGAACATGCCAAATTCTTGTTGCCTGCAAAATTCCTTTTTCCAAAGCTAAAGAGGGAATGCTGTTTCTGGAGATGCTGTAAATGGGGAAACTGTGTGACAAGATAGTCGCAGTTGTAGGAGTTCCCATGAGGTTTTTCACTGAAAAAGTTTTATTACCATGAGAGTTTTGTCCCTTTTTCTCCAAGAAGAAAAGAGACCAAGGTGTTCAGGAGCTGAGTTTCCAATGAGTAGCACGTCAAACAGTCCTTACTGCAAAGGGAGAGTCTGGAGGCTGGGACAGTGATACTGAGAAAGGCAATCACTGAAAAATGTACTTGCAAAGAGAAATGGCCATTAAAGGGGGGAAAAAAAAAATCACTGCTTTTGTAAGCTGCAAGTCCAACAGGGGAGGACTGGGAGAGGCCAGTGTTTGTAGAAAATGAACAAACAAAAGGAGGGAAAACCCAGGTTATGTTGGGGTTTCCATAGCAACACAATACTTTTCCTGGAAAACTCAGATGATGAGATCTAATCTATCTGCTGTTTAACTCTTGCATGCAAAGCCCTCTTTCTTGCCTTGCCTGTCTCCTCCTCAGCACAGTCCCTGCTGATGGGTGTGCTGTCACTACACCACCGTGGTCTCCATGGGGAATGATTTTACTGAGACAAGGCTGCTCCTGTTCTCTTCCAAAGCACACAAAAGGAAGAGCTTATGAGTCAGAGGCAGCTTTTGTGTGTAGGAAACACTCACCAGGTGTGCTGATCCTGGGCAGCCTCTGCCTGAGGTCTGTGGAAGACTTTCTGTGACCATGTGGAGAGTTCATCAAAGCAGCCTGACTGAAATTTGTACCTGACCTTATTTTGTACCTGGTGTTCTGCCCATTGAAAAGCCCCAGCTGTGGGGAATGGGATCCTTGGTGGCAGGGGAGGTTTCTTGTGGAGGAAGGTGGAAGGGTGGCAGCTTTTGCCTGACAGAAAGGACAGTGGAGAGAGTGGGCAGCACCACAAATGTTCATGAGATGGCTACTGGTCTCAAACATGTAGAAAGGAGTGTCTGTTTTGGGGAGAGAAGTGAAGAGTGGATGTGAGACCCAATTCTGGTACAGCAGAGAGGAAACAGATTCTGTTCCCTGCCTTCTGAGCAGGCTTTGCAGGAGGAGCTGCCCTTGGAGGGGGGAAATGGGATGGAAGAGGCAGAATTTTCTCAGTTTCTGGGGTCCCCTGCATGGTAAGTAGTTACAAAGAGAGGCAGAGATCCCAAAGGATGCTGAGTATATTGTCATAGGATCAGGGAATGCTTTGGGTTGGAAGGGACCTAAAAGCTTATCTTGTTCCAACACCCCTGCCATGGGCAAGGACAACTTCCACCATCCCAGGCTGTTCCAACCATATCCAGCATGACCTTGGACACTTCCAGGGATGGGGCAGCCACAGCTTCATGGGCAACCTCTGCCAGGGCCTCCCCACCCTCACAGGGAACAAATTTATGTGTTTGTTACAGCCTTGTAAAGGGCCTGGCAGTGGCCAACCCCTGCAATATTCAGCAAAAGCAATATTCTGTTTAATTGGTGGGCTTTATGGGGTTTTTTTTACCTCTCTGACTGTTGTTCTGTTATTAACCTGTTACTGCTTATTGAGCCCTGAAGATTTGTCAATAGGAAACAACCATCTTTACTGGTTTTAAAAGAAAACCAGTTCAGAGGGGTTCAAAGACCAGCAATCCAGGTATGTGCCAATAAACAGGAAGCAGTGCTTTAATATCTCTTCACAAACCATCCCCTATCTTTAAACATTTATTATATTCCCTCTTATTTCTCCTGACAGCCACCTGTTCAACTTGTATCCTGTTTGTAAAAATCTGCATACCATCTATCAGAGGGATGCACGCACTTACAAACTTCTGTTCTGTGGGCATTGAGTAAATTATTTCTTTAAGATCATATGGCAGATCTATAATTAATTAAACCCTCCATGATATTAGCGCAAAATAATTTAGCCTTTCTAAAAAGGTAAATGTAATTTGCCGATCTGGTATTTGGAAGAATGCTTTCCCCAAAATCAATTCCTTTAGTTTCCAGAGAATAGAAATGAGAAGCAATCTCATTTTAATTATATCTCTTTATTGCTAACAAAGGAATGATTTATGCAATTAAATTAACTGGCTAGAAAATTATTCTCAGCTGGGCTGTCCTAATTCTTTGCTTTCTGAATTGCAGGCTCTTACACTTCTCTATGTAGATTAATTTTTCTGATATGCAAACAATGCTCCTTGTGTTCATTTTTAACATTTTTTATTCACAGCTCCCCTTTTCTTAGTGTCAATGACATGAGTAATATTTGTGCACTGCTGGGCTCCGATTCAGGCCTTTTTTATGTAGAAAGATTGGGGAAAAAAATCTTTTCTTTTGAATCTCATTATTGCAGAGCAAGGTTTTGAAGTTTTCTTATCTATTGCTGAGAAACGGCAGCAGGAACATGGAGAGACTGCAAAGATGTCAAAGGATGCAAACTTTTGAAGGAAAATGTATCAGCACTGAGGAGACAGGTGAATTTGCAGTTGGTGTTAAGAAAGCATTTTTAAATGTATTCCTCTTAAACCTCTGTCTCCTTGCAGCCAGGAAAAAAGCTGAAATACAGAGAGAAAAAAGAGAC
Organism: Phainopepla nitens; assembly: GCA_013400175.1. Classification (NCBI taxonomy): domain Eukaryota; kingdom Metazoa; phylum Chordata; class Aves; order Passeriformes; family Bombycillidae; genus Phainopepla; species Phainopepla nitens. The sequence goes on along the minus strand of VXBQ01007014.1, from coordinate 202,908 downwards.
AGATTTATGTTGTACACAGACTCAATAGGGAACGAATTTGGGGTCTGTTT
>VXBQ01007014.1:174134-202819 GCA_013400175.1 Phainopepla nitens | reverse complement strand
TTTTTTTTTTTTTTAACCTCCTGCCTGGGATTACCTTGCAGTGGCTGGCCAGAATGTGAGCTAGAGATATTTGGGCTGAGGGGAAAATTACCATGTAACAACACATTGTGACCATGTGCCAACACAGCCTGACATCTTCTGAATGGGGCATTGGTGTAATCTGCTGCTCTGAAGCAGCAGTGAACATATTGCAGAGCACGTGTTGGCTCTGTCTGAGCTGTCCTGCCCTGTATCAGTGGAGATGTGTCAGCTGGTCAGGGTTTGCTGTGCTGGCACTCTGTGCTGCTGTCAGATGGCTTTAGACTGAGAGAAACTAGGTTTAGATTGGATGTTAGGGAGAATTTCTTCCCTGTGAGGGTGGGGAGGCCCTGGCACAGCTTTCCCAGAGAAGCTGTGGCTGCTCCATCATCCCTGGCATTGTCCAAGGCCAGGCTGGACATGGCTTGGAGCAACCTGGGATGGTGGAAGGTGTCCTTGCCATGGATGATCTTTCAGGTCCCTTCCAACCCAAACCAGGCTGTGATTCTATAAAAATAAAGTTAAAAAGCAGAGCTTTTGTCTGGGTTGGAATGGGGTGGTTCAGGAGTAGAAAGGTGTGAGCTGTTGGGATTCTGAAGGCTTTTGAAATGCCAGATAGGAAGGATCAAGTTATCATTTAGGTGGGATGAGGAAGCATTTTGAGCCTCTCTCCTTGGACTGGGGATCACCCAAAGGAAATCCTTCCTCTGGGCTGCATGGCTGCTGGGTGGCTGAGGGAAGGGCCAGTTGGTGCAATGCCTCCATTGACTGCAGCTGTTATCCTTGAGGACACCACTGTAAAATCAGCATAAACTGAATTTGCTTAGCAAGTGGGATCACACTTATTTATTGGAAGAACATTTCTCAAAGAACAGTTGCCCTTGGCTTACTGTCAAAGAGTGATTTTTAATTTTTTTTTAATTAAAATTAAAAAAAAATTCCCCCAGTTCTGCAAATTCCCTGCACCGAGTTCAGTTCTCCTGCATGAATACCTTGGCTCGTACAGGAAATAATCCTTTGCAATGCCTCAGGAAGATGCTGTGAGGTGTGAGTTTACCAGCAGTCTGCAAAAAAGGCTTTGAGTTCAATATTATCTATACAGCAGGAATGGTTAGAAATCAGTAAGATGAAATTCATGACAAATGCTACCTTTAGGGAGGAAACATCTGATTAAAAAAATGAGAAACAGCTGCCTAGGCAAGCAGTACTGCAGGGAAGGGTTTGGCTTCAGAGTGAATCACAGATAAGTGAGTCAGTGATGTGCCTTTAAACAGAAATCTTGTTCCTGGAAGCATTAATAGGAGTGTCAGGAGCAAGTTGTGGGGTCGGGGGAGAGATATGACTGCTCTGTGCTGCTTGGTGAAGGCTGGCAGAACGTATCCAGCCTTGCAGCCTGCATTTCAAAAGGCAGGAATGGGAAAAGAACTGGGAAATCATGATCTGGGGGATAAGTAATGACAAGCCTTACAGAGGGAGAAAATTAAACTTCACTTGCAGCAGGAGAGAATGAAGCTGATACCAGGAAAAACTGAGCCACAACCTTCAATTCTCACCCATCAGCCTGCCTGGAAAAGAACTGGAACCCTCTGGATGTGCCCTTTGCCCCCCCCCCGACTCCACCTTAACTCCTGTTCCCTGCTTTCTCATTCTGCTTTGGCAGCAAATTCCAGTGGGGGCTGGCACTGAGAGCTGTTTCTGGTGATGGCCAGGGAAAAGGTTTGATTTCTCAGTGCCAGAAATCCTCCAATTCTTTAGGAACAAGGAGTGCGTGTGAGGAGCAGTGTAAGCAGAAAGATGTGCTCACAGTGAAAGGGAATGAAAGATGAGGAAGGAAAAGAAACTGAAATAAGGAAAAAAACCCAACTCCAAATAACCACAACAGGGAAAAAAAACCCAACCCACCACCAAAAAAAAAAAAAGGAAAAATAACAACAAAAAAAATTAAAACCAACAAAAAACCCCACAAACAAACCAACCAAAAAAAAAACACAAACAAAAATAACCAAAACCAATAAAACCAGAAGATGTCTCCCTTTCTAGAGTTGATGGTAAGGTGATGCTTCCTTGCCATCTGGGATGAATTCTCTTCCAAAGGCCATACTGGGACCTCCAGAACAGTTTAAATGCTGGGCGCTGTAGGTTGGCAGTGGCAATTTCAAGATCTGCCCTGTTGCAGTCTGAATTCTGGACTCCTGTTCCCTTCCTTAACAAAGGAAATAAGAAAGAGTTCCCTCCCCGTCCTCTAATAGAATTAATCACCTCTCCATGGGCCATTTCCCAGATGTGCCAGGATTTAATTTCACAGCGAGTGCTATCCAGATGAAAAGCTGCCTTTGGTAACATGGGGAATCTCTCCTCTGCAGAGTCCATTGCTAGTGCAGGTGAGAAGATCCCTGTCCCTGTGCCTTGCTTGCTGATTTATCCTGCCAAGGCAGCTGCCTGGGAATGCCCTTCCTGTCTGGGATGGGGTTTAGTGCCTTGGGAAGTTCCTGTGGATGTGTTCTCTGCAGGTGCTTTTCTTCCAGATGAGATGCTGCTGAGACAGCAGTAAAACAAAACTATGTAGAATTTGAGAGCCTTGTGCCTTTGCCCTGTTCTCTTAAAATAGGAGAAAATCACTAGAAAGCCCCATTTTGCTGTTGATTCATTCTTTTCTCTTTGCTGTTTTGTTTTGTCCAGAGCGTTGTTTTTAAAATCTGATATTTTTCTGCTCTTATTCCTGCTGAGGTTCTCACAAAGCAGGACCCAGCGAAATGGAGTTTGGACTTGCAATATTTCAATAAAGCTAATTGTAATTCTTCTGTTTCATTGTGTAACATAAAAAATTTAATGAACATTTTACTACAAGTTATGCAAACAGTTAATATTTCATTTTGAGTAACATACTTTTGTTTATATTGGATTCTGGATATCAGAGTGCTGAAATCAGAGGTTAATCTGGTTCACTGCACTGAAAGAGATGCAAGTGCTGGAAAGCTTTCTGTTGACCTTGTATCTTCATTTCTCCTGACTTTTCATTTCTACTCTTTCCCATTTCCCAGTAAATTACTGAGAGATAGCTCCTAGCTGTGTCTTACAAGCAGCAGAAGAAATGAAGCAGTGTAAAATATAGATAATACAGAGTGAGCAGCACTGCGTGCAATTAGGCTGCATAGCTGTGCATGCCTCTGCTTCCTGTTTCTTTGCATTTCAGAGGGAAAAGCTAGGCAACAACCCTGTTTCCTTGGCCTTTTAGAACCTATTTTTTTATTCTTGTCCAGGTCTGCTTTGGATCTGGGTGATCTCCTGAAAAGCCCTTTCTTAGCTGAACCACGTTGCTAATGTGGAGATCAGTGTGGCCACTGTGCCCAAACTGGCAACAGCTGCTCTGTCTATGTGAAGATTTGCACCCAAACATCCCAGTGAAGATATTTGAATGTCCCCAGGCTCCTGTCAGAACCCTCCACCCCACAGCTTGTTCCTCTGTCCCACACACTGGTCCCAGTGTCCATCCTTCAAGGCTGGACCATCATCACTTGGGCTTTGTTCTGCTCATCAAATTGTTTTCTGCCCTCCTCATTTCCCATCTCTGCCCACCCTGAGTCTCCTTCTTCCCTCTTTTCACCCAAATGAACTCTTCCTGCAGAAATCTCAGTGTCTGGAGCTATCTTGGCAAAAGACTCGGCCACTCTAAAGGGCTTCAGCAAAATGTTAAATATGCAAATAATAATAATAATTATTGCTGGTAATAACAGGAGCAGCCTGGGATTTCTTTATTTTTTTAGATTCCTCTGTCCTTTGCAGATGCCACTTTAATGCAAATCAAACTTTGTGGATTGTGTTACCTATTGAAAAATAGTTTCAATTAGAAATTCAATTACACTGTCTTGGGGGGGATGGAACTGACAGTTTCTTTGAATTTTGCACGTTATAGAGGGCTCCAAAGTGCCATAAATCTGCTAATTGATTTCTGTACCTGTAATGTTTGATTAGGTGTATTTTATTGTCTTCTTGGTTTTAATTAACCCCAGGCTTGTCAAAATGCTTCCACTGACAAAGGATATATGATGAACTGAGATAAACTCTATTAACAGAGGCTGACTTTTGTCAGTAATTGCTATCGTGCCTGAGAGTTATTAGAAATGATCACACACAAAGAAACTGTACTTTTGGTAACAACTTTTATGGGCTGTTATAAATCTGTTGATTGCCCCCTACATGCAGGAGATAAGCAAGTGTGAATGACAAGGGGGGTCCGAAGGAAAACCAATCATTTCCTGGACGTCTTATAAATATTAAGAGTGACAAAAGGGGAAGAGTTATGAAGTTAAGAGTTTATGAAGCACGTTTTCTAAGTGCTGCAAATGGAATGGATGCTAATGCACCGATAGCTGTCCCCCTCAGAAGAGCTGGAGGGCTCTGGGGACAAGGGCATGGCCACCTCTCCTTGTGGTGGGGCAGAACGTTCCTACCTTCATTGGGGAGCTCTGAAAGGCTGCAGTGATGCTGAGATTACTGCTCCTGGGCCTTTGGTAGGAGTTCAAGGAGGGCAGGGCCACGTCACTTGTGTTTGGATTGACAGGGCTGGTGATGGGCAGGTTTTGCCCAAGAAGAAATTTGTGTATTTACTGATGCCCTGTGCGCTTTGTCTTAGAAATACTTGAGCTAGGAATAGCTGGCAGACCTGGCAAATCATCTCTTGGGCAAAACAGGAGAGAAGGGTTAATATCCCTATTTTTACTGCTATATCCTCCTGTATGGACTTTGTTTATGTAGGATCTTTGGATAGAAATGTATCTAAAAATACACAGAAGTCTGTGCATAAATATTTTTGGGTGAACTGCAGCTTCACCTGTGGGAGCTCTCTGCCATCGAGTTCTGGAGCTCTGTGTGAATGGGGTGTGGATGCAGGTGCAGTCCTGAGAACACAAATGGGATTATACTGAGCAGGAGTAAAGCCACACAAAACTGTGACAAAGGGACAGACTCTGTGGAAAGTATTCGTTAATGTGAATGCTTCCTAAAAACACCAATACATTCATTTGTAGTTAAGGTGATGATTATAAATGTTTTGGGGTTGTTGTGGTTTTTTTTTAATATATACATGTATATGTGGAGTGGCATTAATTTATAGTTAAGGTGATGTTTATAAATGATTTGGGGATTTTTAAAGTATATATATATACATACACATATAGGTAGGATGAGCACACAAAATCCTCAGGAGCTACAGAGATCTATTCTCTGTTTTCTGCCAATTTCTGTCCAAGCTTTGGACACTCTTAGCTGGGCAATTTAAAGTTGCTTAATAGCTCTTCTGTCTTGCTCAAAACAGTTATTTTTAGCTTGATTTTTTTTTTTTTTAAATCTACAGCTGAGAGGGTATTTTAATCTGACCTTCATTTTCTTTGCTGCTTTTTCCAAGAATTATCCCAATGACTTGCAGTGGTTGTGAGTGGGCTTGGAGGAAGGGGGAGCAGAGTGGAGCTAGAGGACACTGCAGTCCTAAAAGCTGCTTTACCAAAGAGCATTAGGATATTCAGCTTGTTATTAATATTTTGAGGAGCTCGTAAAATACCTCTGGAGCTTGCAAGGTGCGAGATTCTCACTTTGCTGTCTTAGTTTAGCCCAAAATAGATTTTTTTCCCAGTGCTTGGGGCTTTTTGGAGAGGGGTGGAAGGGGGTGCTGTGTGTGGGTTTGTTGGGGTGGGGAGGCACAGCTGGAATTGCTACCATGGGCATAAGCATCTTTCAGTTCCCAGGGAGAGGGATCCATTTATTCTGCTGACCCTCAGAGGGTCTGGAAACCACATTCTGCTTGAATCCCAGCTCCTGTGGATCACTGCCATGCAGGACACACGGGGCAGGTGGTCTTTGATTGAATTGCTAAAGTGAGAACTGTCACTGATTTCTGCAGCCTGACAGGGGAGCTGTGGTGCTGGACCCCTGGCATGGCATAGGTGGGATTTTCTGTGGGATCCTCTGCTGCTCTGGATGGGGAACTCTCACAGCTGGGAGCTGTGATCTGGCTTGGTGTTTTGTGAAGAATTAGAAGAGTCCTGGACATCCCAGACCTTGAGATGTGACAGTGTGAGTTGAGAGCAGCAGGGGAGGCAGAGCTGAGAGCTAAGGATGCTCGGCTTTGAGGAGCTGAGGCAGATCTTTTTTTTTACCCTTGGTGTTTTGGGAACGGTTCTGCAGGCTGGAGAGCTCAAGCTGACCTGTTGTATGTGGTATCCCAGTGCTGTGTCATGGAATTTCAGCTGTCCCACCACCCCCATTAATGCCCCCAGCCCACAAGGGGCAGTGGGTAGGTTCAGGACCTGAACCTTCCTTCTGGTTTGCCTCAGTTACACGGCTCTGTTCCAGAGATTCCATGCAAGTCTCGTGTGTGTGTGAGAGTGCACATACATCTATATTCCCTCTTGGGGCATGCTGAAAACAATCCATTTAGAATCCAGGTGTCCTTGTCTCTCCTGGCATCTGGTTAAATACCAGCCGAGTAGGAAAAGGTAAATCCTGGGATGCTTTAACAACTGCCGGGGCTGCGGAGCCCTGGGCTCCATCTGATGGGATTTGAAGGTCACGGTGGCTGCCCACGTGTGAAAGATGTGTCCTTATTCCCCACAGATAAAAGCGATCTGTTTGGAGGTGTCCCCAAAGCCAGCGGATCGCGCTGCAGGCTGCCGAGAGCAGAGGTCGCTGTTGAACTGGAAATAGAGCCCCTGCGCCTCTCCAGGGCCACCTTCCCTCTCCATTGTGTCCAGCCCTGTGGCACCTCGGGCTGCTGGATGAAAATCCTCAGCCCCTTTTAGGAATCCCCGTCAAACCCCATAGGTCTGAACGTGCGGCAAGCTGAATTCACGTCTTATCGCCGGCATTGCTCACTGCTTGGAAACGCCTTGGATTTTAACTTCTCTCTGGAGAAAAAGCAAATTAGAGCTTCCAGCAGAGACTGTGGATGCTTGTGCCTTTCTTCAGGAGGATGATCAGAAACCTTTGGCAAGATGGGACATCTGTGGCAGCAGCAACCTGGGAAGTGAACAGGCTGTGCTTCACATCACTCCACTAATTCAGTATTCACAGCAGCCTGAGATCCAGCAGTTTGTTCTCAATTGGTTTATTATAGTCAATACTTATTATTTATAGATATGAAAGAGACAAGATCTGAGCCTTTTGATGTTGTAAATCGATACAGATCTGTTCACTCCCTGAAACTGCAGGACCACAAATCCTTAGTTAAAACTTCAGCCTTCTGCCTAGACCTGTAAACTTAAATGTGGAAACCTTTGTCTTGGCAGAAACAGGACTGCCATTAATCCCAAAATCCTACAGTTCCAGCAGAAGGCACTATTTGGCTGGCAAGGTTGGCGTGGTGTGGTTATTTTGGCAAATGTGCAGGGACGGGGTCATGGAGAATTATCTATATTTGTGTGGACCCATTTAGCCTTTCCTTCCTTGGGAGCAGAACTCTGTGTTCAAAGCAGTGGGAGTGCAGGAAACACCGTGGTGTCTAAATAACTTGTAATGTTACTGCACAAAAGGTCTGAGTTAATGATCCAGTTGATTTACAAGTCAACTGCATGACAATAGAAATTAATATTCACTGATGAGTCAAACTGAGAGACTCTGAATTATTTTCTTTCCTCTCTAATGGTTCCGTGTCAGATCTGTGGGTGAGTTCACACACCTGTGCATGGATCAGAGGCTGGCTGGGGATAAAGGAGCTTTTGATGAACTTTTGGGCTTTCCTGAAAAATACAGTGTAAGAAATCTCGTGTGAAACTGCCCAAGTGCTGTGCTGTGCTGTGCTGTTCTGAAAATGTCTTCCAGTGCCAGTGATGAGTAGGTGGAAAAGGAGATCCCTGATCAAATGTGGGATCCTTTGTTTAGGGGGCAAAATACAAGTAGCTGAGGCCAGATTCTGCTCTCTTTTGCTTCTGATTTCTATTCAGCTGAACTTGCACTGCTGTAAAATCACAGTGAGAGAAAAGCTGTGGTTATTAGGGGAAGAAAGTGGCACTTTGCTTTAAATTGGCTGATTTTTAGTTAAAAATGGGCTGTTCAGTGAAAGCTGCTGGCTGTGGCATGTCCTTGGCACCTGGATGACTGTAGTGAGTCCAGCCCAGCCCAAGGAAAGAGAAAAACCCACAAAAGCAGAGATGTCCAATGTGCTGTGCCTAAGGGGAGAGGCTGTGTGGGCAGCTTCCCATCAGCCTTGGGCCACGTGGGGAATAAGGACTTTCAAGAATTGTGGGATCAGAGCATCATTATGATTGGAAAAGGCCTCTAAGACCACATCCAACCATTCACCCAGCACTCAGCAATGTCCACAAGTGTTACACCCACATGTTTTTTTTATAATATATACAGAGTTGGCGATTCCATCACTTCCCTGGGCAGCCTGTTTCAGTACCTGACCATGCTTTGGGTGAAAATGTTTTTCCTAATATCCAACCTAAACCTCCTCAGGTGTGCTTAGGATCTCCTCTCCTCCTATTCCTGGAAGAAGAGACCAATTCCCACATGGCCACAGCCTCCTTTCAGGTGGTTGTGGAGAATGATATGGTCCCCCCTGAGCCTCCTTTTTTCCAGGCTGAGCCCACCCAGCTCCCTCAGCTGCTCCTCGTGCTCCAGACCCTTCCCCAGCTCTGTTCCCTTCCCTGAACACACTCCAGCCCCTCCATGTCCTCCTTGCGGAGAGGAGCCCAGAACTGGACACAGGATTTGAGGTGTGGCCTCACCAGTGCCCAGCACAGGGGGACAGTCACTGCCCTGGGGCTGCTGGCCACGCCGTGGCTGGTACTGTCCAGGTGCCCTTGGCCCTCTTGCCCACCTGGGCTTTGCCAAAACCAGCAGCCCCAGGTCCTTTCCAGCCTCTCTGCCTGCAGGGGCTGTTGAACCAGAGACCTGCACTGTTCTTTGTCCGTCCTTGCACTGAACACCTTTTTCTCAGAGAAAACAGGGAGAGGAGCTTGTCTGAGCTCTTTGTTCTGCTGCTCAGCACTGGCAGGGACTGGATGCAAATAACTCCTCAAAGAAGTGTAAGATACAGAGTTCCTGGCCCTGCTTTCTGCTCTCCAAGGCCCAGCACGGCCTGTGACATCCCCAGGCTGTCCCTTGCCTGTGGCTTCCCTTGCAGAGCCAGTACTTAGCAAAACTCCTGTAATAGCCTTTATGCTCTTAACCCAATTTCCTTCCAAACTGCCATATGCTGAGAGCTTTGGGAGGGATTGAGAACACGAGAAGGCTGCTCTTTTAAATCCCACAGAAAGGAGGAAAAGTGGCATTCCGAGTGCCTGCAGGCAAGGAATAGAGGAATCTCCTATGGGTTTTGGAGCAGGAAAAACCATGTGCCCTCCCCAAACTGAAGCCTGCTTCCCCCAGCAAGTCAGAGAAAATGTGAGGGAAGCCTCACTTGCTGTTTTGCTGTCACGTTGGGTCATGCTCTGAGATGTTGCTGAAACTTGTGAGGAAATGAGAGCATGCAGAGGGTGATGAGCTCCAGAGAAGAACCAGATGCTGCAGAGATGGAGCTGAGCCTCCTGCTGAGTAACCACTTCCCTCCCTGCCAGTGGGAGATCTATCCCAGCTGTTAGGGAGGCTTTTTGGAGGGTGCTGAGCCAGCCCAGGTGCTGTCTTCTGAATCACTGCTGTGGCTTGTCATTGGAGTTAGTGTTTAATTGGGGAGTTAAGGCCCTTAGATTGGGCAAGGTAAGAAAAACTTCACATCCTGGGTCACAGACACCCACGCTGGGGAGCTGGTGACCCTAGAATTAGGCTTGGAGGGTCTACATGTGGCAGGACCAACCTTTTCAGGACTTGCAGAGTCGTGCTGAAACCTTCCTTTCCAGATGGTTTGGTGGCAGTGTGTGTGCTGTCCCTTGGTCTGGATGAGCACATGAGGCTCTGGTGGCTGCCACATAGAGCTCAGTCCTGCCTGGGCCAGCAAAAGGAGCAGTGCCTTGTGGCCAGAATGCCTCCATATGGATGGGAAAGAAGAGCCTGCCTCCATAGCTCTGGGTGGACTTTGTGAAATGAAGCTGAAACAGCAGAAGGCAGGATTTCACGTGTTTGTACAGAAGGTCTGTGCCCAGTGCATAAACAGATCAGAACTGTATGTATTTTTTCACCTGGGACTCATGATCTTTGGTACTGGGGGTTTTGTAGCCTGGTTGCATCACCAGGGTAATGAGGGAAATGTACTCTGTCTCCTGCATTGGAGGTCTGTGAGTTATTCTGCATTTAGAGAGTGCCTGCGATCCTTTGTTGCATCTGTGGTTGAAGGACAAAGTGCAGAGATGGAAACAGTTGTGAGATGCAGGATCCAGAGGTCAATTAGTGAATGAGCAGGGATAAGAAAATGGAGGTTGAAAAAGAGTCAAAGATATTTACAGCCTGCATGGCCTTCCCTCTCCTGGCACTTTATTTTTAATGGCTTGCTGCTTTTACCTCTCTTTGTTTAATGAATATATTGCTGAGTTATTGGAAGCGCAAACTGCATCCAAAAGCAGGACACTCAGGGTTTATTATATTCATATAACTCAAAAACAGCCAAATTGATTTTTTTTCTTTCTTTTTTTTTTTTCTTCTTTCTCCCTCCTCCTCCACCTCATTTTTAAACCTTGCAGCAGGCTCGGAGGTAGTGACAAGTGTGAGACTGACAGCACTGGAGATGAGAATCTGTGTTTAGGTGGTGGGGAGAGTGCTCACTTTTCCTGCCCTGGTGCTTTATTCCCCTCCAGCCACCTCTCCCTGTGGCTTGGGGCAGAGGCAATCCTTGGTTTTCAGCTGGAAAGGCTGTGGGAAGCTGGGGCTGTCCCTCCCACTGTTCCAGCATGGCTTTGTGTGGTCACCTGCCCCTGCATGACCGAAGAGGGCACACAGTGAGACATCCTTGGTCACCACAGCACAGTGGGTCACCTTTGCAGCTCTGCAAAGGCTCTTGGACCTGGTGCTGCTGTGGTGGCTGCAGGGAGTGAGGAGCTTGTGGGGGAAAGAACATTCAGAATGGTTTCTCTGGGTGGTGTTTTTTAAAAAAGCATCTCTGTGTGAGTCTCCAGGTCATCAGTCTGTCCAGGTAGTACGTTCTGAAGTGGGGTATATTTGGTGGCTTCTGCCTTCTCTTGGCAGGGTTCTCCTGGCTGGAACAGGGATGGACATGACAGCAAAGTGTGGGACAAGTTTTGGAGCCACAACAGCTGCTGGACTCTGGGACTTTTTGGTCCCTTTGGGACTCTTTGTCCTGCAGCCACCCCATCTCTCTGATGGGAGTGCAGCAGCCATGGGACATTCAGGGACAACCCTGCCCTATCCTCCCGGGATGGAAAAGGGACAGGGGAGCAAACCAGGGGCTAGGAAGATCTCTGCTCCTGGAGAGAAATAAAGGAACCCACCCTCAGTATGAAGCAGAGAGAGGTTTCCAGCTCAGCCCTGGTTAATGAGGGCATTTTGATCTACAATTGTTGACTGCAGAAAGAGCCTCCCTGATAAAGGGGGAAGGGATGTCCTGGGGGAGAGGGTCGCTGAATATGCATGGCCCCGGGTCTCTTTGTTTAGCTGATATCTGACTATATTTATTCTTCTAGATTACACATTCTGACTGCGGAACAAAGGGCTGGCAGGAGCTGCTCTCTTGTGCTTAATAATTTGAGTGAATTTACATTTCAATGCAGCCCTGTGCCACTTCCCACCCCCCGTGGAAAGAGCAGAATTTCCCTGTTGCGGGGAGGGGGGAAAAGAAACTCCCACCGCAGTGGCCAGGCTGAGAGATTTATTGCGGTTCCTCTCTGAATTTATTCCTCGCGAATCCTGCACACGTGTGCCCACCCGCCTGATGCAGAGATGTTTTCCTCCCCACTCCAGACTTGCTCAGCCAACTCTGCCTGCCCCACCTCCCTGCTGAGCACTGTGATTCATCCTCAAGTAATTAACCATCAGCAGCACAGAAAGTACCTGCCTCGGCAGAAGTGTGAAAACACATCTACACCTGACGGGAACCGGACTGAAGGTTTCCGCTTTGAGTGACACACAGGGAGCTGCAAAGTGACAAAAAGACAGAGTTGCCAAAACTCCCCAAACGCGGTCTGGTTTCTATGCAACGTCCTCTTCACTGTACTTCGGGAGCTGGAAGTACAAAATCCCCATTTGCTGAGTCAGAGTTAGTTACGAGGGGCGTGGAGGTGGCAGGTTTTTCACTCGCTGGTCTGGCCAGGATCCTTGGATGCCTGCCCGCAGCGAGTGGTTTGACCTGTTTGGCTCATCTCTGGCTCCTCAGCTGAATTTCCCCCGTTCTGCATCTCTGAGCTTATATCAGAGTATGATTTGGTGTCCCTGCACAGGATACTCGTGCACACAGGATCCTGTGTTGGCTGCCACCCACTCCTTACTGAGTTCCAATCTGCAGTTTAATGTTAGGAGAGATGCATAATTTTATCTCGCCTGCCTGATAATAACTTTGCAGGGACTTTATGTGCTGATAACCTCAGCATGCTACACTCCATTTGTGTCTCTCACCACCAGCTACTCTGTAGCAGCCCATTATGACAGCCTTTGATTACAGGCACAGCTCCTCATTACTATTTTAGAGGACATCTCTGCTTTTCTTGAGCTTCTTGGGAGCTGTGCTTTGGGGTCATGAGCACAGGACCTCACTGTTTGGGATTTGCATGTTGAGATATGGTTCAATTAATACTTTTTTTTTTCACTTGCTCTTCCACCCAAGTCCCACAGTGTCTCACATGGTGCAAAATGAGATGGACCCTCGCTGCTCTTGGAGGTGAAGAAGCAGAACGTGAGGAAAGTGCAGCCTCAGATGTACCTGAGCACAGCAGCAACCTCTTCCAGAGACTCACTGCACCTCAACTTGTGCCTTTGTGCAGCCAGGGGACAGGTACTTCAGTCCTGAATTCTTCTCTTGCTATTTTTTCCCTCCTCTTTGAGTTTGTGTGAGGACCTGTGTGTGGATGAGAGCTGTAGAGCTGTGAGCTGCTCAGGGCTCCCACGTGGGAGGGAAGCCAGCTTCCAGCACGTTCCACATGTGTGACCAGTGGCTTTTAACATGTTCAGTTCAGGCCTTCCTTGCAACCTGAGCTGCAAAACAACTTGGGAATGGGTTTTATAGGTGTGTTTCACCACTCCTATGTACTTGGGAATGTGTCAAGCTCTCTGTGGATGTATCCCTATACTGCCCAGAGCTGAATTCCTGGCTCTGCAGAGAGCAAGGCAATGACCCCAACTTAGCCAGTAAGAGCTTGTGCAGGTGATGCTGCTCTTCTTTCTGCTGACATTTCTAGATGTTGGTGTTCTGCAATGCAGGATGCAGGAAAAAACATTTGAGGAGCATGGGCAGGACCAGGACCTTGCCCTGTGTCCTGCTCCAGCACGACAGAGGGAATTTCCTGCCCTGTGTAAACGGTGGAACAGTGCGTGGCTGTCAGCAGTTCTGTCTGAAACGCCTGCTGGAGCAGGTAGCTGTGTTTATTTTAATGGCTGGATGTATACATTCATTATTTCTCATTGGCTTTGCATTGTGGGCATGCACAGCCGTGGAACCATACATATGTATGTTCCATATCACACACACTTACACAGCCTGCAACACACACCAGCACAATGCAGCGCTAAACCAGGGGGCTTTCGCTGCTCTTAATTACCTAATTATATGGATTCTTACATTCTGTACATCTTGGTTTTATCTGAACTTTCCAGAAGGTGTAAGCAATACACATCTTGTCACATCCCATTTTCACAGTAGCGCTGTTGCTGTATGAACCATTGCTCGAAATAAAACACGACGAGAATAGGCAGCCATCTGTCTGGGAAGCACATGCAGTCCCAGATGGCAGCTCCTCTCCTGCTTGCTGGTAGCAGAGTCCTCTGCCTGAGGAACACAGCAGAAATGTGTAACAGTTCAGCAGGGATATGTAGAACGTGTGGTCCTCCCCCGGGCTGGGGCTCGGGGCCCTGCAGCGATGGGAGGGGAGGGAAACCTGGAGCACAGAGCCCGTCCCTAAGGGGGGCAGGTGTTCATCTCACTCACAGCAACCTCTCTGTGCTCAGCTCTCTGGGAATGAGGGTACTCATCCCGTCTGTCTCTGTGTGAATGTTCCTTTGGAATGGTGAAGTGGGGGCCTGATGGAAAAGAGTCCACGGGATCTTGTCGGGTGAAGCTGGAGGCAGATAAAAGCCCCTGAGCAGTTCTCTCTGGGCTCTTCACACAACAAGGGACTCTGCTTGGCTTGCAGACAGCTTGGCCACCAAGAGCTGACACGTGCCAACCCCCGAGGGTCACAAACCACCTCACAGCCAGTGTCCCTCGACCAAGGAGTTGCCCTATGTCGTTCAGGACAAGTGACACTGCTGCCTCCTCTCAGCCAGTGCCACTTGTGAAACCACAGCATGGGAATGTCGTTCCTGCCAAGAGAGGTGATGAAATACCTCTGCTTATCAAGGTCTGGTCATTTCTGCTGGACCCGACACCCAGGGATTGCTTTCACTGATCAAATGTAGCAGAAAAAGCCCAAGAATGTGTAAAGCACCAAGTGTGGGAGTGGCTGCAGCTTCCTTATTCTTTGAACTTTCTGCCCCTGCATGCAGTTTCTAATCTGGCCTGAGGGAGGGCTAAAGGGTATCGGGACAGGTTTCTACAGAACTGAGGAATACAGAAGAAATTATCACAAAAGGAATGACAGCCCTCAGGAGGGGTACCCAAAGCCATCAGCCTGTATCTTTCTACAGCCTTTAGAACACCTAAGCAGTGGTTCTGTGAAACAATTAAGGATTTCTTTGTAATTTTGCTTTGCAAAATCATCTCCTTCCTGGATTCTAGTTTCCTGGAAGAAAAAGAAGAGCTGGTTTTGTGGAGCAATTAAGAATTTTGTTATCTTCTCATAATTTTGCTTTGCAAAATCACCTCTCTGGGTTTCATTCTGGAATGTCTTTCAAGACTGCCTCCATTCCCAGAAAAGCCTTTCCACCATCTAATGACTTTTTAACCTCGTGACACCTGTTCCCATTTGCAGTTTTTCCACTGGGAGGCTCAGGGATGTGGTATTTTACTGCAGAGCTTGGCACGAGCCCTTTTGTACAGGTGCTGCGGGCAGGGCACCTTCCACTATCCCAGGTTTCTCCAAGTTCCATCCAAACCGGCCTTGGACCCTTCCAGGTGTGGGGCAGCCACAGCTTCTCTGGGCAACCTGTGCCAGGACCTCCCCACCCTCAAAGGGAAGAACTTCTTCCTAATATCTAATCAAAACCCAATACCTTCCTAATATCTAATCTAAGCTACTCACATGGTCAGGAGCAAAGACTGTGCATGCAGGAAAGGTCCTGCTGAGATTGTGCAGAGGGTCAGATTGTTTTGGATGCAGGAGAAAAACAACTGCTTATTCCTTCCTCTCGGAAACTATTTCACCTTGGCCCAGCTTGTGCAAAATGGAATTAGAGAGCCTTGCTGAGCACTGGGAGCTGGCGGGAGCCATCACTCAGCCAATTCATCATAATGGGAGCCTGGTATCTAATAAGCAGGTAATAAATGTGCTAAGTGTCCACCTTCAGGTTGCCTGCGTGCCTCCCCCCTGGCCAGAGCCTGGGTTGCAGCTGCTGGCAAGGAGATATCACCCTGGCTGAGGAGCAGGCGATGCTGGAGCGATGCCTGTCTGGCTTTTCTCTCCTGCCAGGGGAGCCACGAGCTCTGTAGGGCAAGCTCTGGGGCTGGGGGAGCAGGTTAAGGCAGGAAAGCCTCACCTCACGTAAATCAAGCCTGGAGGCTGCAGTGGGGTCTCTGCAAGTCAGGCAGCAGGTTGGGGTAGGGAATGACAAGGGTTTTGCTTTGTCATGGAATGTTTTGCATCTTTGGTCATGGTGCTAAAATTGTGATTTTTCTGGTTTTCAGTGCATGAGGTGATGGACAAAGCTGAGGCAGGTGCTGAGGAAGTACAAGGAGGTGTTGAGAAAACACAGGGCAATGCTCCCCCTGTCCTGAGGGAACAGCCATGGCAGGCTGTGGTACCAGGGAATGCTGAAATGGTTTGAGTTGGAAGGCACCCTAAGGATCACCTAGTTCCAATTCCCTGCCATGAGCAGGGACATGTTCCACCAGACCAGGTTGTTCAAACTCCCATCCAATCTGGCCTGGAACACTTCCAGGGATGGAGCATCCACAGCTTTTCTGGGCAGCCTCCTCCAGTGCCTTACCACCCTCCAGAAGAGGTGGAACAGGAGAATCTGGGCCTCGGATTGGAGTAACAGAAGCTCAGGGGAAGCCCATGTCCCAGGGAATTGCCAGTGGGTGGCTGTCCTTGCTGAGGGATGTGGGTTAGGAGAGGTGACCCTGGAGGAGGTGGCGAGTCTGGAGGAACGGATCCTCCTCTGACCTCAGGGAAATGTGGATCCCAAGCAGCAGTAAATGGGAACACATGGAATTCCAAGGGCCTTTGCTTGAATGAGGTGGGAGGGACTGGGCCAGTAAAGTGATCTCTGGTGGGACTGGGGACAACCCCGGGTGGAGGAGATTGAAGAAGGGCAGCACCTCTTGATATCCTCCAACTGAGAAGGACCTGCTGGGCCACAATCTCTGGGACCACCACCTGTGATTGACAGCTGTCAATCTTCTATCCTTGCTCTTCCCAGAGCCCCTGGGGGATGCTGCTGTCCTGGTCCCTGCTGCTCCTGCCCGTGGGGCTCCGAGCGGGAGGTCAGCGCCGCGGGCCCCGCTCGGCAAAGCGGGGAAGCCTGTCCCTATTTGTCACCGAGCGCCAGGGCCTTGGAGGTGAATCAGATGCACTGCATTAATAGATGTAATCATGGCAAGCCTTGGTGGTGCTGGCTGGAGCAATCTGTTTGCTGGCTGACAGCGAGCTCGCCGCGAGCAGCAGGGACAGCCGGAGCGGGAAGCGCCGCCCGGCCGCGGCTCCGTGGGGCACGGCCTCCAAGGTGGCTGAACCGAGGTTCTCTCCATCAGTTTGATGCCTCAGGATTTTAGCTTTATGTTTTTTATCTATTTGTAATCCTATAATTCTTTGGTGTATAACTCTATCTGCATTTACAGTGTTAGCGACTGGCTTCGCATTTCGGTCAGACACAACAATTCCTCTCCAGGCCTGGGAATCAAGGACATTTCACTGCCTCAGGCCCTGAGAGATGGAAACAAAAGTGAGTTGAGGGGAGCAAACTGGGGGTAAACTAACTTCATTACCTGAAGCTGCAATTGGGAGATTAACCCCCAATATGCAAATGGGCCAAACTTATAAAAGTGTGAAAACTCGTGACCTGTCGTCCATTTTGGGTGTAGCCAAAAGTGTGAACCTTTTTGCATTGGCACTGAATCCCACAGTGATGCCTTAGGATTTTAGCTTTTATATTTTTCATCTATTTGTAATCCTGTAATTCTTTAGTGTGTAACTCTATCTCCATATGCAGTGCCAGCTGCTGTTCTCCCATTTTGGTCAGACGCAACAATTCCTCTCTAGGCCTGGCAATCAAGGCCACCTCACTGCCTCAGGCCCTGAGAGATGGAAACAAAAACTCACAAAAGTGAGTTGAGGGGGAGCAAACTTGGGGCAAAATGACTTCATTACCTGAAGCTGTAACTGGAAGATTAACCCCCAATATGCAAATGGACCAAACTTATAAAAGTGTGAAAACTTGTGACCTGTCGACCATTTTGGGTGTAGCCCCTGGCAGGGTTTCATCTTCCCCTAAAAGTACCTGAGAGCCCTTCAATAAATATAACTGCTTTTTATTCCCTTAATTTTGTCTGGCCTCTGTTTTTAGGTAAGCTCGAAAAGGCATCAAGTTGGATGGGTGAAATCCTGGTCTCAAGCTCATGGGTGGCAAATCCAACAGAGTGGATCGCAGCCAGGCAGATTTTGGGTTTTGGAGAACATCCTGTGCTTTCAGGGGCTTCTTTTATCTTTGGTTATCCTTAAAGAGGTCTGCTGCTCCTTTTAGTTTCCTGGCATCCCCCAATTTTGCATTTGTCTTCCTTTCTAATGCTGCAGTTGGTGCCAGTGCTGCCTGGGGTTTCAGACCAGCCTGGGATCAATAGGGGAGCACTTGCAAGCATCATATTAATTGAGTCTTATGTTGAGAGCCCTTGTGCTATTGATTGTAACAGTAACTTCAGCTGGAATTTGGGAAGCACTTACTTGAAGTCGAAAAAATGAGAAGAAAGCAGAATGCTGGGTGATTGCATTGACTTCATTTCCAGAGGATTACACTGTAATAATTGTGTGTGTCCAGTCTGCTTTCATTACTTGTCCCTCTAATGAAAGTACCAGGAATGCTTTCAGATTTCAATATGCGGGATTACAGGGCTTGCTTGGAGCAAGCACCAGAGCACAGTGGCCAGGAGCAATATGAGAGACTTTATCTTAATAACCAGCAGAAAATACCCACTCACCCTGCTGTCTGCCCCACTCACATCCTTTCCTTTTCTTTCCTTCCTCTAAAAACAAAAAATTAAAAAAATAAAAAGGAAACAAAAATGCTGATTACTGACTGAGAACATGAATTTTTCATTGACCTCCTGTAACACCCCACAAAGCTCAGGAGCCTGGAAAGTAATGAAATGAGATTTCTTCAAAGAACAAATGAATGAGAGATGACGACTGTCTGGACCAAAAGTGAGATGAGGGCATCATCAAGGGCCTGGCTTTGGGGTGAGGGAAGGACAGGGCTGCTCTGGGGTCGGGAGGGATAACAAGGCATGCTGAAGGCTCATCACATATCTCTACTTTTCCTTCCAGCCCAGGGGTTCTCCTCTCTGCAAGCAAAGGCTCAGATTATGGAATTGTGGGATGCCCTGAGGGGTTGGGGCAACCTTAGCATGGGTTGTGCAGCTCTGTTGTGTTTTGGTTTTGTTGCTTTTCTTCTTTTCTGCCACTGAAGCTCTTGATGTGGGGCAAAATACCCCGAATACACCCAGGCTGGGGTGCTCTGGCTGCCAAATGTCCTGCCCTGCTTTGCAGAGCTCTTTGTGGAGGTGCCCTGAGTGCTCAGAACCCCAGGTTTGGGACCAAACTGGCTGGGATCTTGCTGCCATGCTGGAGCTTTCTGGGACTTCTGTTGTTTTTAATATGCTGCTTTGCAATAACCCAACAAAAGCTGCTCTCAAACTCATTTGTTATTTTTTTATAAAGGCTCCCCCCACTTTTGTTGTTGTTGTTGTTGTTGTTGTTGTTGTTGTTTTAAGATGCTGTCAAATTGCACTTCTTAAGATTCATGGTGGATCTCCTCTGCCTGACTCTATTACCCAATTTAAATACACAACAGCAAGAGGGGTTGAATGCCACTGTGTTAACATGGTGCCAGAGACCTCTGCGAGGTTGTTTGTTAAAAGCAAATTGTACCTGTTAAGGGGCTGAGAAGGGGAGCACAGCTGCTGTTAACTGCTTTACCAAATTGACTCTGACTCATTCGTTTCAAATGAAAATTGAAATGCTTTTGACTTCTCCTTTTTCTTCTCTTTTTTTTTTTTCTTCATCCTTCCAGTGGCAAATTTGCTTTACTTAACGCTAAGTGGGGATCATTTCTTGTGATTACTGAAAAATGCATCATAACTTTTGATTACGCTGCTATTAAGGATGCAGAATGGCAATTGCTGCTGCTCGCAGAGAGGGAGAGAGAGAGGGAACCCTGCTGGAAGAGCGGGTGTAACCCTTTGCTGTGCCGAGTGCCGTGGAAAAGGTGGAAATGCTGCTGCTCTGGGGCCCCAGGCTGGAGGGGCAGGACCTTGGGGTCCAATTTAGGCTGAGTGCCATTGGCCACGAGCACAGGTGACCCCGGAGGGACGCAGTGATGAGGGCTGGAGCATGGCTGAACCGCCAGAAGTTTTCCTTTTGTAGGGGTTAATGATCCTCTCTTGAAATGAGAACACCTTGGGAAGGCTGGTTGTTGTTTGGAAGAAGGAAAAATCAGGGGGATGGAGAGGGAATGCTCCTGGCAGCAGGATCAAGGACACACATGCCAGGGCTGTGGAGACCCTTTGGTGGGATGGGTGTTTCTGTCAGGGGCTTTGCCCTGGGGAAATGGGAAGAGAGAGATCGTGGGATGTCCAGGGACGCTGTCCAGGGACGCTGTCCTCAGGGCTGGGGAAACTGAGGCAGGGAAGGGAAGGTGAGAGGAGGAACTGCTTTACCCTGAACTGTGGTTTTCAGCAGCGAGGGTTTGACCTCTGGCCCCTTGGTTTGGGAAGGACATTGAGAGCCTTGAGCGCGTCCAGAGGAGGCAACGAGGCTGGAGAGGGGCTGGGAACACAAACACTGTGAGGAACCACTGAGGGAGCTGGGGGTGTTCAGCCTGGAGAAAAGGAGACTCGGGGGTGACCTTATCACTCTCTACAACTCCCTGCAGGGTGGCTGTGCTCAGCTGGGGTTGGTCTCTTTCTCCAGGCAGCACTGACAGAACGAGGGGACACAGTCTCAAGCTGCACCAAGGGAAATCTAGGTTGGATATTAGGAAGAAGTTCTTCATGGAAAGGGTGATAAAGTTCTGGAATGGCTGCCCGGGGATGTGGTGGAGTCACTTTCCCTGGGTGTGTTTAAAAACAGCCTGGATGTGGCACTGGGTGCCAGGGTTTAGTTGAGGAGCTGAGCATGGGTTGGACTCAATGATCTTGAAGGTCTCTTCACACCTGGGGATTTTGTGATTCTGTGACAAGTGCCAGTGTTGCTGCTGAGCTTTCTGGAGGTAATCCCTGCCTGGATGGGGAAAACCCCCCCAGCCCGTGCCAGAGCCCCTTCCTGCCTTAGGGAAGGTGCAATCGACGCCTCCCTCCTGCTGCTCAGCACAGGGGGCTGTAACCAGAGAGAGAACACCTGTAGGCTGGTGCAAAGGTGTGTGCCCAACATTGCAGAGGATTTGGGTGGCTCTTTGGGAGCTGAGCAAAGGAAAGGAGGGTTGTTCTGCATCAGGAGTGAGGCGCAGGGTTTTGCTGGTGGTCACTTCGACTCTTGCCTGTTTGCAGCTCCTTTCCAAAGAGCTTCGCTGTTTATTCCACCCGTTTTGCAGCTCTCCCAGGGAACCACCAGCCTCCTGTGGCTGCTTTAGCCCCGTGCTCCCATCTGAACTACGTTTCCCAGAGTTCCTACTCTGGAAGGGCTGTACCGGGCAGCGCTGAGCCGCCTCTGAGGAGACGCAAGAACGAGAAATGTCGTAGGCTGCACTTAATTAAATCACAAGCGCAGGGAGCAGCCACATCAGCCACTTGGGATAGGTTTGGAAGAGATGGAGCTCTCTTATAAATAAGAGAAGGCACTTTTTTCTTTTTTTCTTCTTTCTTTTAATTTTTTTTCCCTGCAGTTCCTGTTGCTCTGAGGAATGCTGTGGCCAGCTGCAAACAGCTGGCTCTGTCTCATGCCTTGAAAGAGTAGGGTCGTTAGTGGGAGTGAAAGGATAGGTGAGCTCTGTGAGGCTCTGGGATGCTCGGGGGGAGTTCTCTGCCCTGGCAAGGCTTTCCTGAAAACACTTGGGTGCTGCTGCAAGGCTGGGAAAGTTCAAGATGGACAGAAGCGCGTGGGATGATCAGATGCAGAGACCAGCCTGCAGAGCTAGGGAGAAATGTAACAGCTCCTAATATTGATGAGACAGCCAGTGCCCTCCAAGGAGAATTACAATTTCTGCTTCATTTTCTTCTTCTCCATGCCCCAAACTGAGCTCGGTGGCAGAACAGACGTGGCTGGATCACCCAGCAAAACGTGGTTACAGGAAGGGGTGTTTTCAGGCAGCACTGGCAGCTGTGTGGGTTGGATTTCTTGGCTAGGAACCACACAGGGGATCATACTTTTGAAAATGTCAAATTTTTAGCAGCTCACCACTGCCCCACCCCCAGCTGGAGGAGATGTAACCCAGTCCTTGCAGCCTACCAAGTTGGGGTTTGCTTTGTCTTGGGAGCATCCTCCTGGCTGGAGACTGGTTCTTGGCAACGTGGAAGTCTCAGCATTCCCAAAAGTACATCCACACATGCACACTTACATACACACACACACATATATATATATGTAGATGCGTGTGTGTATATATATAAAATACATATATATATTTTTTTGCTGGCAGCTGAGATAAAAGGCATATAATGAAAATGTAAACGAAAAACTTTACAGCAGGCATGGCCTGACAGAGGGAAGATTGATATCCCGTGATGCTTTGTCTTGATGAGACAATGAAAAATAACCACCACGGCAGCTGTGTCAATATCAGACTTGGTAATGCACCACTAGCTGTGGGTTTTTATTTAATCCGCTTTGCTTTAAGATGATAACGGTTGTTACTTTTCAATGCCTGTCTGTCAGCACCCTGGCATTGCAATATTCCTCCGCAGCTTTGCGAGCGGGTTTCATTTATTTTAAAATACCATTTCACACACTGCTGACTTTTAACAGTGTTCCATGTGAGTTTGGGAGATTGAATAGTGACAGAAACAACACTTTTTATGAGAATACAGAATATTAAAAATGGGGCACAATATACAGATGGCAGTTTTCACTACAGCTTGTTTTTTCCCCCCAACCTGCTTCTGCTACTCAGCTTCCCACTGAATGCATTTGTAGTAACACCATAAATGTCACTTTCGCTGACTGCCTTTTGGCATTTTATTTAAATGGGAATTCGGCGCTTCCCATGCTGCTGCTGCTGCCACCACTGCATCCAGCTCCTGTTCTGCAGCAGTGCCACTGTGCTCTCCTCTTGCATCCACTGCATCTTCCATCAGCTTGGATCCAGGGGCTGCCAAAAGAGTGACAACCTCAGCTGGGGCAGAGCGATGGGGGGTGTGTGTGTGTGCACTCCTGAGTGGCTCTAGGAGGACAGGGAAGGTCACTGAAAGCCATCCAAGAGTGGTTTCTGCTCGGTGAAATGCTTTTCTCTCTGCCTGGCTCCTCTGAGGCTCTCATCTTGCCAGCTAAAATGCAAAACCATGTGCTGCTGTGATGGCACCGAGAGGCAGATGATAGCTGCAGTTAGTAACTCTTGGTTTTAACTCCTGGGGCTCTTTTGGCTGCTTCCTGCCTAAAAATCTGGCGGCTTGCTTTAGCTCAGTTGCTGTGGTGTTGAAGGAGCCCTGTCCCCTCCAGGTTTCCTGGGGCAAAGAACCGTAAAATCTTCCCAAAAGGTGATACAGTCACATGGCACATCCCTCTGTGGGCCTGGCTGCTGCTCCTACAGCCATGTGGATCTCCAAGAAATCTCCAAAGCTTGGTGTATGAAGAATTGTGATGGGTGTCAGTCCTTGGCAGTCGTGATCTGTCTCCTGGAGACAGCTGCTGGCCTGCCAGTGCTTTCCTGGGGGGCCACAAGGGCTGGAAAGCAACAGGAGAAGGGGTGAACTGAGGGCTTGCTTGATTTGCCCTCCATTTGTGTCTCAGAGTGGCCGGCGAGACCCCTTGAAGTGTCCCTCCTCATTGGGAAAGGGCAATTTCGCTGCCTTTTTGGCCCCTGAGGGAAGAGAGTGAGCTGCTCCCCGTGCCCTGGGTGCTGTGACTCACCTTGCTGCACTCCAGCTTTTTGAGATACGATTCTGTAAGCACAGGAGGATCCACACCCACATTCCCCACGCAATTCCCTCAGTGTGGGGAGGAAAAGCCTGTGCGAGCCTCATCCATGTTTTTGTCAGCACCCTTCCCACTGCCAACAGCCCTGCTGATAGTCTGTGACAACTTCCTGTCCCCTCTAACCTCCCCTCCAACCTCTAGGAGGGATGGGCTGCTCTCCTGCCATCATCTTCTAATCCTACAAGACACCAGAGTGTTTTTGGAGGTGCCTGATTGCCTGGTTGTCCCAGTTCTTTGCAGAACTTTGGAAATGTCTAAGCCTTCTGCACATCCTGGCTGGAATGGTTTGAGTGAGTTGTAAGGGATGATTGTGGCAGTGCCAGGAATCCTGCACCTTTGTGGACAAGAAAAACTGTTTTAGTTTGAAAATTGAAGTATCGATTTTGATTGTCATGGGAAAGGAGGTAATGTAAAATTTTTTGAGGTCTTTATTTGTCATTTTGAGGAGATGGCTGGATGCAGGGAAATATTGCCCATCCCTGGAAGTGTTTATGCCAGGCTGGATGAGGCTCTGGACAACGAGGTCCTAGGTTGGAATGAGATGAGTTTTAAGGTGTCTCCCAACCCAAATAATTCTGTGATTTCTTTTTTTCCTACCCAAGCACCCAAGAGGTCCCTGACACTACCAAATGCTTCATCAAGTTTTTTCAGTGTTTTGGAAAATGATCAACATGGGGTTATTACTTTGATCTCTATAAAATGTTTTATTTTAATCTTTGAGCTGAAGGCTCACTGTACAAGTGTACAAGGACATTATATAAAAGATAATGACCTCAACCAATGTTTTTCTGTCCTTCTGGTAACATTTTTGCTGTTGCAGATTGTGGTAGTGCAGGACTAAGTGCACTGCATTCCTTGAGCCCTTCTGGGAGGCTGGAAATTTGTCCTTCCCTATTCCCCCGGGGAAAAAAAAAAAGCTGCTATTTCTGGCTTTACAGGTTGCAGTGGCATCAGACTCGCAAGTGGTGATATTTTAATGTACATAAAGCTGTTTTCCAGTGCAGGCTGAATCTTCTCCCCTCTTGGTCCCAAGAGAGTATTGTAGCACGGGGTGGGAGGAGCAGGATGAGCCATTACTGAACAGGTTGACTTTCTAAAGAAAATGTGAGCTGTTTGAAAATGCTCCTACATGTGCAATGTTCCAGGCAATCCTGGGAGATGGATGAGCAGTGAGAGTGCAGGTGAGGCAGGCAGAGGCACTGGAGAAAATGCTGCTTT
Source organism: Phainopepla nitens (assembly GCA_013400175.1). Classification (NCBI taxonomy): domain Eukaryota; kingdom Metazoa; phylum Chordata; class Aves; order Passeriformes; family Bombycillidae; genus Phainopepla; species Phainopepla nitens. Next base: position 178,055 of record VXBQ01007014.1, on the reverse strand, counting down.
CTTGTCTCTGTCCCAACACAAATAATTTCCACATAAATAGCACCTATCTGTTATTTAACACTTAAATCATCGAAGTGTCCATCAGCAAGGAGCTCTTTTGTGCTGGATGCTCTACAAATATAAAAGTGTGCACATGGGGAGGCACAGAGATGGTTTATGGCTCCTGTTTCAGGGCAAGGAAATGGTGCAGGTGACCTTTTCAGAGCCCTTAAACCCCATTATCTATTCATCACCTCTTGCAACAAAGAAGAGTTGCACAAAGTTTATCCCACACTTCATCAGGTCTGTGGTCTGGCTTCCCAAAGTGAACTTAGGGAAGCTAAATTTTCCTCCTGCTGTCTGTGTAAAAATCACTCAGCTACACTTGTGTACATGTTGGTGTGGTGTAAGCCCATAGTAATGTTGTATTTGCGTGATCCATCAGGAAAAAAAATAAGAGTGTACCTTTAGCCTGATCCTTTTTGGCTCTTGGATGTGAGGCAAGATGGATAATAGGGAGAATAGTCCTCATTTTAAGTTCTGCATGTTTTGCCTCTGCTGCAGCATTTCCTAAAAATATTGTCTTTTTAATTGTTGTTGTTTCCCAAAGCTATGGTGTTTGCCTACTGCAAATGGTTGCCAGGGTTAATTTAGTGGTTCCCAGCTCTACCTGCATGGCTGTGCCAGGGAATATTGCTGAACTCCACAATTCCACGTGTAATGTATGACTTCTCCTCAGGGCTCGGCTCCTTAGCGAGCAGAACAGATTAATTAACCTGAGGTAAAGAAAGGCAGTCCCTTAACATCCCCCTCCCTCTGGACATTTGTTTTCTGTGGGGCTGGGCAGTGACACTTCCAGGGAAGCAAATGGGGATGTGGGCTGGGCAGGGGGTGCTGGTGGGGCTGGGTGAGTGATGGTGACGTGGGACTCACGGGTCACTTCTGTGGCCTCCACTGTGCACCAAAGGAATGTGTCCTTCCAGTGATGGATGGGATGCCCTGGAAAACCAACACCTTGCTCCTAGCTTGGAATTTTTTCAGGGAAGCAGAATTTTTCAGCCTGGAGTATTTTCTAGGATGAAGTGGAAGGGATGCTGAGGCATCTCCGAGGTTGAGCTGTCTCTGTTGGCAGGTGCAGTTTATCTGTGTGAGGTGGTTGTACAGGGTTCTCTTTAATGGTATTTTACAGGTACACAGAGCTTTTTCTGTTGTCCACAGACCCTGTTTCACCCCTGAGAATGCCCATTCTCCAGGAGCTGTGGCAAGTAGCAGAGAAGTTTCTCCCTTTGCAATATGTCCTTAGGAGGAAGGGTTTTTTAGCACAGAGCTATTGGTGTCACAGTTGTAATTTGGGATTTTTGGAAGGGGGGCTCAGCTTGGCTTGCTGTACCAGCTGCTGGGTTTGTGGGTCCTGACAAGCCTCATTCAGCACTTCTGGCACCCATCTGACAAACTCCATGTGCAGCAGAACCTGTCCAGGTGCACCCACTTGGTCAATTCACCACTGCTTCAAAAGGTTCAGGTCTGTGTCACCACTGGGTGGGAGGAGGGACTTGTTTTCAAACCTGTGATCATCCATGTCCAGGCCATATGGGCATTGTGGCTTCTCTGTTGCACCACCTGGCCCAGCTGTCTCATTTTGGCTGAGGTGGATGCAGAGTTAGGATCTCAGGGCAGTGATTTGAGTGTAACTGGCCTCTCCAAGCTTGGGATGCAGAGGGTTTTCAGGAAGAATGTCCTGTGTGGTGACTCTGAGCTGCAGGAGCCAGGAGGCCAATTCAGGGTGCACAGTGGGATTCTTCCCAGCCCCCAGACTGGGACCTCTTCTGGGGTTTCTGGGCAGGAGGTGACAATTTCGTCCCAGGCCTGGTGCTGCAATTGCTGATTTTCCATCTCTCCTTCACTTACACCCCTCAGTTTTGCTTTGGCCACGTGGGTGCTGAGCCTTGTGCGAGGGTCAGAGTTGTGAGGAGAGCAGTGGGTTGGACAGGTGGCATTAACCATGCTCCTGCATTTTCCATGCCTTTTGTCCCAGATCCCCAGCCCTGAGGAGCTGCAGGTCACCTGCACGGGGGTCCCTGCACAGCATCCCACCCCTGTGGCACCCCAGAGCAAGCTCCACTCTGCCTGTCACTGCGTGGACAAAGGCAACCTGCAAGGACTCCGAGCTCTAGCTGGGGCTAGCAGCTTTCTGTGCAGAGCACTGAATCCCACGGGGAGTTTCCAGCCTTTCCATCATCTGTTGCAATCCCGTGGTTATTATGGATAGCAATATCAGTACCTGGAAGCTCTTTGGTGGCAGTTGCTGTTTCAGAGGCTATTAAGCTTGCAGCTGAACACCTCTTTGTCTAAGCTAGCGCCTAATCTTTCACATGACAATATCTTTACAGCTAGACCCATCTGGAGCCTGAGTCAAAATCAGATTCACTTTCACTTGAAACTGCAGATTTGGAGAATTACACTGTGTCAGCAGGGGAGGGGGGGAGAGATTTTTGCTAAGAAGATGAAGGAGATATTTCCTTATCTGTGAAAGGCAACAAAATGGTGTGCTGGTTTTGGCTGGGATGGAGTTAATTTTCTTCACAGTGGCTGGTGTGGGGCTGTGTTTTGGATGTGTTGATGACACAGGGATGTTTTTGTTGTTGCTGAGCAGAGCTCACACAGATCCAAGGCCTTTGCTGCTCCTTGCACTGCCCCACCAGTGAGGAGTCCCGGGGTGCATAAGGAGCTGGGAGGGGACACAGCTGACCCCAAGTGACCCAAGGGATGTTCCATATCATAGATTTGACGATATAAGGGTGCAGGAAGAAGAAGGAGGGGGGCAATCAGAGTGAAGTTGTTTGTCTTCCCAAAAACACATTTGATGGAGCCCTTCTTTCCTGGGGATGGCTGAACACCTGCCTGCCCATGGGGAGTGGAGGATGAACTCCTTGTTTTGCATGTGTGGCTTTGCTTTCCCTATTAAATTGTCTCTATCTCAACCCACAAGTTTTCTCACTTTTACCCTTTCAGTTCTCTCCTCCACCCCCCCGGGGGGGAGTGAGTGAGAGGCTGTATGGGGCTGAGTTAAACCACGACAAATGGCAGCATTAAATCTTTGTCAGGAGATCTTAGCAGGGATAATGTCTTTCTACGTCAAAAATCAACCCAAACAAACCAGAGATAATGGACATTTAGGTGAAAGCAAATGATCTATGATTTCTGAGCATGCGGGAATCTGGGTAATGAACTACTTGTTCAGATGTCTTCTTTTGAGTTCATTAGCTTTGTTCCACCCTCCACTTGGTATTTTAATATATATTCTAAAACTCTCCTTGCATTACATTCCTATCCCCATCTTTCAAAAACTAGAACAGCTTACTTCATAGAGTCATAGAATGATTTGGGCTGGAAGGGAATGTAAATATTATCTTGTTCCACACCCCTGCCATGGGCAGGGACACCTTCCACTATCCCAGGGTGCTCCAAGCCCCATTCAACCTGGCCTTGGACAATTCCAGGGATGGGGAAACCACAGCTGCTCTGGACACCCTGTGCCAGGGCCTCCCCACCCTCACAGGGAAGAAACACTTGAATTTTCTCTTGCTGGAGATCCGAGTTTGGATATGATGCGGAAGATGAAATAGAGGTTCACATATTTTCCATGCTGCTCACTGCAGAGCTGGGAAATTACTAAGCTGACACCTTCCGTTTGTCTCTGCGTTTGCAGTGCTGTGATGCCCCTGCCAAAAGAGGAGAGTTATGGATGGGAACTGCTGGGGTTTTAATCTTTGCTGCTGCGAGCTGGAGGCAGCTTTCAAAGGGCTCCAATCCTGTATTTCACAGAGTTTTGCTGTTCAAGGAGGGTTGTGCTGGAGAAATACATCCCCCTCAGCTGTCCTTAGACCTCCAAGTCTCTCTTTTTCTCTAAATACTCCTTCCTTCCTTCCTTCCTTCCTTCCT